>JARFIW010000951.1:3735000-3950000 GCA_036346225.1 Platerodrilus igneus | reverse complement strand
ATTTCTTGACCTTTATTTAATAATATAAAAATTTTCTTTTCTTGGGAAATAGGTCATTTATTAAACATTTATTCTTCTTACTTAAATAATATGTAATACTAACATAACGCGTTTCGGTTATCATAAACCTTGGTCACATGTAATTAAAATTCCTGTAAATTTCTAAAATATCTTAAACTATTAAAATGTATTATAACTAAAACTTACTTGGTATCATTATTTTGAAATCTATTTGCATGGTGTAAAATCTAATAACAGTAGTGTATTTATGGTGTAATCAGCACCACATTTCCTCCAGAATCCCACATTTCCTCACACATCTGGACCAAATTTACATGTAAAAACCCACTATAAAGTCTTATTTTAGGAATCTCCTCCACAAAGAGATGAATCTCCTCCTTGTGGACCTCCTTGTGGGAGTTTTACCCCAACCATCCCTAACCTAAAAATCGATAACCTAACCCCTAAAATTTTTGAGATACTTCTCGGTGCCTATTGGCACCGCACCCACGAGATAAACCTATCTTGTTTGGTATCAATTAATATTAGAATTTTCTCAGCTACCCAAATTTCTAAGAATTTTTTAGATAGCACCATCCCCAAGGGAGCTACCCCATTTTAAGATTTCTTACCTGTAGCCACTTTTGAGCGTTCTTATAAAATTTTTTATACATGCAATACATCTTGCTAGTCTAAAATTTTACGCACAACCCGAATCTGTAAACAGATTTGCAATAGGACCCCGCCCTGCAAAGTTATACCCCTTTAAAGTCCTGATCTTCTAAATTTTGCTCTTTGCTCCCACATCTGAACCAAATAGTTTTCTTCGTCTAGCCATTGCATCTTTCGAGATAAACCTATCTTGTTTGGTATTAATTAACATTAGATTTTCTCAGCTACCCGAATCTCTAGAATTTTTAGATTGCGCCATCCCCAAGGGAGCTACCCCAATTTTAAGATTTCTTACCTGTAGCGACTTTTGAGCGTTCTTATAAAATTTTTTTAGTCATGCGATACATCTTCTTAGTCTAAAATTTTACGCACATCCCGAATCTGTAAACAGATTTAAAATCGGACCACGCCCTGCAAAGTTACACATATACCCTCTGCGAGATAAATCTTTCTCCACATTTCCACTCACGAGATAAACCTACCTTGTTTGGTATCAATCAATATTAGAATTTTCTAAGCTATCCAAATCTCTTTAAATTTTTCACATAGCACCATCCCCCAGAGAGCTACCCCCATTTTAAGATTTCTTACCTGTAGCGACTTTTAACAATCCTTAAACATTTTTTTAGTCATGTAGCACATCTTGTTAGTCTAGAATTTTATGCACAATCCGAATCTCTAAATAGATTTAAAATCGAACGATTCCTTACCATTTTACACACACCCTTTAAATTATAAATTTCCTGCAGCTAATACATAAAAGAAAATCTAAAAACAATTCTTAAAACTTTTTATTACAAACAATTTTTACTAATACAGTTTAAATTTTGTAAAACCACATTTCTAAATACATATTTACAATTTTTTATTTTTAACCTAGAACTCAAATCGGTTTATACTTATTAATATTTATTTCTAAATAGAGCACCTTTTCCAAAGACCAACCGGACCCGCATGTTTCAAATTCCTCTGATTTTGTTCTTATGGTTTCGCTTAAGACCTCGTACATATTTTCCAGATTACTAGAAGACGTTATAACCACATTTTTGTGTTAAAGTTTCACATCGGTAGTCTCTTCCCCATTTTGGTGTAAACGCCGTAGAGTTCGCAATAGACTTTTATTGCTGTATGTTGTATTCTTTTTCATTTATTAATCGAATAAATCGCTCTTTCTGCTTCCAAAGAAACTCGGGCACTCCATCGTCGACACTGGCGTTCTTTATGCGATAGCTAACCATACGGTTGTTAAACGCTGTACTAACCATTTCTACACCATCGTCGTTAGTAGCGGTAACTGATGCATTTTATGTCTGTTGCTCCTTAAAGTGTGCGGCATAGGTAGTCTTTTCCATTTCGAAATCGCATACTTTACACATAATTCGTGGTTGTTTCGTACAAGTCCCTTTAACAGCTGGCGGAGCTGAACGTTTAAGGCTTAATGACATACCGTGCTGTTTTCCTTGTGTCGCAGTAAGTTGTCCATTCTCGTAAAAGCGAAACCGCAAGACCCACAGTTTAAGTACTTTGCTGCGGGCGGATGTATAAGCAACCGTGGACGATGTTGCACCACGACATTTGTTCTGGTGCCGTTTGAGAGCATTTTTCCAGGTATAGGAAGCACCGCAAGAGTTGCACTTAAAAACGTTTGCAGATACCATTTTAGTACAAAAACAAAATCCGCACTATAGCACTTTAGTTAAACTTGTAAGCGAACTAACTAAAAAGCTTACTCGAGCGTACCTGATTTATGCTCCTTATAGAATGCAAACCGAAGGTTTCCGAAGACATCCGAACGAAGTTGAGGATTCGGCGGGGAACTAAATGACGTCATAATCCTCGCTGCTCGTCCAATACATTTAGCGCCAATGCATGCACCTGGTTCGCTTCGTCGATGGTGCGAATGCGTTAGTAGAAACACCGGAAAACGTCTTCCATGTTATACGGATCGCGTGCATATTAAAAATCCAAAAGGGTGATAGCACACGCACACAAATTGTGTGCAAGTCGTGCTGTAGAAGATGCAGTGCTACTATAACCAAAAACACTTTAAACCTTTGCTAAGGAAATACCAAACTTGTCTACAGAATACTTACTAATAAACCAATTTAATTTTAAATAACTTCTACGTCATACTTTAGGAAATGGTAGGCTTGAATATTTTCTAAATGAATCACCAAGCGAAAGTATATGCTTAGCGGTATTTAAATTAACCATTAATTTCCAATTTTTACGACCGTCGTTAATTATAGATTAAAATTTAATTTGTGCACGTTCGAGCTTCTCGTAAACTAACATATTTTATAGCAACAATGCGCTGTATAATACATGCATACCCCTTCGCCGCGCTACTGTTATTCTTGTAATTGCTAGGAAAAGTCACTCTCCTTTTTACTGTTAGGATCGATACAAAGCACCAATTTTTTTATACTTTCTATAGCACATCGCGTGCTTTTTCGTATGATAATTATGCTTCTGTAGGCTTTTACACTTTCGCATAGCGGTCAATTGCACGTAATGATTTCTAGAACCGGTAAGTACTCGATATTGTTCAAATAGAGAGAATTAGATGCACGATGTCTGTCAACTTCCAATTCCCTCGTAAAAGGTAGAAAAAACTCAGTCAATAATCCATTATACTTCGACCCGCTCCTGTTCTGATAATTTACAAACATTTTTCAAACGACAATGGGCCGAGAATTTTTAAACCTCCGAGGGATCTTTAAGTCGTGATCAATTACACATCCGAGCTACGCGTAAACTAACATATTTTGCAGCAACTGTATAATACATTGCATACCCCTTCTCTGCGCTACTGCTATTCTTGTAGTTGCTTGGAAAAGTCAGTCGCCCTTTTTATTGTTAGGACCGATGCAAAGCACCATTCCATACTTTCTTTATAAGTGTAGCACATCGCGCACTTTTTGTCGGATAATTAAATTTTGTTTATGTAGGCCTTTACACTTTCGCTTATTTAAACATCTAATACGATTGATTAACCACTTTCGATTATTCTAACGGGGAACCACCATACACCCCGCCGCACCGTTCTTTTTGAATCCAACGATCCTATGGGTTGCCACGCACTAACACCCGACGTATCTTTCCTACTATTTGTTAAACAAAAACTACCGGTATCGCCATTGTGGACGTAAGCAGATGTTTGTGTACGAGAATATGTAGTCATATACATTAATCAGTCTAAGCTATTTTATTTAGTCCACGAAAACTACTATTTTTCTAAACCACAATTAATAATCGCCTTTATAGGTTTAACATTTCTACCGTTACCCAATGACTGGTGCTACGTACATGAAAACTTTAATTTCTTATTGGAGAGAATTCTTATTCTCCCACGCACTGCTGCCTAGTTGCATGCCTACCCCTTTTGGAGGTATATGCTCGTTATAGGTTGTAAGACCCTCGGTTTTACTTAACTACAATTCGTGAGACCTCTTTAATTTTTTTAATCGTATCTTTCTCGCCTACAATACAGTAGGACTTAACATTACTACCAACAAATTCTAATACTGGACACCCATTAAATACGTCTTTAAATTTCCCTACAACTTTTTTGTTGACAAGTGTTATATTGTATTTATTATTTGCGGGGTAGTCACTCTTTTAAGATAAGTATATTTTGCTAGGTATCAACTAATATTAAATTTTTCTAGGGACCCCAAATCTGTAAATAGATTTTAAATAGGACCACCCCATACAAAGTTATGCGTTTTAAAGACACAAATCACTAATTTTTGCTCATCTTTATTTAACTCTATCTTTAAAACCCTTTTTTCGCTACCCAAGACATATGCCTTAGCCAACCGTTTCCCAAGAAATCTAAAACCGCCGTGTCCCGCGAATACCACGTGGAGATAACACGTATACTCTGCCAACCAGGATAGAAGCCGGAAGGATTTGGAAGGTGGGAGAAGAACTTAAAAATTATGGAATCTTAAAACTAATATATACAATAGATTTACAAAATCTAAACAACTATCTTATATCTTTACACCTCCCATGCGTAGATTGTTGTACTATTAGGAATGATGTACCTTTTGTCATCTTCCCTCGATAAACTAATTTTATTAATAAGCTGCGTATGCAAATCGTATTCTTTTACTCCGGATACATACGCAGACAAGTACTCGATACCATCCAAATAAAAATTGGATGCTTGGTGACTGTTAACATCCGCTTCCCTCGTGTACGCCCAGACACATCCCAGCCCATGAGCACCCTGCGCATGACACCTTGCCCATGCGCACCCTGCGCGTACGCACCCCTGCCCATGCGCGCTGCCCATGCGCACCCTCTCTGTGCGACTGCTATTTCGGGGTAACGTCACAGCCTTTTATAAATAAAGAACAATGTTATATACTATTATAAAATGTTTATTCTGACATTATACATAACAAATTTAAAAATATTTAATACCAAGCATGGGGTCATTTAAACTTAATTTTAATACAAAGTTATACACAGAAGACAGTCCTTTCTTTATGCTTGTTTGGGTGGCTTTAATTTTATCTAATTTTATTCGCAGCTTAAAATTTAAATCGATACCCAAGTCCTCTATCTCCTTTTCTAACCAATAGTTTGATACATAGAGACCGTCTAGGTTTTCGAATTGTAAAATGTACCGAAGTTTGCCTCTATATTTAAAGTCTTTGATTCCGCCGACAACCAGATCCATTCCTTCGTGTAATTCTTGCAGCTTGTGACAATCTTTTAATCGCAGCTTTCCCACTATATCCTGCATACGTATCTTGTTAGCTTGATCGACTTCTTCTTGTCGGTATTGGAGAAATCCTTATTCTCCCACAGACTGTTGCGTAGTTGCATGTCCACCACTTTTGGGAATATATGGTTGTTATAGGTTGTAAGACCCTCGGTTTTAAATGATCCGAAGGTTCTTTACTAGGCAAATATACAATGTTTAGCGGAACCCCTTTTGCGTGTGGTGTACGCAAAGATTACGAAACCCGCATTCCTTAGTTCGTCTTTGTTATCTGCCATTTTGATAAATACGTTTTAGAATAACCTTTTAAAAGTATACGGATTTAGTACCATCCTTTTCTGCAAGAACGTCTACATAACTAAAGAGTCTTTCTTACTAACCGCAAATGCATACAGCTTGTACAACCCGGATGTATCTAAGTCAGTCCATCGACACATAAAATAATCTTTTAATTCTTCCTCATTTTCTCTAATAAGATGTTCTTTGTCTAACACATCTTTGTATTGTTCGCGTATTGTCGCAGTGTTTTTCCATGTAGTCAATTTTCGCCTTTTTGCATCCATTTCCTCTAATTCCAGTTGTCTTTTCCTTCCACTTACAGCATAAGGCATACATAATGGGGCAATTTCCTTTAGCGTAAACGAATAGAGTTTACTACCAATATTTGCGCGTTGTCGTACAACCTCTGGGCGAATGTTAGGTGTATTTATCAATCCCAATTCCGAAATGACTATTTCTTTTGGAATTGTAGAATAGGGTGTTGCAGATTGTGTAAAATATGTACTACCTGCTTTAATGTAGCACTTGTGTAAAATTTTTATTTTATCTTGGCTGTCTTGCTCCTCTACTATCTCCAAATAATTTACGGGTAAATAGTTAAAACTAAAAGCCGAAAGCACATACTTTATCAATGTTTCCCCTTCTTTTGGTTTTTCGGACAACTTAATTTGCAAGCCCGTCAATTTCTTTGTATTTCCATTCCTCCAATACACGTACTGTAGCAGGTTATTATTCGCTAAACAGCAGTTATTTTGTAGCTTGTCCGATAGCCTACTCCACATTTTGGCAAGTGGTACCGAGTACATTGGCGCCTTTAGGGAGTATAACTTACTATCTTCCAATAAGGTTAAACAGTCTTTTAAGGGTTTATACATCCGTTCCGCACTGACATAGCTTCCAATTGTACAGATGTATATTGTCGTTTCCAATCGCGTAATACCATGTTCTTTGGCTAAAGTAGACGCAAAAGTTTCCCTTAAACGTACATCTGGACAACGTAAAAAATCTACTATATGATTGCCAAGTTGTTTATTAACGCCAGGACTTGTTATCTGACACACAAATTTGTTGTATATCTTAATTCTTGCATTGGTTGTTAGCCATGTTAAACAATCAATCCCCGCAGTTTTATCGTTGTCAACTATAATATTACACTTTTCTTCGTATTTTCCCTTATAGCAAAAGTTATGCTTTGTAGTTAAATAATTACACATCTCCATCTTGCTAAATATGCCCGCAAAATCTTGGGTTACATCCATGTCAAAAAGATAGAAATAATATTTTTCGACTTCGTCTAATATATCTGGTAGTTCCTCAATAAAGTTTCCAACTTAACATCTGCTAGTTCCACTTTGTATGGAACACATATAGGATTTTGGAATTTTTATTAATGCATTCGAGGTCTTCTTTTCCGATAATTTCTTTTACTCTCTGGCCCATCTTGTTAGTGCTTTCCAGAGAAAACGGAAGCTTAGCTTTAACACCATGCCTAGCGGAAACAAATCGGTTGAACTTTCTTCGTAGATAGCTGTTAAATGCACCACAAATTTCTTTTTTTAGGATAAACATCCTTTTGTTTGCAGATGCTTGTTCGGTGTCAGAAAGGTCGCAAATTTTAACCAACATTATATTGTCACAAAATGGTTCTGTAATTGGTGTGTGTAGTCCACCAGTCAGCATCTGTTCGCCTTCGACATAACAAATATTACCAATATCTTTTACCAGATTATTGTTGCACATATTTTCTGTCAACAGCCATAATCCAAATCACTCATTTGCCGGTTTCACTTTATTCCCAAGAAGTTGAGAAACGTTAATCACCTTGGAGACGCTCATGTTTACCGTTCTAGCTACTATCGAATACTAAATTGAATACGAAAAAATTGTTCTCTTACGTATTCTACAGAGTGAGGACGTATATTGCCGAAGATAGTCGAATATGTTGTTATCCAACCTAAGCCGACAGGGATGCGCATCGACATATATCCGGATATATGTAGGATGTTAAGTTAGGTGAAATTGCCCCATGGGTGAAATTACCCCACATGACCACATGAATGCCATATGACCACAATGACCACTATGACCACATGACCATGACCACATGACCATACCTGACCACATGACCATATGACCTAATTGCTTTTTAATGAGTTTTCTCGTTAAAAACCCATTAAGACTAATTGCATTTTAATGAGTTTTTCCATTAAAAAACAAGTGTGGACCTAGGTTAGATAAAGGAAAAATTAATAGGTTGGGTCGGCGCCGCTGCGCTGGCTAACCTAATTTTCTTTATCTAACCTGGTCACTGTTTTAATGGAAAACTCATTAAAGTGTGGCTGTGTAACGTGAAAACTCGATGCTTGAATCGTCGTCATGTCGTGTGATCATGTGCTGGTCGCTGTTCAATGTCGTGGTGAATCGTGTGCTGTCGAATGTGATCAGTCGGTCGCATGTCTGATATCGTGCGATCGTCGGTGTGTCAAGGCATGTTACGATGTTCGTCCGTCTGTGCGTGAGGCTGTTTTCGTCGTTCGATGATGTACGCATGAGCGATCATCGTGTGTGTCGCTGGGCGTGAACCGAGCGGCATGGTGTGACTTGACGAGCAATGTGGCTGGTGGCTGGTGACGTTGTTGTGTCGAGGCGGTGCTGTGACTGCAGCCCATTGTCTGTTGGTTGTGCGCTCGCGCAGCGTCGCAAAGATGTTTATCTAAAGGGTGGTGCGTTCATCTGAATTCAACCGTTGTTCCGCTGGTCCGTTCTCGGGCGATGCGAATAAAGGTCGGAGAAAATCGCGTGAAAATCAATCGTGTTCCGCTAAAGTGAAACGTGGGATTGAAACTGTTGAACGAGATCGAAATTTCTATCTTTGACTGGATGACAATTTGCGGTAACAAGATGAGATGTGTTCTGAACTGCTGAAAACGTGATAGGTTGACAGGCGATAAACTGCGGAGTGGTGGTGACAATGAGGTGGCTAACAGGGCATGTGGCTGGATCAGACTGGCGCAATCATGGTTTTACGTTGTCGATGTGCGTTTAAACTGCGTGCTATGTGCGATTGGCTGACATCGTGCGGTCGGTGACGGCTGTTTGGCTGTTGGAAGATGGTTATGCTCTAAAGGCCGCATCGCTGCCGCCAAAGTGGTGTCGGACAGCTGGCTGCTGTTAATAACTGCTGCTGGGAGATGTGAATGACGAGGTGGTGTCGAAACCGAAAGGACTGATAAATGTTCGACTTTGTTACCCTGTGTTGGAGATGAAGGAACAGACATAAAATAAAATCTTACCAATACGATAAACGGGTGTCATATTTTGATCTGCGTCTGATTCAAAGAAAGTCATTCGGGGTGAGATGATAATCGCAACGTTCGCCCGGTCGACAACGCTGTGTCGTTACGCTGAAAGTCGTCGTCTGGTGGAAGGAAAGACAACGTGGAAATGAATGCTGGGCTGGCTGCGCTGCGCAATGATGGTGAACAGGCGGTGAGAAAATGAGGAAGGTGAGTGTCGATGGACTGACAGATCCGGGTTCTGACTGTGCGGTTAATGAAAGACTCGTTTGGGTGACGTTCTTGCGAAAATGATCGTAAATGCTGGTTATTCTAAAACGTGTTTAAAATGACGAAACGAACAGGTCGGTTGTCTGCGTACGCACGGTTCCGCGCGTATGTTGCCTGGATGGGCTCTCGGATCATTAAAACCGGGTTTAACCTAACCATGTTCAAAGTGGTGGACTCGCAACGATGAGACCTCAGCGAAGAAGTCGATCAAGCACGTTGCAGATGTGGAGCTGGGAAGGTGTCTGGCTGGTACGAAGAATGGTCGGGTGCGACTAATAGAGGCAGCTCGCGATTCGAACTGACGATCTGTCAAAGTGTTGAAAAGGACGGGTATCGTTGTACAGCTGCAATAAGATAAATTAAACCACTCAAACATGAAAGGACTGTTCTGTGTGTATGTGTTAAATGTCGTGACGTAAGTTAAATTTGTATGTCGAATAAACAGTTTATAATGGTATAGTGTTCTTTGTTATAAAGGCTGCTGCGTGTCGCACGGAAGTGGGCGCGTGGTGCGTGCGCGCGTGCGCGCAGTGCGGCGCTGGTGGCTGGCGGTGCGCGATGGGCGGTGCAGTCAGTCTGTTGGATGGTATCGGTGTCTGCGTGCGATACGTTGCTGCGCATAATGGTTTGTCGAGGAAGATGACAGTACATCGTCAATAATGCGTGATGGTATGAATGGTTGTTGATAATCTGTGTGGTTTGAATTCCATGATTCTTCTCCATCTCGGCTTCTGGTTGACGTAGTTATCTCACGTGTTCGCGGTCGCTTCTGGAGCATGGCTATGTGCGGGTAACGAGTTTTAAAGATAGTTAAATAAGATGAGCAAAGTGATTTTAAAACATAACTGTGAGATGGTCTGATTGTCTGTTTGAGTCTGAAATAATTGGTTGATGCACAAACATCTTAGGTGACTCCGCAAATAATATATGCAATTGTTGGCAAAAGTGTGAAGACTGATGGTGTGTAATGAATTGAGTCTACTGTGTGAGCGGCGCGATTAATAAGAGGTCTCACAGGTGTGGTTAAGAAAACCGAGGTCTTGACCTGAACGATAGCTCAAAGGGAGCATCTGCAGCGGCGTGGAATCTCAATGAAATTATGCCGTGTCGTGAAGGTCGTGAAAGACCTGAAGGCGATTGATGGTGGTTTGAAAAATGTTCGTGGACTAAATAAATAACAGACTGATGTGTGTTACCATGTCGTGCTACATCTGTCGTCATGGCGACCGTGTGTTTAACAAATAGTGGAAGGCTACGTCGCGTGTGGTGCGTCGTTGGAGGTGCGTGCATGTGGTTGAATCGATATCAATCGTGAATGTTTAAATAACAGTGTGAGCTCATAACAGGAGTGTCGACAAAAAGTGCGCGATTCATGAAAGTGGAATGGTGCTGAAGGGACTGTTCAGCAAGACGGCTGCGGAAGTATGTGTGCTAAACGGTGCTGCGTTACGCGTAGCTCGGATGTGTGATGCGACAGATCCTCGGAGGTTTAAAGTCTCGGCCGTGTCGTTTGTGTTTGTAAATATCGGAACAGGCAGGTCAGTGGATGATTGACTGAGTTTACGCTACGAGGAATGGTTGACCGGCATCGTGATCTGTTTGGATATCTCCGGTTCTAAAATCGTGCGTGCAGTGCGAGAGATCAAAGCTGAGTCATGCGAAGCGCGCGATGTGATGAAAAATGTAAATGGTGCTGTATCGCTAACGGTAAAGGTGACATTCGCGGTGCATGGCGTTGATGCATGTTGGTTACGAGGCTCGTCTGAATGTCTATTAATTAACGACGGTCGTAAATGGTGTGGTGTAATGCGCTACGGTGTTCATTGAAAATTCAAAAGCCGACGTGAAGATTAAATTGGTTATAATGTATTCTGTGAACAAGTTGGTATTTTTCAAGGTTTAAAGTGTTTTGGTTATGAACACTGCATCTTCTGGCGACACAATTTGTGTGCGTGCTGCCGTGACTGCCGCGATCACGGAGCGTTTTCCGTGTTCGGCTTCGCACGTCGACGACGCCAGGTCGATGCGTCGCTGTGGACGAGCGGCTGACGTCATGTTCCGCCGAATCTCAACTCGTTCGGATTCTTCGACTTCGGTTGCACTGGGCATAAACGGTGCTCGGTGCTGGTTAATTCGTTCTGGTTAACAAGTGCTATAGTGCGGTTTTGTTTTGTGCAAAATGGTAATCTGCAAACGTTTTGCAATCTGCGTGCTCTGGAAAATATGCGCGCAGGTGCGTGGTGCGTCCGGTTGCTGCATCCGCCCGCATGCAAACTGTGGATGCTTCGCTTTTCGAATGAACAGCTGCGATGGACGGCGCGATTCGTGAGCCAACGTTCGGCTCCGCCGGCTGAAACCGGTGGTCACGATATGCGTTCGAAATGGAAAACTACTGCTGCACGCAACACTGTAAAAATGTCGGTCTGCGTTGAGTGCGTTAGGTAACAACCGTGTATGTTAACGCATGCGGGTGACGATGTTCTTTGGAAGCGAACGTTCGATTAAATGAAGAGAATACGCTGGCAATAAAGTCTGTTCGCTGCGTTTAAAAATGAAGATCCGTGAATCTGGAACTGGACAAAAATGTGTAACGTTCTGGATCTGGAAAATGGTGGTGAACATAAATGATGAGGTCGAGATTCTGGTAATTTTGGAAATGCTGTTAAATAAGTATAATATAAGCCGAGTTCTGGTTAAATAAAAATTGAATATGTTTGAAATGTGGTTTACAAATTTAAACTGTGTAAATTGTTGTGTAAAGTTTTAAAATGTTTTAGATTTCTTTAAACTGCAGAAATTATAATTAATGAGTATGGTGTGATTCAAATCTGTTGAAATTCGGATTGATGCTAAATTCTGAATAGATGTATGAAATCTGCTGAACAAGATGTGGCATGCATGGCGATTGAAATCTTGGAATGAAAGTCGATGTATTAAATAGTGATCTATGTGCTAGGATTCGGCTGTACAATGTTGCAATAACATGGTTAGAAAAGTGTGTAAATTTAATTAGTATGATTTAGCTTAAGTAGAAACTAAACATAGAATATAAACAAGTAAATGTTGATATTAACTTGATTGAAATTATTAGCATTAAGGATGCACAAATATTGTTATTAATATGTATTAGTGAATTATGAATTAATATTGTTATAAATATTTAGTGAAATGTTTATGTTCCGTTATGTATTTATAATGTTTAATGTTCGTTAATGTAAATAATTTCTATGTATACGTTTGTTTTCGTATGTCTACGTAATTACACTTGGATTTTCAAAATCAAAGTTATGCATGTGGTGTTCATAAATTCTACGGTGTAAATATTGTTTCTTATTTCCGATATATGAATCGTTACAGTTTTTGTAGTTTATCTTATAGATACAATTTGTTTTGTCTGTAATTGGTGTTAGCGGTTTCAATTTTGTAGAAAAATTATTGTTATTATTGTTGGGGTTTGTGAACAATTTTTATTTCGTATTTTTTTAAACATTGTTGACTTTTATTAGATACTGTTGGGTGATATTTTATACTAACATAATTTTTTTGTTCTTTTTTTAGTATCTTCTTAATCTTCCTTGGGAATGAAACCACTCATAGTGTTGCGACAAATTGAAGGCAATCATTCTTTTAAACTTTAAAAATTTTGCTTAGTGTACTCAAACCAAATATTTCAAACATCAATATATCAAAGTAACCTTCAATTTATGTCATAAACGTCAAACTTGAAGTTTTTATTATTTTGACAACGATCCTAGGTCATGGATCGAAACGTAAATAAAATAGATTTTAAAAACTATGAGTGGTTTCATTCCCAAAGAAGATTAAGAAGAATGCTAAACAAACCACAACAAACATACAGGGAGTATTTACTTTTTTTAGTTTGTTTTTTGGTGGATTGTATATTGCATGGATTGTTTTCTTTATGATTGGTGTGACAAATTTATGTGGGTATCCGTTCTCTTTTAGAGATGTTTTAATTTTATTTAATATAATTGGTCTTTCATTAGGGTGTGTAAAATGCATTGCTCTATTTACTAGGTTTTTCACTACATTTCTTTAATATATATTTGGTGTATTTGATTTAAAATTTAGGTATCTACCCGTCCATATTTTTATTGTACCAATTGGTGACTATTGTTCCATTTTGTTTAAGTTTTAGTTCAGTATCTAGAAATTGTATTTTGTTGTTTTCTTGTTTATTCACTGTAAATTGTAGGCGTGGGTGGTATCCATTAAATTTAGTAAGTGTTTCATCAATCATGTTATTTGGTATGCATAATAAGCAATCGTCTACATATCTCTTATAAAAGAGTGGAATAAATGATAATGTAGGAATAACTTGATTTTCTAGTTCTTCCATAATTAGGTTTGCTATGGTTGATGATAATGGTGATCCCATAGCAGTTCTATGAATTTGTGTGAAGATTTGATTGTAAACTTAAAGTATGTTGAATTAGGGCATAGTTTTACAGCTTCCATAAAATAACTTTTGTTAATTGTTGTATGCAATTTAATTTTATCCTAATTGGAATTTATATTGTCTAAAGCTAATTTTAAATGCAGGTTTGTAAATAATGAAACTATGTCAAGTGATATTAAAATGTGTTTTTTTGGAATAGTTTGTTTACATATGAAATTATGGAAATCCCATGAATCTTTTATATGATATTTAGTTTTTCCAATTAAGTTTTGTACAATTTTTGCTAAATATTTTGATAATTTATAAGATGGCGCATTTATGCTGTTTATTATTGATCGCATGGAAATATTATCTTTGTGTAGTTTAGGTAATCCATATAAATATGGTGCTTTTCCGTTATGCATTATTAGACTGTTCTTTTCCATTAGTGTTAATTGGTCTTTATTTAATAGTTTATTTAGAAATGTATTTAGCGTGGTTTGAATTTTTTTCGTTGGATCAAATTTTTCTAATTTGTACGTGCTTTTATCATTTATCATTTCCGACATTTTATTTTGGTATTCCGTTTTATACATTATTACTGTTTTTTTTACATTTATCCGCATTAGTTATAATAATATTTTGATTTTCTTGAATGAATTTTTTTGTTTGATTATATTGTTGTATAATTTCATTATTTATTTTTTTATTATTTTTTGTATTTTTATGGTTTGTTAGTATATTATTAATTATACATCTAATTTCATTTTTTATATTTATAGGTTTGTTTTTAATTGCATTTTCTACACTAGCAATAATTTGGTAAAAATTGACATTATTAGAATGTGTGGAAAATTTGTTACCAAGACTTAATATATATTTATGGAATTAGGGATATTTATGTTAGTCCAATTTGTTATCCATTTATTGTTTATTATAAATTTGTTGTTTTTTTTTAAGATTCTGTAGGTTATTAATTTTTTTACAATGATTAGCTTTAATTTTCTCAAAAATTTTATTATATCGATGGTCGTTGTATTGGTGAAGTAATTTTTGGCTATATGTTTCTCTATTGGTGTTTATTTCTTTCTTAATATTATTATAAGTATTTTCTAAAAAAAATATGTTGCTATGACACTGTTTGATACATAAATTTAAACATTGCAAATAAAATACATTTAAAAAATTTAGAAAACTGTTGTTTATAGTTATTAGAGTACATATAAAATTTTGGTTTTATTCTTAAAAATTTTGGTATAAGTCCTAAATTTCGGCATCTTATTAGAAAAATTATTTTATTTTTTTCTTTCGCTATTTTGTTTTGAATATTAATTATTCTCCGTAGGTGTTGGTTTCTTAGTCGTTCCATCCTTTTATTGGATTAAATTCAAGATGATTATGTAGAAAGCACATACATCAATAATCCCAGTTGATTTAATTATTTTGATATTTCTTGACTTTTATTTGGTAATATAAAAATTTTCTTTTCTTGGGAAATAGGTCATTTATTAAACATTTATTCTTCTTACTTAAATAATATGTAATACTAACATAACGCGTTTCGGTTATCATAAACCTTGGTCACATGTAATTAAAATTCCTGTAAATTTCTAAAATATCTTAAACTATTAAAATGTATTATAACTAAAACTTACTTGGTATCATTATTTTGAAATCTATTTGCATGGTGTAAAATCTAATAACTAATAGCTAGACTAATCTATTTTATTAAATATATACTAGGCAGTTAAAAACAAGTTATCAAATAACATTAGTGTTATCAGAAGTGATACGAATTTATATTAATTATTCTATACTTTACTTAATAATAAATCTTAATATTTTTATATACAGAGTGAATGTTAGGATAAGTACTTTTTTGAGATGATTTACCATTTCACTAAAATTTAAAACAATATTATTCATAATTAATAATTACATAGTTAATATACTGTATTTTGGTGCTTATTTCTCGCTTAATGGTAAATCATCTCAAAAAGGTACTTATTCTAACATTCACTCTGAATATAAAAATATTAAGATTTATTATTAAGTAAAGTATAGAATAATTAATATAAATTCGTATCACTCACTTCTGATAACACTAATGTTATTTGATAACTTGTTTTTAACTGCCTAGGATATATTTAATAAAATTGATTAGTCTAGCTATTAGTTATTAGATTTTACACCATGCAAATAGATTTCAAAATAATGTTACCAAGTAAGTTTTAATTATAATACATTTTAATAGTTTAAGATATTTTAGAAATTTACAGGAATTTTAATTACATGTGAACAAGGTTTATGATAACCGAAACGCGTTATGTTAGTATTACATATTATTTAAGTAAGAAGAATAAATGTTTAATAAATAACCTATTTCCCAAGAAAAGAAAATTTTATATATATATATATATATATATATATATATATATATATCGTCAAATCATAATAGAGGGATCCTTCAAACGCAGACGATCAGTTGTTCTTTTTAATTGGTTTTATTTCAATTGACCAAAACCGGCACCGAGCAATGACAAGTTTTAAGTAATTTAAAGTACGGAAATTTTTATAAATGCGGGTGTGCTAATAAATAGCACCCGGACGCGAACCTGAGGGCGAATTTAATAAACCACTGTTGCTTACCGAAAGTGATCTGTCAGGGAGATTTACATCAACATCAGTTGGATTTGAAAACATTAATTTACTGACACCACATTGTTTTTTGCACTAGGTTGCTCGAGCCTTGAAAGTAAATTCTGTTGATTTTTTTCACTTGCTGCATATTTTAAACTGTTATTTAGTATTTAAACGTGTACACTAATTTTTTTTATTAAATGGACTTTTACGTTGATTCATGCTTGAATGAGAGCGATTTGCAACCAGAAACAACACCATAATGATAATTACAGAAACTTATAGATATGTAGTTTGATTGACTACTATTTAATAAATTTACTGTTTTGCACTTAGATTTGGCCAAATAGGAATTGATAATTTAATAATATTTATGTTTGATATAAGATACGAGAGCGGCTTAAAGTTCGTGTTTGCGTATATTTTAAGTTAGTGGTTGCAGGAAAAAGACAAGTATACATGAGGCTCTACCAATATGTACTCTAATAATTTAATAACTACTTTAGCATCATGTCATAGATCACCCATTATCTAGCGAGGTATGATAAATTCCAGGTGGTTTGGCGCTCAGCATCTTTTCTTTGGATTGAAAGTTGGGAAAGTTTTCCAAGTAGGTACATGTGTTAGAGTAATATACCCCTAAAAGATTTGCTTTTGTTTTGATAGAACGCACCCATCACCACTGTAAGCTAGCTGGTGAATCTTTTTTGTTACGTCTTTGTGGTAACGTAAATGAGCGACTCCATGGCTTAGTTGATTCACAAGTGACTACTAAGCCCATGGTCCCAGTGTTAATTTGCGACAAAAAACGTTTGGGGAATGTTAGGTGGGCATTTTTCACACAAATACGCCCTCATTCGGATGAGAGGTACAATGTAGGTCTCGTGTGTGAGCGTTGTCATGCGCGTTAAAGATCCCTACCTTGCTTGGAATAGCAAGGGTTCGGCAGAATTTGCTATTTCCAGGAAAAACTCGCTTCTTGAGCAATGTAGTACCTTCGGCTGGAGCATGGGAACATCAAATATAGGGTATACTAAATTTTAAAAATTTGTCAGTGTCAATTTTACTCGTAACAGCTTTATTATATCAATTATCGATGAACGATACATAGCAAGCGATTATTTGAGAAAAATCAATTGTGTAACTTTTGATCTTTTAATATTTTGGAATGGAGAATATAAATGTATAAAAGTGGTACACAGTTCTGTGTGTGTTCAGACTTTTTCGTTCAAATTGACTGAACTGGAGAAAACAAATATAAGAACGTTTGCTCGAAACTTTTTCAAGCTGATTTCAAATCGCTAATAAAATCTAGAATTAGACTTTATTTTTTTGTGCAGCACGGACAAATATGAGAATTTAGCTTGTCTAACTAATTTTTTTTTTAAAATCCAATTAACGCTAATGAGTAGGAATTTATAAATCTGCAATTCTAGAACTATCTATAAATTAATAAACTCAGATTTTGCATCCGGCTGAAAGATCACTTAGAATTAAAATCTCACTTACCTAGCATTTTAAGAACTCTTCTAGACGATTGCGACGGTTTTTGTTTTAAAGAGGCGTTATTTGTAGTAATCCTTTTACTTCTATTTGATTCTCCGGACGATTTCTTCATTTTGCTAGAACTTTTTAACTGCAGTCCAATCAACACATATAAGACAGTTATCAAACTCATGGGAGCCACAAAAAACATGAACGTAGAAAATTCAAAGGAATGCGGAATAATAATACGAGCCACTTGACAAGTTTCAGTTTCAGGAACGTCCGGTATTAAATCACTTACACCAAACTGCAATGCTTGCGGAATTGCAGAAAAAATCGCAAACACCCATATAATTAAAATAAACTTAATCGCGCGGGATAATTTAGACATGGTATGGGAGAGAAACGGATGGCATATTGCTAAATAACGTTCAATTGTAAACGCTGTAATAGTTAAAACGGTTGCATTTGCTGACGTTTCGGCAAATAGCCCTCTGAGAATACAGAATGAATGGCCGAAAACGTACGGATATCTTGACCAGATTGAATAAACTTCCTGTGGCAATCCCGATATTAATAGCAATAAGTCCGAAATTGCCAAACTAAATAAGTAATAATTAGTGGCAGTGTGCATTGACTTGTTGCGCGCAATCACAACACACGTGCTAATGTTCCCTATTAGTCCCGTAAAAAATATTATCACATAAATAGCAGTTACTGGAATAACGACAGAAAGACCATCACGCTTTGGCCCAATTAAATCCAAAAGTGAAAAATTCGAACTGTTGCTATCTAAGAGGTTTGGTATATGATCTACATTTTCCATCGCTACGACACCCAATGGAAATCACATTATGACAGATTGTGCTTTCGTACCACACGACGAACACTGAATGAAAATTTAGGGAAAATTGCGTGAAAGGAAGTACAAAGCTGCCTCCAGAATTCGCGTTTATTCGCTTTGCCCGCACGCGCAATTCTAAATGAAATGTATATGAAAATACTGGTTTAATATTAAATTAGACGGTTAATTATGTGCATCTTGACCATGAACTGCTTGAGGGCTATACATTTTTCTACATACTGCTTACAAATTTTAATTAAACTTATTTGCATCCTTTGCACACCTTGTTTGTACCTGTGTAAAGTTACACAACACGCGGCACGAATAAAAACAATTTATATTTTCCAAACGAAAAGAAAAAACTGTTTATTATGTATATTATTCAAAGAAGGTTTTGGAGCTTGGCAAAGTGACTATTGTTATAGTTGCCAAATGAACAAAACCTTATCATTGCCGCCTAATTTGCATGCTGTTTATAGGATAACTTCGGCTCGTAAAATAGCGTTTGTGAAGTCTTTTACACGCCGCACAGTGGGGCCGAATTTCTTCAAAGTTGACATTACATATTTAAGTATTTATATAGATTCTGAAGTTTCATATTTGTTTGCGGACGAATAATTTTACATAATGGAAGCACATTCATGACATACTTACATCTAAAATATATGGAATACTGATTAAAAGTATATCAATATAAAACTTTGTTAATTGGAATTTTTTAATTACGCCAGATAGGTTTTGGGTTTTTGGGCAAAACAAAATACCTTATTGTTAAAGGAAGGATACAGTTATAATAGCGGTAAATAAAGGTAAAGGTACGGTAGTTAATCGCTTGCCCGCATAGAGGGCGAAATAGGTGTCACATAATTTACAATGCAAATTAATTACTACCCGGTTACCTTTCTAAAATACTGCATATTAGCAAGCTAGGTAACAGATAAATTATTCTTTTATCTCAGTATTGCACGTCGTGGATACGGATCACCTTCTTAGTCCATATTCTTGTAATGGACTTCGCTGGTTTTTCCTAAACATACACGGAACACAGATAAGGTACAATATTAAGGATTTGGGCAGAAATCAACAGGTAAACACCTCTCTACATAGTTTATAATGCACTAGTTTTGCATAAGCAGTTAACTAGTCCAGCCGGCTACTTCTCCGTCGTTTGTTGTTCAGATTGACCTGGAAGGCAAAATATGTCTATTACGAACAGTAGAAAGTTATTTTTAACATTCTTTTCCAACGGTGTTACACAATATTAAATCTGTTTTCTAAAAAAGAAACCGAAAATAATTCACACGATCTATTTTCATTGTAATACCACTAAATTAATTATACAAAAATCTCCTACAGTAATTATTTATTAAAGTAATTTTGTGAAACGCTTTAAGTGTATGTTTTATGTATCCCCAATTTACCTATATATATATATATATATATATATATATATATATATATATATATATATATATTAAATAATAGAATCTAATAGGAATTATTAGAAATTGTTAAATAAATCATAAGTCAATTGCAACAATGTAATACAAGGATAAACCAGACAGGTCATTAACGGTTCATGAGAACGGATATGCAACTTCGTATCCAAGACGACAGTGATACTGCACGTGGTAGGTCACAGACGGTTAAGATATAGCGATTACCTAGAAATAAAATTGAAACAATGTAACAATGTGTAGAACGAAGAGTAAAGCAGACATGAGATCTGCAAGTTCCCACAGCCATGTGAAGTGGTAGGATTATTATAAAAAGCCCGGGAGTTCAAGGCACGGCAGTCAGTCTTCGAACTCCATACTTCGCTGTTCAAGCTACTCAAATGAGTCAGTCTGAGTAATACAGCTTTTGCATTGTTGTTTACCTAGGCTACTCGCTCTAGTTCAATTAATTAATTAATTTCGAATTCAAGTTATTTTATACAGTTTGTCAAAATTCCATGATAATTTCTGTTTAAGATAAATATATTGTCAAGAAGTTTGGAAACGTTTTTTAAAAACATCGCTCCAAAGGCCCGAACCTTAACTGGCGCAGTCGTACGGATGTCAAAAGGGCACTAAGAATCCAAAAATCGGAAGATTGGTGACCAAGAATTTCAATTCGCAATTTTGACAGAACCCAAACAAAGTTGGAGGAAGTACAAACATCGACCGAATCCAGCAAAACAAACAAACGTGGAGGAGATACACAATCAATCGAGCCCACAAAAGAAACGGATGCAGAAATTAATATAAGTTTATTTCCTTAAAACCAAATTGATTTTACAAACTATAATTGATATATATGCTAGTATAAGAAATTTTTTTATTATTATTTTATGTACAAAATTTTATTGTATGCCAATATTTTTTGAAAATAGTTTACGTACAGAAATTATTTCCAAACGAGAATTTATTTTGAGAAAGTTTATACTTAAAACAAAAGAGACTTGATTTTTAAGAGATTTTTTTACAATTATTAAAACAACCCGAAAAAATAACCAAAACTAACTGGCCCACATCCATTAATATCAAACGTAATGGAAGCACGAATAATTATACGAAATTAACTGGCGCAATACAAAAACGCAACGGTTTAATCCAGCAAACTAAAAACGAAACGTAAATTAACCCCCGTCGTCTATCACCAAAAGCTAAACGCAATACTTATAAACGAGCAATTACAGAAAAGATTATTTAAAACTTGACCTCTATCATACCTTTATAAATTACAGTAAAGCACTCTGCAAGTAACCTAAACCCTTAAACCATTGTAATTAAATTACCAGCGTGCAAATTTATAACACAATCCTCATATAAGATAAGATCGGTGAATGAAACATCATTCAGAACAACGCAACGGAAACAATTTACTCTAGACTAAAAAAAAGATTATTGAAACAATTAACTTTCAAAGCTTTTTCTATAAATTAAAGAAAGTTTTAAATTCAGCGTGGGGTATTTCGATATAGGGTAATACAAGGTGATTCATATTATTTAGATTTATTACGTTAGGTCGTTTATAAAATGGTCCATTTGAAAATTTGAACATCGTCGTCCTCCTCGTAATTTTCGTGTGGTTCTTCGCGTTCATAATGGTTTGATTGATTCTGTTCATTATTCGTACACGGTCGATTGTTATTATTCTGGTCATCTTCATACTCTTCTACTTCTTGTTTGGTCTTATGTGGGTTATTTTTGTGTTGGGTCTGGCGTTACCAAATGAGGTATCCATTGGTGTAGGTTTATAATAGTTATTGGGATTATTAGTGTTTATCATCGGTAAGTTTCTGTTAGGATTCGCGTTGAATGTTGGTCTTTGTTGATTTATATTTTGATTGAATCTCGGTTGAAATGCGGGTTTTGAAAAGTTCGAGTTAAATGTTGGTTGAAAGGTGGGTTTTGAAAAGTTCGGGTAAAACGTTGGTTTTGAGAATTGTTTGTATTGGTTGTTAAAGTTTGAGTTATTAAAATGTGGGTTATTTGTTCGCGTTTGGTTGGTTTGTGCATTGAGTGGGTTAAATTTTTGTTGTGGATTTATTTGTCTTGCGGGTTGTATAGTTTTCATTGGCGTATAGCTTTTATTTGCGTTGGGGTTATATAGTCGGTTTCTATAGTACATTACATTTTCTTCTTCGATTATCATATTCATTGCTTCTTCTAAGTTTTGGGGATGTTGAAATCTAATTTTATCTGAAAGTCTTTCGGGTAGTGCATTTAGATAGGTGTCTAATGCCATCTCGTCGTACATTTTCGTTTTTAAAAGTCTTACATTTGGGTCGGTTTCTTCGATTTTGAGTTTTGTCAAGATTAAGCTTCTTACATCTTGGCATTTCATTCCAAACTGATAGGGTGATTGGTTGTGTTCCATTCTTAGGTTGGTTAAATCTCTTACTAAACATTTTAGGTTACGTTGGTCGCCGAAATATGCAATTAATATTGATTTGTACTGTTCCCATTGGTCTACGTACTCGCGACTGGCTATTAATGTTAGTGCCCTTCCGGTTAGTTTACTGGTAATAAGGCGGATAAGCAAAGTGTTTCTGTCGTTATCTCCCGGTTTGTAAAAGGTTTTTAAGAATATTTTGGAGGCCGAAATATAGTTACTGAGTAAGCGTTGGTCATTGCCGTTAAATTGGGGCATCATTTCGAGGTACAGCTTCATTTCATTAATCATCTTGGCTGGGGTAATATTTGGGTAATTTAAAAAAGTAAAAAAAACATTTTTTTTGAAAAAATTTGGATTTATTTTGTAGTTTTTGGTGTTATTTAATGAGTCTTACGCTCGGTATAGGTTTGGTCGAGTTTACTTTTAATTTGCCGATTTTTAATTTTAATTTTCAATAGGCTGAGTAATTTTTGTGGTAATTTATCGGATTTGAATGTTTTGCGTTAGTTGCGTCAGTTATTACTTTTCTATTTTTTAATTATGTCGATTTTATTTAAGTGCGTAATAATTATCTCGTTGGTTTATGCGATTGTAAGGTGTCTGCAATGCTTACAATGTTTCAATCTGCTGCAGGATGTTGTTAGTTACTTAGCTGCGTTTGCGTCTCTATTATAGGTTATTTTTACTTTTACTGTGGGTGTTATTTAGTACTCGCAGTGATTTTATACACTGAAATTTGTGCTTCGTTAATTTACTGAAATATTTTCACGTTTGAATAAGGTTGTAATTTGCGTTTTAGTACCGTAATTATTTATTCTCTTGAGTAGTTTAACATTGATACTTTAATAAAGTTTCCGATCGTAATTTTATGTTGCTTTAACTTTCACAATGCTGAAAGGTTTCGCTATGTATTTAAATAGCTTTTGTACTGTGATTTATAATTAGATTTATGCGTATTTATTCAAGGTTAGCTTTCATTCACTCTTGAAGATGATATATTTGCGTTCAATTTGAATTCGCGCTTCGTTATTTCTTGTATTAGGATGTGGCTTTTAATAATAGATCTGTAGGTTGTCTATTTATGGATGGTATTTGCGTGTGAATAGTTGCGCTATTATAAGGTTTTGGTTTTTAATTGCTCGCGATTTTGCTTTCGCTTTTATTCTCGGTGTGTTTAAATAGCTTTTATGCGCCAGTTAATTCTTGTATTGTAAGATTAGAAATTTGTTTCTTGCGTTAGTTAAAATTGTAACATTAGAAATTCTAAAAATTTCTTGCGTCAGTTAAGATTTAATTCAAAAATTCTAAAAATTTTTGTGCCAGTTAAGGTTTAATTCAGAAAATCCAAAAAATTTTTCGCGCCAGTTAAGGTTGCTGAATTAGAGGTTTGGTTTTGTTTCTAAGAATTTTTCTTACGTTAGTTAAAACGTGATCTAGTTTCTTGTGCGCTTTGCGACTTTTTTGATTGTCTCTAGTTTTTTTGTTTCAGAATAGTTTTTCTCAGTTCTTTGTCTCAGAATTTTTTGTTGTCTCAAGTTTTTGTAAATTTTTCATATATACAAGTAAAATAATAATAAAATTTCAATATAGGCTTGAAGATAATCTCTAGCAATTGCTAAGTCGATTATTTTCAAAAAATAGCATAAAATATTTGTAACAATAGTTAATATATACATAGATAAATTATAAAACTAGCAAATATCAAATGTCTTTGTTAATAATAAAATAAATTTTAATTGGTTTAGGAAAATGAACTTACACTAGTTGCTTTGTTGCTTTCATTGATTTGTTTTCTTTGTTTCTGTTTTTCTTTTTGGTTTCTTGGATTTGATCTATGCTTGTACGCCTCCAATTTTTCTTTTGTTGAATTCGAACTATGCTTGTTTCTCCTTCAACTGCTGGACTTGAACGATGCGTGTTTCGCCTCCAACTTTTGTTTTGTTCTGCCAAATTTGGAATTGAAATTCCCAGACCACCAGTTCCTCGAAGTTGGATTCGCTAGTGCCCTTTTGACATCCGTTACGACTGCGCCAGTTAAGATTCGTGGCTTCGAGCGGTCCTTTTTAAAAAGACTTCTTTGATTCTTAACACATTTAGTTAAGTTTGTACAGAAGTTAATTATTGAATTTAGACAATCTTGAATTATTACTCTAAGTCCCAAATTATTAATTAATTGTACAAGTGAGTTACCGACGGACTGCAATGTGAAAGCTGAACGTTGATGAACTGACCGCGAGTGGAGCTCCCGGTCCTTATATAATTTCCTCCCCCTCACAATTCTGTGGGAACCTGCGGACCTAATGTTCGCTTACAATTGACTCTATTCATAATACTTAGTTGCTATCTTAAAAGCTATTCATAATTACAATGTTGCAGGCTTATTCTGTGTAATCTCGGTACGTGACTTCCGGCGACCGTATGTGACCTGACATTTGCAGTGTCACTTATCCTTGTGCTACTTTGTAGCGTTTCCACTCGTGGGAACTGAAATAATTGAATATAAATGTAACAAATTGTTGCAATTTGTCTTTTATGACATTGTTGCACTTTCCTAATATTTCCTAATATTTCCTAATAAGGTTATTAGTTTCATATGTATAACAAATGGGGGATCACATAACTCGTTTTGAATGAAAATTAATTAAAATTAATTATGCGTATTCTATTTGTTTTAAAACTGTTTTTCTTTATGTACTTTTAGCCTTTCAATCATTTATTATAAAAATACGTCAATACTTGTCCGTTCTCCCTAAATAAATTAAATAAATTTTGCGCGTAAATAATTTGTTCTTTTGTCTATACAGGGTGGTTGAAATTGTATTGTTTACCCCAAATTTAACCCTTTGAATCTACAACTATATATATATATATATATATATATATATATATATATTGCTATGTTTCCATGTATTAGAATCGAGCCTCACGAATTGGGCGTCAAGAATGCTGTGAATCCTACAAAAAGCTATTCATTAACTTAACTGTTCCGTTGACTTTCTTCTGTTAATCGCCTCTTTACTCTTTTCCGCCTCGGCTGCTCACCTAGTTAAAACTTTCATCCTCAATCATACAAAAACAAACACATTCCTATCACAAACACCAACGTTAACTCTATTTACATCAATATTCACAATACATTAAAATATCAAAATTAAAATTCAGCATAAATTTCAGTATCAGAAAATTTCAAGATTAAATTTATTATCATTTTAATGTGCATCTAGAATTAAAGTCCTTGTAGATGCCTACTAATTAATATAACAATATATGCAGACCTGAGTCTGAGTACAAAGGGAGCATCTTCCACCCCTTTACGTTAATTAACCAGGTTCGTCTAATTGAGCTCAAAGACATACCCAAATTTTCATCATAATCCAGAACATAAATACTAAATACCCCTTTCTACTTAAACAAGAAAATTTCACCTTAAAATTAAAAATTTGTTGTTAGTACAATTTCACTACTGTCCATTTTAAGTAAATCAATTATAAAGTTATTCAACACACACCAAAACATCAAAAATCGAACAACAAAGCATAAGTTACCTGAAGGTTAATGCACTCTTGGCCCCAATGTATATCGTCCTCTGTTAATCACACCAATCCAACCGGGTTATGTTTAGGTCCTCGTATTGCTGGTCGCCTTTAAAATTTTCTACACCACCATTCATCTAAAGTTGTTTCAGTGCTTTTCCGGAACTCATTTGTGTATATCTGAAGCTTGTTTTGTGGATCCAGACACGTTTACGAATCATTTAATTATTAACACCCCCGAAAAATAGCAAAGAAATTCATACTTCTTTCACAAATATATGTCAAAACTGCCTACTTTTGTGTATTCATTTGTCGTTGCAAATTTGACTAATTGGTACAGTGATACTAGACTTTATTACCTTGTATCTTCTTTTCTAAGTGCACTAAATTACATTCATTGTAGCACGTAAAAACAAACTGTCTTAAATCACCAAAATATACGAGCAAACGGTTTAAATTATTTTATCAAAATCGGAAAACTAAAAAGCACTGTTTAACGCATTGAATCAAATCGAAAATCTAATAGAGAGAAACTCATATTAACCCAGGTATATATAGTGGTTAGCCTGTCTGTCGGTTTTGTCCCCAAAACGGCCAGTTTCTAGAATTTCGTATACTATGTTCTCATCTCGACCGCCTGTGCGTCGGTTCTTATTAAATTTGCACTCGCACCAGTTAAATCTCAGAAATTTCGACACGGCTCGCAACGCCTGGGAATAACTAATTAATTTTTATACAGAAATGTTATTTTTACCTCTCAAGTTTGTCTCTTATTTTCAACCAATCGCAACCCAGTGACGTTGCTCAACTCACGCCTTTTACTATATGTGTCTCTGTCTTGCGCATATTATCTGTCTCTATCTACCCTGTTCCGAGTGGTACAAATCTATATTCTTTATTATCGGTTATTTTCAATCCATGTGGACTTGTGAAATAACCCACCTTATTAGCATTTCCCGTAAATATTAAGCAACGGTTTCTCCAACATTCTCTGTAACCATTTGTTATCTGCAAATTTTACGCAGAACATAAAACATTTAAAAATACGCAGGTGTTCAAACATAATACTTCTACGATCTGCATATTATTGGGTTTTTACTAGCTTTTATACATATTATATGTTACTAATAGTTTAATTAACTTCAATTAAAAAATAATACCCTTTAATTTTTAGTGACTCCTAATGAAATATTAATTATTATCTGTACATTTTGTTTAATACCGGTTACTTAAAATTGAGTTAATTAATATAAATTTTGCACGTAATTTCTATTTGTTTCTTTACTCGGAATAATTAAATTACACGTAGAGCATTTTAATACTGCTTCCTTTTTTTATAGCAAGCGTCTTGTAAATAATTTAACTCCCTTATTTTTAATGAAACGAATGAATTTTTATGCTTCACGGTTTTAATAACGCGTACCTTTTCCCAAAGTTTCTACACGGTGATTAAAATTATTTGATGTGATTATTTAATTTTCTACCCTGGTCTAAATATGAGTATTTTCCCCCTATTTGAATACAAATAATCCCACTTATTTGAATTCAAATATAAAATATTTAAACCGCAAACCAAAATTTACAAAAAAAAAATTGCCTATCTCTCTCTACCCTTATCTATCTAACTTACCTACCTTATCTCCAATCCAAAAAATTATTTACACCTGTCCTATATCGCTATCCTATTCCTAACTATCACCTAATTCTATAAACATCCTATATACATCCTATATGCCTATCCTATTCCTAACTTTTAATTAATCTTCACTATTCTCACTTCCCCCTAACTAATCCTATATACCTATCCTACTCTTCCTACATTTAATTTTCCTTCTCATCCTATATACCTATTTCTAACTATTTCCCATATTTATCCTATACTTAACTTTATTTTCTATATCTATACTAAAATTCACCTATCTCTATCCTTTGTTCATCAAGTTATTTAAATCTAACTCTCTTCTTGACCCTCCAAGTCTTTCTTCTTACCATCCTAATACTCTTCATCCCTATTTCTCCTCCTTTTATATCTATACTTAACATCCCTGTTATTTCACATACAATAAACTTATCATCCCTATTATCCTGACTCTTTAATATTGTTTCTTCTTCAGTCCCTACACTTGTCTGTTTCTCATTTATTATTGTTTCCCTTTCTGCCGACAAACCAAACGATACTACCTTAAAATTATCGATTTTTCTCTCTACGGAAAATCCTATGTACCTTCTAGAATTCTTGTGTAATGGAATCAGCCAGAATGAATTCCTTAAATCTACTTTATTAAAAACAAACTTGCCACTTAACCTCGTCAAAAGTGTGTCCATGGATGTTGGACAATGGAATTGCGGTTTGGTCCGTTGATTAATTTTTCGTGCATCTTTAATTAATTCTGCCTTCACCTGCTCCCGATCTGCTGCTGTTGCTTCTACCCCCCTTAATTCTGCATGTTTTTGTATTAAAGCTTGAACCTCTACTATCCTATCCTCTGGACATCTTATTGTGTTGATCTGTTTAACTTCATCATCCTCTACCTCTACTACATTAATACTAAACCCCGTGTCATCCTCTGTGACTTCATAACTGCCCTTCCATGGCACTACCCTATCCTTAATCCTTATTACCTTCCGTTCCATATCTATCAAAACCCCTAACTGCATCATACAGTCAACACCTAAAACGCTCTGAAACTTCAGTCCAGGTACAATTACAAACTCCTGTTCACAGCTTAAACCTCCTATATCTATCCTAAGCACCACAACACTATTTACTACTGCAAACTTCTTTTTATTTGGAGCTACTAAATGGCTACGCTTTATAGGCATAATTCTATCACAAACCTTATCCCTAATTTTGCTGACGAATACCTCCGATATTAAACTCGCCTCTGCCCCTGTATCAAGTAATACTTCTACATTATTCTCAAAAAATTCTATATTAATAATTGGCAAACATAATTTTTCTATAGTTTCTGGCTCTACTTCCTCCTCAATTTTGAAAAATTCATGTGGATGTTCATATACATTTACACTGAAATCTAGTGGTCTGTCGCGTTCTAAAAATCCTGTCCAGGTCTGTTTTCCCTACCTGGTCCTGGTCTAGCCGTCACCTCAGCGTATGTCCTAGACGTTTCCACTCGTTCCGTGTCTGTATTAGCAGTCCCCCTCATGTCCGGTGAACTATTCCTTCTGGTAGGTTCCGGTCTCGGTGCAGGTCCCCTTCCTAAACTATTACTTCTAAAGTATGGTCGTCGCAGTTCCCAATTCTGTCGCTGGTATCCGTAACTATTCCCCCTTCTAGCACAGTTGTCCTGTCTATTGTCAAACCTAACTGTGTTGATCTGTCTTTCACTATTATCCCGAGGTCGTCCACTACTTACGTCATCGTACCTCTGCAGGTATTCTAAAAACATTTCTCTGTCCACTATGTTCTATAGTGCTACGTGTTGTCTTACTTCTACCTCGAAGTGTCGTGATAAATACTTGATAATTTGTCGGTCCGTCAGTGGTGGGTTCAGTTGCTTTGCTATGCTATACTTGCGTATAGCATATTGCTCCCTACTTCCTGAAAATTCTCCCTTAAATTTCCCTGTGATTAAGTCGTCTCGTACCTGGTCTTGTCTGTGGTCACTCCAGTAGTGCTTTAAAACTCTGTCTTCAAAGTCCGTGTAGGTGTCTATGTCCTGTCCTACTAAATTGTACCATGCTTCCGCGTTGTCTTTCAATAAAGCCTTTATCGTATTCAGTTTAGTCTGTTCGTCAAATAAATTTTCCACTAGATTTCTTACACTATTAATAAAAATTTGTGGATTTACCCTGTTATCGCCATAAAACTTCATGTGTTGGTCCAATGATCCTCCACCTGTATAAAATCTGGGACCATCCCCCGTTAAACTTGACATGTTATATTTGATACTACTAACTTCGCGTTCTACCCTGCCTAACTGATCCCTACATGAGTCCGTTATTTCAGTCATTTTTATATTAATCTCTTCTTCACAAAAACTGCGTACTTCGGACCTTAAATGTCCCATTTCCTGTCGAAGACCTGTAATATCACGCTCATTTTTTTCAACCCTATTTTCTACTTCCCCATAGTTTCACGGTAAGACTATCTTTAAATTCTGTAAATTCTTTAGTATTTTGTTCAATTTTCCCGCTTATCTGCTCTAATTTTTGGATGGACTTCTCCCTCGCTCTATTCGATTCTTCCCTAGCTCTTCGCATTTCCTCTAACATTCTCATCATTAACTCATTTCCTTGATCCCCTGATTCCGTCCTCGACTGATCTCTACTGTCTCCAGCTTCTTCCATTTTCGAATTTTTCCCACACAATGCACTATCGTCACTTCCAATTTCCACTCCTTGACTCCTTAACCACTCCTTTCTCTGCATACGTTCTAATCACTCTCACACACTCTAAAATACTCTTAAATTTATACACAAACAGAAACTCCCTCTCTCAGATCGCCAGTTTCCTGGAATAAAATCACAAAAATTTTATTTGGAACTCGAGCCTCACTTTTGGGTCGCCAAAGAATGCTATGTTTCCATGTATTAGAATCGAGCCTCACGAATTGGGCGTCAAGAATGCTGTGAATCCTAGAAAAAGCTATTCATTAACTTAACTGTTCCGTTGACTTTCTTCTGTTAATCGCCTCTTTACTCTTTTCCGCCTCGGCTGCTCACCTAGTTAAAACTTTCATCCTCAATCATACAAAAACAAACACATTCCTATCACAAACACCAACGTTAACTCTATTTACATCAATATTCACAATACATTAAAATATCAAAATTAAAATTCAGCATAAATTTCAGTATCAGAAAATTTCAAGATTAAATTTATTATCATTTTAATGTGCATCCAGAATTAAAGTCCTTGTAGATGCCTACTAATTAATATAACAATATATGCAGACCTGAGTCTGAGTACAAAGGAGCATCTCCCACCCCTTTACGTTAATTAACCAGGTTCGTCTAATTGAGCTCAAAGACATACCCAAATTTTCATCATAATCCAGAACATAAATACTAAATACCCTTTCTACTTAAACAAGAAAATTTCACCTTAAAATTAAAAATTTGTTGTTAGTACAATTTCACTACTGTCCATTTTAAGTAAATCAATTATAAAGTTATTCAACACACACTAAAACATCAAAAATCGAACAACAAAGCATAAGTTACCTGAAGGTTAATGCACTCGTGGCCCCAATGTATATCGTCCTCTGTTAATCACACCAATCCAACCGGGTTATGTTTAGGTCCTCGTATTGCTGGTCGCCTTTAAAATTTTCTACACCACCATTCATCTAAAGTTGTTTCAGTGCTTTTCCGGAACTCATTTGTGTATATCTGAAGCTTGTTTTGTGGATCCAGACACGTTTACGAATCATTTAATTATTAACACCCCCGAAAAATAGCAAAGAAATTCATACTTCTTTCACAAATATACGCCAAAACTGCCTACTTTTGTGTATTCATTTGTCGTTGCAAATTTGACTAATTGGTACAGTGATACTAGACTTTATTACCTTGCATCTTCTTTTCTAAGTGCACTAAATTACATTCATTGTAGCACGTAAAGAACAAACTGTTTTAAATCACCAAAATATACGAGCAAACTGTTTAAATTATTCTGTCAAAATCGGAAAACTAAAAAGCACTGTTTAACGCATTGAATCAAATCGAAAATTTAAGAGAGAGAAACTCATATTAACCCGGGTATATATAGTGGTTAGCCTGTCTGTCGGTTTTGTCCCCAAAACGGCCAGTTTCTAGAATTTTGTATACTATGTTCCCATCTCGACCGCCTGTGCGTCGGTTCTTATTAAATTTGCACTCGCACCAGTTAAATCTCAGAAATTTCGACACGGCTCGCAACGCCTGGGAATAACTAATTAATTTTTATACAGAAATGTTATTTTTACCTCTCAAGTTTGTCTCTTATTTTCAACCCATCGCAACCCAGTGACGTTGCTCAACTCACGCCTTTTACTATATGTGTCTCTGTCTTGCGCATATTATCTGTCTCTATCTATCCTGTTCCAAATGGTACAAATCTATATTCTTTAGTATCGGTTATTTTCAATCCATGTGGACTTGTGAAATAACCCACCTTATTAGCATTTCCCGTAAATATTAAGCAACGGTTTCTCCAACATTCTCTGTAACCATTTGTTATCTGCAAATTTTACGCAGAACATAAAACATTTAAAAATACGCAGGTGTTCAAACATAATACTTCTACGATCTGCATATTATTGGGTTTTTACTAGCTTTTATACATATTATATGTTACTAATGGTTCAATTAACTTCAATTAAAAAATAATACCCTTTAATTTTTAGTGACTCCTAATCAAATATTAATTATTATCTGTACATTTTGTTTAATACCGGTTACTTAAAATTGAGTTAATTAATATAAATTTTGCACGTAATTGATATTTGTTTCTTTACTCGGAATAATTAAATTACACGTAGAGCATTTTAATACTGCTTCCTTTTTTTATAGCAAGCGTCTTGTAAATAATTTAACTCCCTTATTTTTAATGAAACGAATGAATTTTTATGCTTCACGGTTTTAATAACGCGTACCTTTTCCCAAAGTTTCTACACGGTGATTAAAATTATTTGATGTGATTATTTAATTTTCTACCCTGGTCTAAATATGAGTAATATATATATATATATATATATATATATATATATTCTTTTTAAGTTTATTGTTAAATTTCATTTATAGATAATTATTATGTTTTTATCTTTGGGTATTTTCGTTTTATGATAATGTATAATATTGTTTGTTTCTTTTCTTATTTTTTATTTTATCTAGGCTGCAAGATAGGTGTAAAAAAAGGACTTATAGCCCTAATCGCGCTTGCTTAACCTAGCAACAATAAAGTCGAAATAAATAAATAAATAAAATATATATCGCTGCATTTGATTTTTTTAAGTAGATAGACAAAAAGTGGTAGCATTTGAAAGAGCGCTCTCTATCAAAATTAAAAATTTAAGAAAAGCAACTTAATAGGTCTCCTTAATCTTTGAGAAATCCTTTTCTACATCAGCCTAAGTTTATTGAATTGCAATTAGGGAAATGTAAGATAACTCAACCTCATTTTCATGTAAATCGATTCATCAAATCTGTAACCATTATTTCACAAAAAAAAAATAAAGATTAAAATTGTGCAGAATTAGAAAGCTTTCCATTTGCGTTTTAATAATGATAATTTGCTCCGGAATTTACGGAAAGAAATGAAATTTTGTCTTAACAGTAGCAACTACGCCCGCCGTCTTACGATCAAAATTGAAATTTTAAATAGTTTCCAAGATTCTCGTTTGACCACTTTACTTATTAAATTTTTTCCGCAAAACTCTAGGTCGTATACCGTATGAAATACAGCCACTAAATACGCTTAGTGATATACACGGTACACTAAATAAGATTGAGGTTTAAATTTCATACTAGTCGGGTAGTGTATAAATTGAACCTATTAGTGGGGTTGGTTGCCTTCTGTATGCGTTGAAGACAATTAATTCTGCTAACCCTGTGAATAATAGCTTTCAACTATGTCTTGAATTTAGATTTAGGCGGTATACGGTTACAGCTTATGCTTGAATTGCTATATCTATATATGTAGCAATAATTGAATATAATATGATGGTAGTGGTAGTAAAGTTACAGGTACGTAACTTATTTATCTTCCTAAATTGTGACGATATATGTACACTGCGCCTTTATAAATAACAGAAACGTTATACCGAGTGATTGAGACCACACATATACTCCCTTTATTTCGGAAATAGAACATTTCAGAGAAATATGTTTTAGACGAAAGTTGTATGGCTTTGAGGGAAGATAACATCATCGATTTGACCTTGAAAATTACTTGATCATCATATAAAAATCCTGTTCAATTTCTTCAATAAAATCTACCATTTTTCATTACATGTTCTTGTAGCTTATCTCGAGAACTTTCCAAAACACTATAACAAAATATTTTTCATTAAGTACTTTTCGAATTATGAGGATCCAAAGCTGTACTTCCACATCTAGCACAAAATATTTGACAGTTTGACTTCAAAACGTGTCTACACACACGTATGATGCATTGAAAAAATGTAGATGCGTGCAGAAAAAATGTGGAGCTGTATTGAATTCTAGCGAGAAGTTATAAAGTAGGTCAGATGCAAAATATGCTAAGGCCGGTTTGAATTCAAAGTGCGACACTCTGCAAATACACATGGGCCGGTTTCAATTCAAAATGTGTTCACTCTTGTGATAGGTTAAAAAGTAGGTTGGCAAAGTACGCAGATAGTCATAGAAAATATTAAAAAATACGCCCATTTTTTTGTTTAAGTAAAAATTTAGGGAAAAAATGGAACCCATTAATCTGATGTTGCGTTTTTTGTTTCATGCCATCCTGTAAATGGAATATGCAAATCGTGTTTTTGTGCAACGCATGGCATTTTCCATAAAACTTTATTTAAAACAACTCATTTCTTCATCAGGTGTAGGATTAATTATAGCACGTAGTAAAACTAACTCATGACGGAGGTTTAAAATATTTTTTTTTAAATTCAACGAAGGCATAGAGTAAAATAAAAAACCTAAATTAGTCAATTGTCGTTTAAAATAATGCGATGCAAAGAGCCCTTAACTAAGACAGTAATATTGAATAAGTTTTAGATTATTGGCGACATAATTTACTTTTCAGTAAAACTGAAAAATTGACTTTATATATATATATATATATATATATATATATATATATATATATATATATAGGTATGTCATTGCGTTTACATCGATAACAAGTTCATTACACGAGTCATGCTACGTCAGGAAATTATTTCATTGTCAAGGTGCTGCAATATAGCTTACAATAAGTTTGTAACACATTTAATTTAAACTCAAAACGTTGAAAACCTGATCAACAGAGTACTTTAACAAGCACTTTCAACTTAGTTTTAAAACAGGACCGAAAAACAGACCGCTCAACACCATGTTGCGACGTTATTTGGCAAAGTGAGGAATATATTAATAAATCTAGGAAAACTATATTTTGAATATCTCTGTGTTACAGCGGAAGACTTTTTATTAGTACCCAAATGCCTACGATGTCTCGACTTAGGACAAGTCACGAAATATTACACACACACCAGACACATGTTGACGTAAGGAAGAAGACCCTAAACACAAAATGACGGATTGCTCCAAGCACGGACAACCCTCAGTATACATGTCATCCTTAAAACGTAACAAAAAGTGCGCTACTAACCCTATAGATTGTCCAACCTACAAAATGTTAATAAACAGACTCATACAAAAGAGCGACTATGGACAGTAAACCTAAACAAACGAAATACAAATCACCCTCACAAATGCAAAGGAACAAAGAAAGGGCAATCACAAATCGACAACAACTTTAACAAACACTACAAAAGAACACGCACACAGACAAAACAGAAACTCACACACAAACGGAATATGAACCTATACTCACACAGCATTCTCACACAAACCAACCAAAGTTATAACAACATCAACACAATCTCACCTAAGGATTATATTCCTGGTAGTGAAAATTATTAGAACACTTTGTCGCATAAAATCTTCCAACCTAGTACACCATACAGACTAACCCCTTATAAACAGATCACTCACACTACACGGACCCAATAAAAACAAATACGCCAAATCTGCTACAAAAACTACACATACGACAAAGCCAGTTAAAAGTACTAAGAGCTACATAAATATAACTACAACATCTACAAGAACTAATACATATACGCATTCTATCCGACAAAGATTTATTAGAACATCCTACAACAGTAGTAAGATACGTTACACGAACAGGACACGCTAACGGACGAACCAAACATACAATACACTTGAGGCAGCTGATAGAATCTTCCTAAAAAGTAACAGACCACCAACAAAACACCAAGAACTAATAGACCTACTGCACATTATATTTAAAAGATACGGATACGCAAATCCTTGTTCTTCTTCATGAATAACTATTTGGTCTCATTACTTCTTCCTTCTCTCTTTTTTTTCTTCAAATGGCTATTTGGAAAATGGATGTTAATCGGTTAATGAGCCCGAACTGGAAAATAAGTTAGAGTTTAAAAGTTTTGTTGTAGATCTCGATGTAGACGTGTTATGCAAAACTTTTCGGACTGCTACACGGGTGGAAGTTAATAAATCTTTTAATCCCGGTAAAATATATACTGTTACTTTTGAGGAAGATAATGCCACCATTTTAAAGTCGCTCTTGTTGAGCTCAACCAGTCAGATATTGAATAGAAAAATAGAAAAATAGAAAAATAGAAAAATAGAAAAATAGAAAAATAGAAAAATAGAAAAATAGAAAAATAGAAAAATAGAAAAATAGAAAAATAGAAAAATAGAAAAATAGAAAAATAGAAAAATAGAAAAATAGAAAAATAGAAAATAGAAAAATAGAAAAATAGAAAAATAGAAAAATAGAAAAATAGAAAATAGAAAATAAAAAAATAGAAAAATAGAAAAATAGAAAAATAGAAAAATAGAAAAATAGAAAAATAGAAAAATAGAAAAATAGAAAAATAGAAAAATAGAAAATAGAAAAATAGAAAAATAGAAAAATAAAAAAATAAAAAAATAGAAAAATAGAAAAATAGAAAATAGAAAAATAGAAAAATAGAAAAATAAAAAATAAAAAATAGAAAATAGAAAATAGAAAATTAAAAAATAAAAAATAAAAAATAGAAAAATAAAAAATAGAAAAATAGAAAAATAGAAAAATAGAAAAATAGAAAAATAGAAAATAGAAAAATAGAAAATAGAAAAATAGAAAATAGAAAAATAGAAAAATAGAAAAATAGAAAAATAGAAAAATAGAAAAATAGAAAAATAGAAAAATAGAAAAATAGAAAAATAGAAAAATAGAAAAATAGAAAATTTAGAGTTTTTATCAATTCCAAACATATCTCCTATAACTCTTCTGTAATAGTTGCAAATCCTTTTTCCTTTGACAAATCTCTTTGCGGAAATGGCTTAATAAAAATACCGTGCAATGCAAAGGGTTTGTCACCAACAAAAGCACCCTCATATAACGGGCTAGGTTTCGGCAGGTTCAATGAGCCATTTTTCAATTTGTCATTAATTGCTGTAATTTCAATCACACCGCCATCCGATGCTTTCACACATAATGTTCACACATAATAAATTCATAATTTCTATTAGTAATAGCCAAAAGAACCAAATTGTTGATTCCTTTGTAATTGTACTAGAAGGAACCCGCTGTGTAGAGACGATACTTATATGTTTCCCATCCACAGCACCTAGACAATGGAAGAAGTTCCATTGTTCAAACATGGTTGCCACTCCCAATCAATCTGACTCAGTTTCGAAAAACTGAAACATAACAAAGATGCGCGTTAGTAGGTACCCAGTAACACTCAAATCAAATGATACAAAGGAAACAATTTAAGTGAACTGAATGCAATCGTTTTTTCAGGAATCCGGTTCAAGAAACTTAGATGGAGAAATACAAAGTAACAGTGAGTCTGCATCAACTGCATCTTCATTTCCCTACACCCCGACTTCAACCGACAACTCTCAATCACAATTCGCCTTTACAGTGCCAGCAAAAAAAGCGAAAGAAAAAAGGAAGTGAAAAAAATAAGCAGCAAGATTCAGATGATGAAGTTCTTCAGATCACTGAGAAACAAATTAAAAAGCAAGCTGAGAATCCAACGTTTTTGGACGGGTTTGATCACTTAGGTAACGACATCGCCGCCAAAATTACGAGATCTTCAAAATGATAAACAGCGAATAATTGCTAAAAGATTCATTTCGGATGGTGAATTTGGAAACTTAACACAGTTCTCATCGATTCAGGTTGAACAATCCAACCCATGGCACCTTCAATTTCCTTATTCTAAAGCATAATTAAACGAACCGCCACATTCAAACTACAATCGTGCAAACCCGTGCACATATGGTGGGCCGATGGGATTGCGGTCCATCTTACAACCCAATAATAAATCACAACCACCTTCATTCAATTTGTCTAATTTTTTTCTTAATGACAATCCTAATGTATTGTAATAAAACTTAAATTTCCGCTTATATAACATGTTTACTGAAAATTTTCAAATACAAATTTCTTTTATTTCACTCACCTTGAAAATGCAATACTTCTACAATAGCTTGACACGTCTTAGGAATGATGGTACCCATGCCTGCGGCGAAATAACTGTTGAAAACTTCACGTCCTCATAGCTCTGCCTGTTGCCAGAAAACGCAGAGTTGCAGTCAATCGTTCGTGGGCAGAAATTGAACTCCTTATGAATGTATTCTTTTTATTTTTGTAGCAACCAGAGAGAGCAAATATAAATTTTTTTTCGTTTATTCCCATATAGTTGCACCCGTTCTAAGGACACCTCAGCTTATTCAAGAGGATAACGTGGCGATATGAACTTCTTTTCATTAGCCACTGTTTAGTCTACACGAACCTCCTGTTCTGTCTGCGATCTCGCTCTCTCTCGGTTGCTTCACACTTCCTCGCCAGGCAATAAATATAACTAAGTCGATTAAAATCCATTTTATAGTTACGAAAGTCAACTCAACCACTAACTACTTGAAACTGAAGCTTGTTGGACAGAAATTTAACAAACAAGTTTGAACGTGTGGGTGCAAAATCAAACGTCAAACCAGGTTTGACAAGTACGTTTGACAAGCCATGTCTGTCAAGCCAATTTGATCGTGTGTGGAGGGCCCTTAGAGAAGATGTGTATGTTAATACATAATTTATCTCTATTAAAGTCCTTCATTTGCACTAAAATTTCTAGAAAAATATTAAATTTTGTCTTTGACAGTAACAATTGCACTCTTTTGCAGTTAAAGTTGAAATTTAATATTTTCCAAGATCTTCTCTTGGTCACTTTACTGATTAAAATTGTTTGCGCAAAGTTCAATGCGTTATACTTTTTGAAGTATATCAGCTCGATATGCATAGTGAAACTTCCAGTATATTACTGAAATTTTCTAATCCAGTGACACGCTTTTATTGTAAAGCTTATTTTAGTTTCCAAGCTTTATTCAACCGATTATTGTAAGTAACTATTACGTGAAAAAACTATATATTTCAAGACAATATTTATAACATGGTCAATTTCGAAAAGTGCATATCGCTTTTACAAAATTGCATTTTTGGCAATTGTGTTGCGTTCGTATGCAATTATTCTTTATATAACTATAATTTATCCGACTAACCCTTTATCGTTGTTATGTCAAAATGCAACTAAATTATTAACTATGAAACACAGACTTGATTTATATTTTACAACTCCATGCGCAACATTAATTCAAATTTATATCGTCATCAAGTGGCGTAAAATTAGCTCTGCTGCAATGTTCTGCAACAGTCACGTCACTATTACTTATGTCTAAAATGTATTGCTTTTCAAAATGGTGTTTGCATGCATTTGGAAACCCAACGACTTAAGAAAACAATTAGCGAGAGCATGGAGAAACTTTTAAATAACTTCGTATGGTTATGAATGTCGTATATCTATCTAAAAGTAAATTATTGATACGATATAAAGATTATATTATAGGGTGGCAAAAAGAACAAAATTTAATCACTGCTGAAATTCGCTGAAAATATAAAAACAAAAACACATAACAGTAGATAAGCTATAAGCATTACCACATGTATTGCATGTATTTTTCCATAAGAAAAGTGCAAGTGCAGAGAGACCATTTTTGAGAGTTTCAAAGATCATTCACTCTATTTGACTGCTGCATTCACGAATCTTATTACAAAATACCCCACACCGACATCTCGGGCACCTAAAGCGCTCGACATGGGCGTAGGTGTCATGTTATTTCAAGAAAAATAAGGTTTAGAACACGCTGTGGCTTATAGAAACCAAGCTCTTGCTGCAGTAAGAATGTTGTTATTATTAAAAGTAGTTTTTGGTGTATAGGTTAAATAACTTAAAGAAACCTACATGACAGATGGTTCGTTAAACTGTAAATATATCCCAGTTTTCTTTTAATATTTGTCTTAGACATGGAGAACTAGATATCGTACCGTATACCTTGTAATGTCTGTCGTTTCATAAAATCTTCCATACAACTTCCATCAAATGATATAACACGAGATAAAGTTTCTGAAAGCTCCGAAAAATGTGCTATCTTTTATGGGATAGGAGAAAACTTTATAAATGAACTAAAATTACGGTGAGTAGCTGAACTACCAACAACGTTATAGTTGTGAAGCTCTAAATTGACTGGCCATCTTGGGCTCTCGAGGGTATTTATGCTATCTCTGCCCCCTCACATTGCTTATGGGAACTACAGATCTCATGTCTGCTTATTTCTGTATCTAATACAGTGTATAACTTCTTAGTAATCTTAATTCTAATCATAGTTGTCTTATAACCTGTGACCTGCACCTACAGTATCAAGTTGCGTTTGGAATACAATGTCTGTTTCCTTTCTCCTGTCTGGCTTGTGAACTTTAATTAACCTCTTTCAATTATGTCCTTCAATTTATACATTACAACAATTTAGCTTAAGTTTTTATAATTTCTATTTGATTACATATATATATCCTAATTTGGGGGATATGTAACTCCTTTCGGTGTAGATGAAAATTAAGGGTTTTACTTAATTTTTGAAACTCATTGTCCCCGAGTGTTCATTTACTATTTCTTTAATTACTTTTGTTTTTTGTTTCTTATGACTAAAAATTTGTTTCTATATCCAAGATACATTTTGTACAATAGCTATACAGTTAATAAAATAATTACAATAATTAGTAAAAATTTCCAAACACTTTATGTTGTCGTAATGTACTCTTGGCAGTTTTAATTCACTTAAGCGTTCTTTGTAACAGTCCACTAACTTTACGGTTTGGTTGAAATCGCCTAGGTCAAGGTGCTCCAGTTGCATTGGCTTTTTGCTGATTTCGTCGTCTTCGGGTCGTATAATCTTAAACTGTAGTTCCGGATAATTTCATTTTTCAATTTTAAATAGCAATCTTCTTTTTTGGTGAATATTTTACTTCCAGTTAATGGTAAATTGTTTTCGTCTTGGTTATAATGGGCGGTTGCTATTACTTCTTGTGGAAATACAGCAATCCATTTGTTGTCGGTAACCTTTTGGATTTTTGTACTCGTAATTTGTACTGGTTTGGATCACAATTCTCATAGTAGTTAGAGAATTTTTACAATTGTACTTCACAGGGGCTATCTGCTAGAATAGCTGCTGTCGTTAATGATTGGTATAAATATTGATTTGATGCTACTTCTATGCATTTTTCATTCGTGAAACTATACCTAAGTTCATTTAGGGAAAGGAGCTTAGTTTTAAGAATAATAACTTGATTGCTAGTAACTTCCGTGGAGAAAGCAAATAAATGATAAGGATTATAAGTGTTATTCTTTACAATGGGTATTTCTATTGGAAACGTAATTGCATAATTTTTTACATAATCTTTTACTATGGCTATTTTTTCAAATATGAGTATGTTAGATTCTGTTACTTCAAAGGGTAATTTAATATCAGTTATAAGTGATCTAATCTAATCTATTTAATAAATCAATTGCTTTAGTTTAGCAAATGTTACAGCGTTTTCTAATATGGCTAAAATTTGTTGAATTACAGTAAGGGTTGATGTCATTTGATTAAATATCGTGTTAAATCTTATTAAATCTCGCATTCCCAGCATTGTGGTCTGCATGTTACTTTCAAGGATTAGTATTCTATTGGTTATACTGTCTTGGTTTTTTACTAGCTTCCTTAGTGTATCATTAAATTTTATTATGGTTGATTAAGTTAAAAATATTTGATTTTTAACAATAGTCTTTGTATCATTTTGGTTTTCAATTAAGCGTTGTATGGCGTTGTCATATCGTTCTGCATCTTGGTTGTCTAAATTGCCTGTGATAGTTTTTATAATATTACCTAATCCGTTAATAATTCCTCTTTTTCGTCTTGCGATTTGGTGTTATTATTAGTCTATTAAATTTATCTTCTGTGTTCTTTAGGATGTTTTCCATTATACTGTTGTGATTAAGCATTTCTATTGCGTATTTCAGTATTTCAGTCTGTAGTAATGGTCTCTAATTATATAAAATTCTTGTTTTAATTCTGTTAAACCAAATTTCTGTGCGGATGCCCAGTAATCTACTGTGTTTTGCATACTTCCCATTTTTACTGGTAGTATACCGGGATTGTTTTTAATATCTTCTACTAATATGTCGTCGTCCGTTCTAGCTGGTGGAGGTTGACGGCAAGGGTGATAGTTGTCCATCTAAAATTACAGGGTATCTTAAATTCTTTAAGTGAATATATTTTACTATTTTCCGTTATCTACTACGGCTACATTTTAGTCTGATATCTTTTTGATTTTAAACGAATCTAAATTTCTGGGGGCCGTTTTGTGTCTTTTACCTTTAAAATTTCTTTCGTATGCAGTTTGTCCTATTGAAAATTTATTTATATCGGCATTCTTATTACGGGTTGTTGTGATGCGTTCCTTATCGTTATCTAATTTATTCTTTACATTGTCATAAGTTATTTTTAATTTTTCTTTATGGTCTTTAGCATACTGTTGGTATAGTTCTTTATTGTAATGTATATCATAAGGGTTGTGGGAATCTGAGTGTCCTAATGTTAATTCGAGGGTTGTAAAATTTGTTGTTGAGTGGATCGTGTTGTAAGAAATTAGTGCGTATGACATTAAATTAATAATATGTTCTTTCCTATAAGTTAATCTTAACAGTCTAATTTGTTCTAATAAAGTTAGGTGTAATCTTTCAATTAATCCGTTTGATTCCGGGTAATTCTCTATTATAAAATGAATTTTTATTTTATGGCGTTCTAAAGTATTTTGTATTGGTTCATTTCATAAGGGTTGTGGGAATCTGAGTGTCCTAATGTTAATTCGAGGGTTGTAAAATTTGTTGTTGAGTGGATCGTGTTGTAAGAAATTAGTGCGTATGACATTAAATTAATAATATGTTCTTTCCTATAAGTTAATCTTAACAGTCTAATTTGTTCTAATAAGGTTAGGTGTAATCTTTCAATTATATCCGTTTGATTCCGGGTGATTCTCTATTATAAAATGAATTTTTATTTTATGGCGTTCTAAAGAATTTTGTATTGGTTCATTTCATAAGGGTTGTGGAACTCTGAGTGTCCTAATGTTAATTCGAGGGTTGTAAAATTTGTTGTTGAGTGGATCGTGTAGTAAGAAATTAGTGCGTATGACATTAAATTAATAATATGTTCTTTCCTATAAGTTAATCTTAACAGTCTAATTTGTTCTATTAAGGTTAGGTGTAATCTTTCAATTAATCCGTTTGATTCCGGGTGATTCTCTATTATAAAATGAATTTTTATTTTATGGCGTTCTAAAATATTTTGTAGTGGTTCATTTCTAAATTCGCTGCTATTGTCTAAAGTTATTGTTTATGGTGTACCGTAAGAATCCATGGATTACGTCGATACTATTTTTTAAAGTGATGGGTATCGCTTGGCCTACTTTGGTGAATGCGTCTACGATTGTTAAAAAATTTTGGACTTCTACTGCCAGAGTGTCTGCATGTAATTTTTAAAAAGGTTTGTCGGGTGTTTTAGTTAACATTAAGAGTTTTTTGGAGGTAACCTGTCGTATTTCGCTTTGTTGCATAATTCACATTATACTTGTGCTTAGTAATTAAGTGTAGCAATAATAAACATAAAATGCCTTTTTTTATAATTATACACTTCCGTTAATTTGTTGCTTTGAAAGAGTTTAATTATAGAAAATGTGTTGAGAATCGAATCGTTTCAGTAATAATTGCTGTAATAAAAATGGTAAAAATAATTGCGTTCTATTTATACATTAAATCTTCAGACTTGCTAAATAAATCGTTTCATTTATCGTAATAAATTGTAATAAATTGTGCATCTAAATGCGTCTTTATAATTCCTTTGTTAAATAAGTTTCCTGAGTAAATGATAAAATTGCGAATAAAAATTGTACATAAAAAATTTTCTTACTAGCTAATATCAATATTCAATTGATGATGGTTAGGAAAATGGACTTTGGTACTTACCAGAGTTTGTTTGACAGTTCCGTTATTTTCTTTTCCTCTTTGCTTCTGGACTTCGTCTATTCTTGTACTTTATCCAGTTGGTTCTTTGTCCCAGATTAAGAATAAAAATTCAAGACCACCAGTATCCTCGAATTTGGATTCGGCTAGTGCCCTTCTGCTATACTAACGACTGCGCAAGATAGGTTTTGGGCCTCTTGGAGCGGCTTTTTAAAGAAAATTTGTTACGTTCAATTTAAGCATGTTACTAAATCCACGCAAATATAATTAAATATAACGTTGTTTCTATTTCGCCGATTCCAAATTCATAATGCCTTTAAACTAAGCAACCTATACTACTCTTGTCTTCTGTATATCTAGATAGCGGTTCTGAAAAATTTTTGAAAGTTGACAAAATAAATAAATTTTGACGTTTCGCTGTTCATTGGAACGGAATTAATTTACGGTGATGGTTTTTCAATTCTAGCGTGTCCCGTTGTTTAAAGGGATGCGATCCGACAAACTCTAAGTAATTCTCTACTTCTTCGAGGATACAGCACGAAGTATAAGTCTAAATTCGGACAATTGCAGTTATACTCGTGGTAAGTTACGAATAATTTTTGCACTCGATTCGTTAGTGTTATACTTTGGCTAATGCCGATATAATTTTGTAGCTGTTTCCTTTCCGTCCTATTCCTACGTTCTGGTCTCATACTGGTTGAACGCTGGCTCGCTTCCTTGGGCTGGGTTCAAATAGTTCCTAAATGCTGTTAGCGAATGGTGCTCATGGTATTCGACTCCCAACGTCATACTCCGAAATATAGGTACACCTAAAAATTCACATAGAACGTGGAGGAAACTTTCTGGAGTAGCCGACAAAAAGTAATTGGTCTCCCATCAAGTTAGGAACATTTCGTGTTGGATTTACTACAGAGCTAAGTTCCCAAATTAAATATGATACGTAAGTAAGTTCCACGAAGTATCCTTTTACCCTTTATATTGTTTACCTCCTATATCCTCTGGAGATACTTTTCATGCCATTGACTGCGTGATCTAGCAGGATATATATACTGAGTGTTGCGAAATGCATAGTGTTTACTGTTTTGGTTGTTGATTTAAAAACTTAACTTTTATATGCAATGGTCTACATAAACCTTGGTACTTACTAGTATTAAGCATAAAACGCATGGCACGGATGGTGCCGTAGCGATAAAATATTTGGTTATTTGCTTGAATGTCATTAGCTTTGCGGAACACGAGCTCGCTAGGTTGTTATAGTATAGTGAGATATGTAATATAAACACCGCCACCATAGGTAGATTAAGTTATATCCGTTTATGTGAACTTACCATATATCATTGCTAGCTCCGATTTATACTTATCTGATATTGATTAGCCGCCAACGAAGTGGCTTAAATAAAAACTCTAGTCCTGTTACAGTGGAAATTATTTTAGTTTTCTCCCTCCTTATTTAGCTTGGCCTGTGGTGCATTCCAGACGAGAGTTACTGAGGGTTCAGTATCCGCCCCCTAGGATACTAACAATTCCTGTAAGTATTTATATGCCTGTATCTACGGGAGTGCATTTCCGGAACAACGACCTCCCTAAGAAGTCCTTAGAACTGTTACTGTCCTGGTATTTCACTGATGCTAATATTAGACCGACTAATGGTCTGTCATCATTTGTTTATCTATTTTTTTTTCTTCCTGTCGAGGTACTAATCCAACGTATATTCCAGCGGTATTCTTTTACCTGGCTACGTTGACCATACTCCCCACCCCTAATCTACGACGGCTAGCCGTAGCATCCTGTTTTGTTTCGGTAAGGGACCCGGGTAGAAAGTTCCTTTCCTGCCTTTGCTTCATTTCCTTCCTGACCCGTAGGTTTTACCGTGACATATTTTGGCGCCCAACGCGGGGGCTCGATTCTCGTTACTTAACCTTCGTTCCTCAATTCTTGTTACTTAATACTCCACTCCGATAGTATCCTGGTGAAATTATCAGACTTGTATTTTCCTGATAGTTTTGGTGCTCTCAGTAGAGAATTGAAAATACTGGCGCCCTGTTCTATTTGTCTGTAGTTCTATATTCGTTGGTTTTGTTATTCGTAGTGATTTTTTTTTCCTGCAGTTTCTGTCCTGAATTGAATCGTTTTATTTTAGATACAATTCGGGTTTATTTTGGTTGTTCTGTTGGTGCTTAGTAATTCGTTTGTTTTTGGATTTTGTTGTTGTGGGTTTGTATATACTGTTAGTTTGAGTAGTTTTGTTTACAATGGCACATTGGTGCCTAAAGGTTAATCGTCTACGGAAAACGGAACTCCAGTATGAATTATCCTCTAGAGGTTTTGATCCTGAAGATAAGGTAAAGAATTACGTCGATCCGTTCGAAGTGCATTGCACATCGACCAAGAAAAAGCTTCCTTCCATTTCGGTGGAGGCGAACTTTGCCGCTGAATATCAAATTGTTGAAATGGCTATCTAAGAACTCAAAATTCTCTCATTACTTTTGACGGTGATAAATCTTCAGGCGTCTTTAAACGTATTAGCTCTGTTTGGCTACACCTCGAGCGTCGCTGTACGAATATGTCCCCAACAGGGAGGAACAAAAGCACATCGCCAATTGTTACTTGTCCTAACCAATCTTCGTAGTGCGTACGAAGACAAAATTAGAAAATTTCGTCCCTCTGTCGTTTTACCCGGTACACCGTTGGCTACTTCCAGTCTTATTTCTACTCAAATAGCGGATCCGGATGAACCGTCTCTACTCACTTCCGAGTCTGAGTCGGAAGATGAACCTGAACCGGTCCCGGTTATGTCACCTAGGGTTTGACTAAAAGTAATGCAGTTTCGAAACTTGGGTTAAAGTTTTCTGATGAAGAATCCTTGATGGATTTTCTTATTCGAACTGACGAATTGTGTTCTTCTAGGGGGGTGTCCTCACAGCAATTGTTTATTTCGGCGTCCGAAATTCTATCAGGTCAGGCTTTGCTATTATATCGGGTCCACCGCACCAAAATGAAATCATGGTTAGACATCGTCGACATGCTAAAGTCTTCATTTTACCACCGGACTATGATGATCGTCTTATGAGGGAAATTTATCAACGTACGATGGGACCTACAGAATCGCTTACTGGTTATGTTGTTAGTATGTTGAATTTATTCCTTCGCCTTTCGGAACCACTTTCCGAAGAAAAGCGTTTAAGCCTGATTCGTGGCAATTTAACTCCTTTCTATCAGACTTCTTTGGGCCTTACTCCTGTTACCTCTGTTGATCAACTTTTATCCTTGGGTCAGCAATTGGAAGCGACAAAGATTTCGGCCGAACGTTATCGACCACCACCTTCTAGCAAAACGTCGAAGTTATTGGAACCTGCCCTTGCTTATAAACCAGATCCTTCACCCGCGTGTCTACTCCTGTCACTGATCATCCAACATCCGCACGTAGAACCAACCTTTATCTGTCACTACGCCTACTACTACTCCTGCTTCTGCTAGACTAATAACTTGCTTCAACTGCGATCAGGCTGGACATATCTCTCCTAATTGTAACCGTCCTCAAGTACTACACTGTTACGGTTGCGGTCGTAAGGGAGTTACTCGTCGCAACTGTCCCAACAAATGCGAAAATTCGTTAAACCGTCGGTAGGGTTCTTGGTCCGAGGCGAGGACCCTGTTCTTTCTCTGTCCTCGGGTTCTCCTTTTCGGGGTCTGGATGACCAATCCAGATTCGAACTAAATTACATATGTGCTAATGTTCGGGGTGACCAACGTCCCTACCTACAAGTCAATATTTTTGGTGTCCCCTTTACTGGTCTTCTGGATTCAGGAGCTACGCGCACTATTCTTGGCGGTCCCGGTTGGCACCGGTTGCGTTCTCTTAATATAGCTCTTAACCCTTTCACTTCTTCTTTCTGCAGCCTTGCTGATAATTCTAAATGTACAATCTTGGGTTCCGTTTCTCTTCCTATAACCCTCCAAAATTCTATTACTACTCTGGATATTCTTGTCATTCCTGAAGTTTCACACCCACTCATTCTTGGTATCGATTTCTGGAAATCGCTGCAGTGTGTTCCAAAATTTTGCGACGGCCTATGGACTTTTGTTTCTCCTGCTTCCTTGGCAACTGTCACCACCGACCCTGCTCATATTGTCTCTGAGCTTACACCTGAACAACGTCTTCGTTTGGATACATTGATTTCTACTACTTTTCTAATCAGCCTACTAGTCTTGGTTGTACTACCCTAGTTCAACATCATATCCGTACTTCGGCAGAACCTATAAAACAACGTTATTACCCTCTTTCTCCTCCACTTCTTAAGATAGCTCATTCCGAGCTTGACGAGATGCTCCGTCTGGGAGTCGTCGAGGCTTCTACTAGTCCTTGGTCTAGTCCTATTGTTCTCATAAAGAAGAAAGACGATTCTTATAGGTTCTGTATCGACTTCCGTAAGGTCAACCAAGTCACTCAAAAAGATGCATATCCACTTCCTTATATTTCTACCATCTTGGATCGTCTCCGCGATGCCCGTTTTCTTTCCTCACTAGACATCCGCTCCGCTTACTGGCAAATCCTCTATCTCCAGAATCCAAACCAATCACCGCTTTTACCGTCCCTCATCGTGGCTTATTCCAATTCTGTCGGATGCCTTTCGGTCTCCATAACTCTCCTGCAACCTTCCAACGCCTCATCGATCAGGTCATCGGTTCTGACCTGGAACCTTTCTGCTTCGCATATCTTGACGATATCATCATAGCCACCCCTCTTTCGAGGAACACATCCGCGTACTTGACCTAGTACTTTCACGTCTCTTCTCTGCCGGCCTTTCCTTCGTCAAGATAAATGCCATTTCTGCCTCCCTGAACTCCGTTATCTGGGTTACGTTGTTAACCGAGATGGACTCCTTGTCGATCCAGAAAAGTTTCTGCTATTCTTAACATCCTCCTCCTTCTTCTGTTTCCGAAGTACGTCGACTGATTGGCATGGCCAGTTGGTACCGGCGCTTTATTCCAAATTTCGCCACTCTTACTTCTCCGCTTTCTAATTTAACCCGAAAGAATGTCCCTTTCATCTGGACTCCCGATTGTCAATCTGCCTTCCTCTCTCTTAAACAGCATCTAGTTTCCGCTCCCATCCTATCCTGCCCCGACTTTACCTTACCCTTCACCATCCAAACTGATGCCTCCCACTTCGGTTTGGGTGCGATCCTAAGCCAAACTTCCCCCAAAGGCGAAAAGGTTGTCAGCTACATCAGCCGGTCACTTTCCAAGCCCGAGCGCAACTACTCAGTTACTGAGAAGGAGTGCCTGGCAGTGGTGTGGGCGATCGAGAAGTTCCGACCTTACGTCGAGGGTATTCATTTTTCAGTAATTACCGACCACCATTCCCTTCTCTGGCTCAACAAACTCACAAGTCCTTCAGGTCGCCTAGCTCGCTGGTCCCTTCGCCTCCAGCAATATGATTTCTCCATTTTCCACCGAAAAGGGAAAGATCATGTTGTTCCTGATACCCTCTCCCGTTCCGTTCCCGTTCTTACTCCCGTTTCTGTTTCAGCCATTTCCTCCCTTGAAGTTACTCTTCCTACTCCCGATCCTTGGTATAATGGTATGCTTCAAAAAGTTTCCAAATCTCCTAGACGCTACCCATCCTGGTCCGTTGTGAACGATATCCTGTTTCGTCGTCATAAGACTTCTATCGCTGCCGATTCTCAGGACGATTGGAAAATCGTCGTACCTTCTGAACAGCGTAGACATCTGATTTTTCTTCACCACGATCCGCCTACTTCCGGTCACTGTGGAGTGACCAAAACTTCCGCTCGTCTCCTCCAAAAATATCATTGGCCTTGTCTCCGAGCTGACGTCGCTCGCTACATCCGACGTTGTCCGATCTGTGCTGCTCATAAGGTTGAACAGTTACCTCCTCCTGGTTTCTTTGCTCCTAGAGCTAAACCCTCCTACCCTTGGCAAGTCATGTCTTGTGATCTTGTAGGTCCTCTTCCTCGTTCTACCAAAGGTTGTTCTTATCTTTTGTAGTGGCTGACTACTTTACAAAATTTCCTCTTTTCTTTACTTTACGCACCGCCACTGCACCGGCCGTTACTAAACTTCTTGAAGAACAGGTCTTTCTACTTTTGGGGTTCCTCAATATCTTATTACTGATAACGGCTCGCAGTTTCGCAGTCGGCAATTCACTTCCTTATGTGCCCGGTATAACTCCAAAATTCTATTCACTGCTCGTTACCATCCTCAAGCAAATCCTGCTGAACGCGTCAACCGTACTATCAAAACAATGATAGCATCCTATGTTCGTGACAACCATCGTCATTGGGATGTCAATCTTTCACAACTTGCTTGTGCCGTCCGCACGTCCAAACATGAAATTATTGGCTGTACACCTTTCTTTGCGTTGTTTGGTAGAGAACACATCCTCTCCGGTGATTACTTCGGACAACTGTCCGAATTCAATGATATGTACATTCCTGATCCAGAACATCCTTCGCCTGATCCCGAACACTTCAAAGATATTCGCTCACGTGTCCTAAAGAAACTATCCGCTGCGTACCGTAATACTCATAATCGCTATAATTTTCGACGTCGCCCTGTCAAATTCCAATTAGGAGATTCTGTTTGGCGCCGTAATTACGCCCTTTCCGACGCTTCACGTCACTTCAACGCTAAACTTGCCCTAAATTTCTGGGTCCGTTTCCTATTAGTAAAGTTGTTTCTCCGTGGACATACGAACTGACCGATCCTACCGGTGCCAAAAGCATTTGGCACGTTAAAGATCTCAAACCTTCTCATCCGGACGATCCTAATGTTCCGGATATCGCATTACTTTCCTTTTGGCGACGCAGGCGTCGTAAAGCTAGATAGCTGCCCTCTCGTCCCCAACTGCTAATGATGACTCTGCTCTACACTGGTATTACTCTCTTGGATTTTGTGATTATTGTTTTGTTCGGTTTCTTCCCTTTTGTACCTTCTCTTTTCTTTCTGAACTGCACCTTCTCACTTCTATATCCGATTAGTTGGTGTTCCTTGCTGTCGGTCCTTGCACTGACTTGTTTTGATATACCATCCGCTTCCTGTGGTATGCTTTGTAGACCTCTCTACTTTTCTTCGGAAACTGCGACACTGTCGAATTTTCGGGTCTATTAGCAATTCTTTTCTTGATTGTTCGTTAGTAACGACTCCTTTGTTACTACAGTTGATAGCACATCGGTTCGTATCCCAGCTCTTTCGTCGATCTTTGGCATCCTTGAGGCATGTTTTGGCTATTACTGTTGATTTTCTTCCTCTCTTCGGTTCTTCCTTTTTGGTTTATGGGCGCATGAAACCAATTCTTTTCTTGAGGTTTGAAAACTTTACTGTTTCTTTACTAGAGACTCTCGTCTACAGACGACCTTTGCAGTGTTGATGCCGGCCATCCTTGTCCTTGTTGATTACCACCCTACATCTCTCTCATTCTTTTCTTCTTTCTTTAGTTCTTCTTCCATTGTTATCACTTCAGTGAGTGCTCCGTTCGATTTCTTCTGGTAGTCCTGAAGGTAGGTTACTAGTTTATGGTCCGTCGAACCGGATGAATTTCTTTTGTTTGTTTTTTTTCTCTCCTCTATGTTTTGTGTTCGTTTCGTTTATAGTTTGTTTTGTTGAAAGAGATTTCCTTCCCGTTCGTTTTGTTATTAGTTCGGTTGGCTAACCGCTTGTGTTTTCCTACCCCGACCTTTTAATTTTGCTGGGGGGGAATTTGTTACGTTCAATTTAAGCATGTTACTAAATCCACGCAAATATAATTAAATATAACGTTGTTTCTATTTCGCCGATTCCAAATTCATAATGCCTTTAAACTAAGCAACCTATACTACTCTTGTCTTCTGTATATCTAGATAGCGGTTCTGAAAAATTTTTGAAAGTTGACAAAATAAATAAATTTTGACGTTTCGCTGTTCATTGGAACGGAATTAATTTACGGTGATGGTTTTTCAATTCTAGCGTGTCCCGTTGTTTAAAGGGATGCGATCCGACAAACTCTAAGTAATTCTCTACTTCTTCGAGGATACAGCACGAAGTATAAGTCTAAATTCGGACAATTGCAGTTATACTCGTGGTAAGTTACGAATAATTTTTGCACTCGATTCGTTAGTGTTATACTTTGGCTAATGCCGATATAATTTTGTAGCTGTTTCCTTTCCGTCCTATTCCTACGTTCTGGTCTCATACTGGTTGAACGCTGGCTCGCTTCCTTGGGCTGGGTTCAAATAGCTCCTAAATGCTGTTAGCGAATGGTGCTCATGGTATTCGACTCCCAACGTCATACTCCGAAATATAGATACACCTAAAAATTCACATAGAACGTTGAGGAAACTTTCTGGAGTAGCCGACAAAAAGTAATTGGTCTCCCATCAAGTTAGGAACATTTCGTGTTGGATTTACTACAGAGCTAAGTTCCCAAATTAAATATGATACGTAAGTAAGTTCCACGAAGTATCCTTTTACCCTTTATATTGTTTACCTCCTATATCCTCTGGAGATACTTTTCATGCCATTGACTGCGTGATCTAGCAGGATATATATACTGAGTGTTGCAAAATGCATAGTGTTTACTGTTTTGGTTGTTGATTTAAAAACTTAACTTTTATATGCAATGGTCTACATAAACCTTGGTACTTACTAGTATTAAGCATAAAACGCATGGCACGGATGGTGCCGTAGCGATAAAATATTTGGTTATTTGCTTGAATGTCATTAGCTTTGCGGAACACGAGCTCGCTAGGTTGTTATAGTATAGTGAGATATGTAATATAAACACCGCCACCATAGGTAGATTAAGTTATATCCGTTTATGTGAACTTACCATATATCATTGCTAGCTCCGATTTATACTTATCTGATATTGATTAGCCGCCAACGAAGTGGCTTAAATAAAACTCTAGTCCTGTTACAGTGGAAATTATTTTAGTTTTCTCACCTCCTTATTTAGCTTGGCCTGTGGTGCATTCCAGACGAGAGTTACTGAGGGTTCAGTATCCGCCCCCTAGGATACTAACAATTCCTGTAAGTATTTATATGCCTGTATCTACGGGAGTGCATTTCCGGAACAACGACCTCCTAAGAAGTCCTTAGAACTGTTACTGTCCTGGTATTTCACTGATGCTAATATTAGACCGACTAATGGTCTGTCATCATTTGTTTATCTATTTTTTTTTCTTCCTGTCGAGGTACTAATCCAACGTATATTCCAGCGGTATTCTTTTACCTGGCTACGTTGACCCTACTCCCCACCCCTAATCTACGACGGCTAGCCGTAGCATCCTGTTTTGTTTCGGTAAGGGACCCGGGTAGAAAGTTCCTTTCCTGCCTTTGCTTCATTTCCTTCCTGACCCGTAGGTTTTACCGTGACAGCTTCTTCAAAAAACTTTTCAATCAAATTTATTTGAAACAGAATTACAAGTTAATTTTTTAATTTTCAAGTACGTTATATGCAATAACGTGTGTAGATCGAAATAAGTAGCTGAACTACCAACAATGTTAAAGTTGTGAAGCTCTAGACTGACTGGCTATCTTGGGCTCTCGTGGATATTTATGCTATCCTTGCTCCCCCCCCCCCATTGCTTATGGGAACTGCAGAGCTCATGTCTGCTTATTTCTGTATTTAATACAATGTACTACTTCTTAGTAATCTTAGTTCTAATAATTGCTGTTTTATAACCTGTGACCTGCACCTACAGTATCATGTTGCGTCTAGAATACAATGTCTGTCTTCGTTCTCATATCTGACTGTGAACTTTCATTAACCTTTTTCAATTATGTCCTTCAATTTATACATTGTAACAAGCTAACTTAAGTTTTAATAATTTCTATTTGATTACATATATATATATATATATATATATATATATATATATATCTTAATTTAGGAGATGTGTAACTCGTGTTACAAATAAAAGTATAAAAACAATTGGCCAAAGGCAAAGAGGAATGATTGCACTTACATAGCTTTGTTACCACTTACACTTACGTTGAAAGACTTTTTTATGTACTAAGTTAATGGGCGCCTACTTGCCTGGTCTATGGATGATCCTCTGAAAGACGAATTTTCCGAAGGCATCCGAATTGGGTTAGCTTCCTGGTAGAGTGAAATTCTTTTTATACTCAATTTTTATTTGTAAATAAAAAAAAACTTTCTTCTCACCGTGACACCTAAATCTATTTGAATACAAACACCATAACATTATTCCTCTAAACAAGTACACAAACATAAAAATTTTAAGATTACATAGATAAATTCACTTTCAATTAACCGTAACATAACCATCAATCACGTCCTCAACTTTTTCAAATTAAATTTGATTGTTTAGGTTGGTACATCTAATAAAATAAACACTATGTCCTACATTGGTGGTGGGCGCTTTATAATTTTATCAATATTTAAATTAACAAACTTCTTTCATAAATAACACGTACAAAATAATTACAAAAGAAATATTTATAACTAGCTAGTAAGACTTATAATTGAAACTTCGTCTGAGTGAAGATTTTCATTAAGCCAGAACTGAATTCCTTTTCAAAAGAGTCAATTATTTTCAACATCCGTTGGTTTTAACCAGTCCGCGCAAAAATTTTTGTGTTGTGGGGTTGTTGTTGAATAATCCGCGGATCTCATACGTTAAACTTTCTATGGCTAATTTCATAGCCCCAAGGATTTCCTAAACCACTCTATTAGCTTTTACTTTCCACATATGTTCTAGTCACATACCCGCGAATAATAAGTTCATTATTTTCGTCTGCTATCTAATCTCCGTCATACTACTCCCACTTTCTATGCCACCGATAGTTACGTCATTGCATTACGGTCGTCATAATTGATTACGTAAAAAATACGTGATTCCATATGGTTTGATACGTGATTACAGTTATCTTATGTATTTAGTGGTCTGTAAATGGGTACACTGTAATATTTAACATTGTATTCTATTGCTATATCTGGTTAGATCATTCGTAGCACGACATCTCTGAATTTTACTAAATCATGGGCTGTATCTAGATAATTAAACTACATTATAATAATATTACTAATGTCCTGTCTAAAGTTTCTAATTTATATAACTGACTGTTCTCTTGTAATGTTAATTTTGCTTCTTCTTAGTGAAAATTCAGAAAAAACTTTCGTATTTATGGGGTAATCATTATACGAAATATGAGTTTTGACACTTCTACTGTTATTAACTAATCAATTATTCTAGAAGCTTCCTTAAATTAACATAATTACGTTGTAATTAGTATGTTTACCCTAACTAACTACGGAGATTACACATATTTGCATTTTTGTATTCGGATTCTAATATGTAACATGGAAATCTGTTTTTCTTTTCTGGATTTGAAACATTTTATTGACTTGAGTTACGTTCAACTACGTAAAAATTGGGTCTTCAATAATGTACAAGATTTTGAGTTGAATGAATAAACTTTTAAAAAGTTGAAGCTTTATTTCCTAATATCAGAAACACAGTAAAGCGTAATGATGTCTTAAAAACATATAATGATTCTATATCATCTCACTTGGATGCTAAAAATCCCCTTACTCAAATATCATGCCAATATTATTTGCTTTTCTTATGTTGTTATAGTAGAAATAATTAAATTTGTAGTGCACAAGAGTTCTCAAGAATCTTGCGTTGGTTTAATGACTACCATTAAAAGAATGTCTCATGTCATCTCAATTAATTTCTTTGCAACGTTTAAGACCATTCCCTCGTTCAAAAAGATCAATATTTACTAAAATAAGAAATAAATTCCCTAAAGTTTTTCCTTTCTAATATTAGCTGAAGCAACAGCTTCCTTCGTAATAAAATTTTTAGAAGAATCATTGATTCGGCTCTTTGAAATTTCTCAAATTATTCTGTGACAATGGTTTGGAGTTTACCTCAAAGGATTTCTAAATTTTGATACGTGTAAATACAGCGCTAAATTAAATTTGAGATTGTCCAGAAAGGCAGGAATCCTGTAACAAACGAGGGTACACCGGTTAACTACAGTCATGCGGGAGTGGGTCCTTATAGAAACAGAAAGAATGGGAAAGAAATCAAAAATGTAAAAATTAAGTAGGTGTAATTACAAGCTACGTTATCAATAATACGTACCTCGAAAGCTATTTAATATTATCTTAAATGTATGGACGTCAACTTGTCTGGTCTATTGATCATCCTCTGAAAGACCAGTATGCCGAGGAATCTTAATTAAGTCGACCTTTTTGTAGAACGGAGCTCCTTTTACACTGGAGCTATATCTCTAGGCAAAGAAAATAACCACTTTCAGCTCACTGTGGCGCTTTGACTTCCCTTTATCAATGATAACTCTATACATATTTTCTGGTTAGTAGCTCAAAAGTAATAGATTTGTTGTTTTTGTTTTGCTATCTAGCTTTCGTCGTTTTCTCCCACTAGACATGGTCTAGCTGGTACGTCACTATATTACGGCTTTAATATTGAGCGTTTGTTGGATCTCGTGAAAATGCGTAATTTTAGATGGTTTTTTCATGTTAAGGTCACATGCTTATTGCTATCTTATATCATTAATCGTTTAATCGGATTTATTGAAAACATTTTACATTGTTAAATATTTGATTGGCATGTCAGGTGAGATAATTTGTAACTTGATATTTGTGAGGTTTACTAAGTAAGCGTCTTTATTTAAGAGATTAACTACATTGTAGAGATATACTATTATGTTGTGTGTTTACTTGGTATTAGAACTGCAAGTGCTTCCCTGTAACGTTAATTTTGCTCTATTCTACTAAAAATTGTAAAAAACATGTTTTAGAGATAATTATAGTACGGAACATGCATATTGATAACTTCACAGTTATTTGCCTGTTTAATTATTCAAAAAGCTTTCTTAAAGTGATATGACCGTGCTATGAGAAGTTACTGTTGTAGTTATATCATTAAGAGCTAACTCAGGTAATTACTCATGCTTGCATCTTTGTATACGGCTTTGCAACACGTAATATTAAAATCTGTTTTCCTTTTTGCAGTTTTGAAATAATTTATTGGCCAAAGTAACATCCAACTATACAGAGTTAGTTAAAAGTATGTAGACGGCGATTTATTGTCGTTAATATACATTTTAGGAAATTAAATTCAATACAAAAGTTTTTATTATATTTTTATCAACATTTGAGAATACTTGAATTTTTGTTCTTCAATTGTTTTTGAGTTACGCCTGTCCGCGTAATTTTTTTTAAATGAGAACCTGCTAATTTTACTATACTCTTTGATAGAGTGTTTTTTTCTCTTTAGATCAGTATTTTTGTTTTTTTAATCTATTTTAATAAAATTTTTACATTTCAGAGAAATGTGCAGGCTAGCTCAGAATAGAAATCGATGGAGGTACGCATCCAACCAGTCAAAAAATGGAAAAACTAATGTCGACAAGAATAAATGTACCTAAACATGATGATTATTATAAACAACTACAGGTATTGATCTTGCAATATTCTCAACTAATGTTAATTGTGCGAAAGAATTTACTAGATAACAATTAATTCGGCAAGTGTCTAAGTATTGGGAATCTTTGGCAGACACAAGCTGCTTAATCCCCTTCACAGACCACTGGATCTCGGTGAAATGGAGCATATAATTAGAAAACAAAAGAAGGGGAACCGAGCCCTATATAGACTGTTGTGGGAATTCCAGGAAACTGTGTAGGCTAACTCAACATAAATAAGTGAAGATACGCGTTTAACAAGTTTCAAGACGATAAATCTAATGACGAAAAGATAAGCGCACTTAAATCTGATTATTATTGTAAACAACTGCAGGTGTTGGTTTCAAATAATGTTGATTGTGCGTAATGATATATTGGAAAGACTATTAATTTGACAAATGTTCAAGTGCTGGGGGAACTTGGCAGCCACAAGCTGCTTACCCCCCTTCACGTACCACTGAATATCTGAGAAATAGAGTGACCGAACTGCATTTAACAAGAAAAAGCAACGAATATATTGAAAGGCAACAAACAGAGACAAGAAAAAAATTGTTCAAAGCATATGTGTGGAACACAGCACAGTACGCTATGAAATAGGGGCAGTAGGAAAAGCAGACAGAAAGAGATATAAGCCTTCTGGAATGTTGTGCTTCAGATGTATAAGGATGGATAGCATGAACAGACAAGGTTAATAACAAATAGGTTATAGAAATAGAATAGGAATATCTGTGAAAAACAAAAAACAATGGAGAAATAGAAGAACAGGATACGTTCTAAGGCATTTTTGGGGAATAGTACGGGATATATTACAGGTAGAAATAGTAAAAAAGAAGTAGGAGTAGACCGAAATCAGATTTTTGCACGCAGATTGTGATAGATGCAGACTGCAAGTTTCAGGAAAATGTGAGGGTTAGTTCAGAATAGGAAACAATGAGGGTACGTGTCTAACCAGTTCCAGGGCTGAAGACCTATTGATAATGATGAATATTAGCAAAGACGAGTTTAAGTGAACCGCAAAGGATTGAAATACTTATGATGCTGGGTTATGGAGATAGACGTAGAAGCTTACAAGACGTTTGTAATTTATTTAATAATACACTGTTATATTAAAAAAAATTTTACGATCTCATATATATATATAGTATTTAAACTTTAAGTAAGTTTATTACTATTTATCCTGGTGACTATCAGCTATATACCAAAACTCTCTATTTTCTCTACTTTAATCTGATATCACTAGGTCGAGAATTTCTTCTTTTTATTCCAAGCCCAAGGTAATGTCGGATGGAAAACGGCTTTAGACAAAGAAAACTCTTAAGGGTTAAACGGCTAGTAGAGTGTTAGCTCTGGGTAGATCATGAGCATGGGTCATGGGTGAATAATTGACCAAGAATATCTTTAATAAGCGCCACCGTATTTTTTAATACAAGTGCCAACAAAATTTAACTGTGTTTGTATAAGGGAATGCGGAAACCTTATCTTAACACCACTATCATAGCCATAAAACTTGAATTTCACTCTTTAGGACACACTTACCAAAACCTCAACCACCAGTTGTCAAACAGATGTCTCAGCTTTACCTGTGAACAAACAAAAACACCACATGGACACCATTTGTGTCCTCAAAAGCATATGCCAAAAATAGAATAAGTGAATTTAAACATCTGTAAAATACTAAAGGATTCATTTTCATTACTCTCTTTTTACTTAAGGAGGATTTTCTCTAGTTTTCTTTTTCCTAATTTAAATGTTGAATAATAAAACGTCTTTCAAAAAAACAGAAGGAATTCTATTTATATAGAAGTTTGATTATATACATGTGACTGCAATATATAAGATTACGTTCTTGTCATATTTTTCATAAAAGAATTTTAGTGAAGTTTAACATTCAAAATAAATATATATAAATGGATCATTTTATAAGATTTAGTTTAAGCAAACATGTAATATATTATTAGTTCATAACACATGATTTTATTTTTACCATAATCATTGAAGTACTTCATTGACCATTTACAACAAAGATTGATCATCAAAAACAGCGATCATAAAATGCAAATACTCAAATTTAACTGTAATCTACTAAAAAACACGCGAATTTCTACACCAATAAAAGAGCTTTTACATGGCGTGCATGTCTTTAAACAAAATGTAAAATTAAACCAAGACTGCGTCTGGCGTCTAGATTAGAAAACAGCATCTATACTATTTTTTATCTGACATAAGTTGTCATTCTAAATATCTTAAAACACATTGAATGCGTGTACAAATAACTGACAAACTAGATATTTATTCGTTGTGTTACTAACTTTAAAAAACTACTTTATATTTTTTGTTACTCTAATAATCAACGTAGGAAATTTTATAATAATTTACTATAGTTTCAAACACTCACGTGCATCCAAATGAATTGCAGGTGCAAAATCTTGACGTCAGCTGTTGTATTTTTCCAGCGTATTAATCATCAGTAAGTTTGAAGTATCAAGATTCTTTGTAGAATAAACCATTGCTATACTGCGTAGTTAATTAGATAGAACGAAACCATAACTGCTTGCTTTAAATTACTGCGACGAAAATTTATTATAATTTAACATTGAAAATTGTTGTTGTAGATATATCCATAAGATATTGCATGTCTTAAATGATGTATTATAATCGTTCCTTATTCTCAATTAATTTTCTTCTTGACTCTATTAGACGCCTCGTGTTTTAGTCGGGCCATCTTGACTTTATCTCTAGTCTACAAAAAGCGACTTGCACTCTTGGACGTTGGAAATAAAAGTGCCGATTATTAACTTGACAGCGCTTGGTAACAAGCTTCAGAATATATATCTTCTAGAATCTATGTGTTATTACGAACATTATACTTTAATTTTTATTGGCTGATAATTTACAAATTAAATGCTTTAAAATATAGCTGTTTTATTATTAATTTATTAGGCTAGGTGTAACTAGAAAAAAAATACGTTACACAGCCTCTTCCCAAGAGAAAAAATTCGAGGTATGGGAGAATTTTTTCTAAAAAAAATTTTACGACTGAAACTTCAAAATTACTCTTATTAACTGTATAAACCTCTTACAACTCACAACAAAACAGCACAAACTTTAACTATAACTAATGATGAGTTTAACAAAAAAATCAGAATCATTCACTAATTGATATGGGGGAATATTAATGCATGGGATTGAGTGAGTAGTAACTACGCGTACTACACGCCTATAAAGGGACAAATTCGGGAAGTCATAATCAGTATTTACGTCAATCAGTTAAGAATATTTAGGAGAATCTAACACTCAGTGGATGCATGTCATCTATAGTTACAAACGCAACAACCATATCAAAGTAAAAAAAAATTTTTACCTGAAGCGAAAAATATTTTTCTATAAATTAGAACTGTAATAAACAAAATCGAATGTATAACAAAATTACTATTAAACAAAAATCTGTACAACGAATACTCTTCTCTAATTTACTATATCTGTCTTAAGGATTTATGCACATAACTTTCCAAATGCTAATTACATTTAAACTAATTGATGAATTTAATAAGTACCAAAAGCTGTTATTTACGAAGTCCATTCACGAAACAAATCTCTAATACTGGAGAAACAGACAAAGTATTAACAATACTTATTCATCAACAAGATACCTTTGATCTTTGAGTGAGCATCTCACAACATTATCTGTACGACTATTATGCTACAGACTCAACTATATTTTTCAAAAATTCTACAACATCAGTGATTCATCACCAAAGAACTCCAAAACCACTAATAAATCATACTTTGAGCCTACTGGGAGACATCCACCAGCAACTCACAAAAAAAACTCTTCATGAACTCTCTTAGCTCATGTACACTCTCAATAAAAATAAGCACATCAGGCCTAGTCTCAAACTACTAAACCAAAACTCAAGCATTCCTTTAATGCTTAATACTCTATCACACTCTAACTATATAACTATACTCAACACTTTACTAAACACTCTCTATACTCTCCATCATGTACCTCATTACTGAATACGTACCTCTTCACCGAATACATATTCATCTCTATATACCTGCAACATCTCTCAGCATATGCTGCACTCTCAAACACCTCAAAAAAAACATATCATCATTCAAAATCCATAAACATATCCTTGTCGTCATCAAAAATTATTATTTAACACATCCTTGTCGTCATCAAAAATTATCATTTAACACATCCTTGTCGTCATCAAAAATTATCATTTAACACATGCAACATCTAAATCAACAAACATATTAAGCTCTATTACTACTAAAACAAAATTACTTTAAACAAATCAAAAAATTTCACTAACTGTAATCTTGTCCTACTTAAGAGTTTAGAACATGGACCAAAAGAATTACTACTGACATCAACTATAATTAGAAGTACTTAAGGATCAGAAACATTTTTAACATCTTCATTTTCACCTTCATCTGTCGCAGAATATGGCTTTAAGTCTTTGACATGCCATCGACCCGCCTTAGAACCATCTATATTACTCAACTCATAAACTAAATTAGTAATCTTTCTCCTAACCACACATAAAACAAACTTTGGTGCGAGTTTAGCAGTGAATTTATCGCCTGCACTCGATAAAACCTTGTTCACTCTCCACACCTTATCACCAACCTCAAAGCACACATTTCTTCTTCTCAAATTATACTGGCGACTTGCTCGCTCATAAGCTGCATGTAAGTTGCCATGCACCTCTTTAAAGATATCGAAGAGCCCTTGTCGATCCGAGACATATAATGGTCGGCTACCTGGAATAAATTCAATATCGTCTTTGGGTATATAACCACTACTGTAGAATCTTCCGCTTACTGGAACACTACGACCAAAAGGTAAAAAATTAGGGGTGTAACCTGTAGAGTGATGTTTTGAAGAATTAATAGCATATTGAATTTGAGGTAGTTCTGAATCCCATGAATCGTGTGTATCGACATACGAACGAATAGCAGTACCCACAGTTTTGTTAATCCTCTCCACAAAATTACACTGCGGAGAATAAACTGTATTATACCATATTTTCTGAATATCGTATTTATTACAAAGGGTTTTAAAGATTCTACCTGACAATTGAGGTCCATTGTCACATATAACGAATTGTGGGACGCCAAATACTAGAAAAACTTTTTCTTCTATAAAACGTTGTATGCTGTGAGCTTTTGCACTTCGTAGAGGATGTAACAATGTATATTTAGTGAACCAATCACCCACTACTAATAACCATTTATGTCCAAGTTTCGAGCGTGGAAACGGACCCATCAAATCTAGTGCTATTGTCTGAAAGGGAAACTTTACTTCTTTCTCTTTACCCATTAAACCAAGGGGACCAACATTCGATGACTTTTGAGCGCCACATGTTAAACACTTCTGTATTAATGAACATTTCGATTTTATTAGTACGGCCCAATCTATTCTCACTACTTATTTCATTATACGTATCTATAACTGCTTGAGCTTGCTTTCGATGCTCAGTCGACAATTCTTCTAAACTAAACAAACTATCTTTATACTTTAAAGGCAAGGACGACTGTCCAACATAAGAAATATGATTTCCCATATCATCGCCAATATACCAAGAATTGTTTTTAAAGTCAGCAACTATACCAAACAATTTAGCAAAATCAGTCCCAAAGATGAAGGCATGAGGCAAAGAAGGTACAACTAACGCGTTCAAAATACGACATTCCGATCCGATACGGATAGGTAAATCAACTGAACCTTCTACCAATTTTAACGAACCATCTGCAGTCGATACTCCTTTCTTTTCAGATGTAAAACATTCAACTTCATTTTTCAATCACTGGAACGGCGAGGAACCTATTATCGATGTAGTACATCCAGAATCAAATAAACCTGTAATATCCATGTCGAATAACTTTACCATCACATATGGGCGATTATCATAAGGCTTTTCTCAAACAATGCATTAGCTTTAGGTGGAACTCTACTCCTGCAAAATTTCTAACTACCTGAAGCCATCGCGACCACTCCTCTTTACAACATAGACCTTCTCGAACACACAACATAACTGTAGCCTCTTGTCTAAACCCAGGGGAATCGTTATTCAACTTCTGTTCTTCTACTCGTTGAGTTGGACACGACGGACAAGTGATACTAGTCACTCCTTTACGACCACAACCATAACAAAATAATCTCCTGAAAGATCTACAGACACTGAAAGTATGTCCATAACGTGAACAATTCCAACATATCAATTTATGCTTAATAAATGAGTTACCTACTCCACTCTTTTCTGTCATTGGGGTAGCAGAATTAAGAACTTGAACTGGGGAATGTGAAGATGTAGGGGTATAAACACGACTTGAAGCATTCTGAAATGAACTAGGGGTTTTGTTTCTAAAACGTGGATTAAAATAATTAATAGGCTGCTTGTGACTATATGAAGCAGCTGAAACAGACTTATGTTTACTTAAAGAAGCTTCTTCTAACTTCTTACACAATTTAACTAACGTACTAATATTCTCTATCTCTGTAAGAGCAAGATGCTGAATGAAATATGGCAATAAATTTTTCTTGACTATTCTAACTTTAGTGTGTTCTGCAGGAATAATAGGTAATCGGTTAAATAAACTTTCCATATTAGCAATGAACAATACAACTGATTCACCGTTCCTCTGTAATCTATTTTGATTTTTCCCAAATATCGTCTTCAGGATGTGCTGGCAAGAAATCTTCCTTTAGTCTACTAACCAGCGAACTCCAATCTGTTAATGAACCACGAACGCAACGATACCATACCAAGGCATCACCGGTAAACAATTCAACTGCAGAATTAAACAATTCCATCTCAGATACCTTTCGAGACTGTGCAATGTCACTAATGTTTTCTAAAAATTGATATAAGAGAGATGGGTTTCCTGAATATTTTATCGACCAAGATCCAATAGGGACTGACTGTGTGACATATGTAACCGTTGGAATGGGCACATTAGATGCAGCAATAGGATTTATATTAATATCTTTATGATTTGAACTCGTATCTTTATTTAATTTCTCATGCAGATCTGCTTCCACAACAAGAATAGTAGCCAAACTTTCATTTTTAAATAACACAATTTCCTCAAAATTTTCTTTAGGGAGCTTTAACCGTTGAATTCTACCTGTAAGATGCACTAATCTTGACCTTATCCTTTTAAAAATTGACTCTGCGGGATCATCCATAAATTCTAACAAAACATCTTTAACTGACTCTATACTAGACTCAATCTCTTCTTTCTCTACTTTGAAATCTACTTTATAGTAAGAAGGATCTATCAAACAACCGGGTTTATCTGTTTCTTTGGCCAACAACTTTGCTAAAATTTTCCTTTTATCTGAAACTGGTCTTGAATTTTCAATGCCTCTAATGTTCAATTCATATTCTAACTCATTTTTAAGTAAATGTACGATGCTATAAGTTTCTGCCATAATTAAATATCTGAATATCTCTAACGTAACTCAATTATATAATTTTTGAAGATGAAATCTCAAACAAACGAATGTCCTAACTATATAAAGAACCCACTATAAACTGTAACAAACTTTAACAAAAATGAAACTAAAAGAAGACGTTACTAGTATCAAAGCAAACCTCAGTCGGTAGAGCATGAGACTCTTAATCTCAGAGTCGTGGGTTCGAGCCCCACGTTGGGCGCCAGTGTTATATTAAAAAAATTTTACGATCTCATATATATATATATAGTATTTAAACTTTAAGTAAGTTTATTACTATTTATCCTGGTGACTATCAGCTATATACCAAAACTCTCTATTTTCTCTACTTTAATCTGATATCACTAGGTCGAGAATTTCTTCTTTTTATTCCAAGCCCAAGGTAATGTCGGATGGAAAACGGCTTTAGACAAAGAAAACTCTTAAGGGTTAAACGGCTAGTAGAGTGTTAGCTCTGGGTAGATCATGAGCATGGGTCATGGGTGAATAATTGACCAAGAATATCTTTAATAAGCGCCACCGTATTTTTTAATACAAGTGCCAACAAAATTTAACTGTGTTTGTATAAGGGGAATGCGGAAACCTTATCTTAACACCACTATCATAGCCATAAAACTTGAATTTCACTCTTTAGGACACACTTACCAAAACCTCAACCACCAGTTGTCAAACAGATGTCTCAGCTTTACCTGTGAACAAACAAAACACCACATGGACACCATTTGTGTCCTCAAAAGCATATGCCAAAAATAGAATAAGTGAATTTAAACATCTGTAAAATACTAAAGGGATTCATTTTCATTACTCTCTTTTTACTTAAGGAGGATTTTCTCTAGTTTTTTTCCTAATTTAAATGTTGAATAATAAAACGTCTTTCAAAAAAACAGAAGGAATTCTATTTATATAGAAGTTTGATTATATACATGTGACTGCAATATATAAGATTACGTTCTTGTCATATTTTTTCATAAAAGAATTTTAGTGAAGTTTAACATTCAAAATAAATATATATAAATGGATCATTTTTATAAGATTTAGTTTAAGCAAACATGTAATATATTATTAGTTTATAACACATGATTTTATTTTTACCATAATCATTGAAGTACTTCATTGACCATTTACAACAAAGATTGATCATCAAAAAAACAGCGATCATAAAATGCAAATACTCAAATTTAACTGTAATCTACTAAAAAAACACGCGAATTTCTACACCAATAAAAGAGCTTTTACATGGCGTGCATGTCTTTAAACAAAATGTAAAATTAAACCAAGACTGCGTCTGGCGTCTAGATTAGAAAACAGCATCTATACTATTTTTTATCTGACATAAGTTGTCATTCTAAATATCTTAAAACACATTGAATGCGTGTACAAATAACTGACAAACTAGATATTTATTCGTTGTGTTACTAACTTTAAAAAACTACTTTATATTTTTGTTACTCTAATAATCAACGTAGGAAATTTCATAATAATTTACTATAGTTTCAAACACTCACGTGCATCCAAATGAATTGCAGGTGCAAAATCTTGACGTCAGCTGTTGTATTTTTCCAGCGTATTAATCATCAGTAAGTTTGAAGTATCAAGATTCTTTGTAGAATAAACCATTGCTATACTGCGTAGTTAATTAGATAGAACGAAACCATAACTGCTTGCTTTAAATTACTGCGACGAAAATTTATTATAATTTAACATTGAAAATTGTTGTTGTAGATATGTCCATAAGATATTGCATGTCTTAAATGATGTATTATAAACGTTCCATATTCTCAATTAATTTTCTTCTTGACTCTATTAGACGCCTCGTGTTTTAGTCGGGCCATCTTGACTTTATCTCTAGTCTACAAAAAGCGACTTGCACTCTTGGACGTTGGAAATAAAAGTGCCGATTATTAACTTGACAGCGCTTGGTAACAAGCTTCAGAATATATATCTTCTAGAATCTATGTGTTATTACGAACATTATACTTTAATTTTTATTGGCTGATAATTTACAAATTAAATGCTTTAAAATATAGCTGTTTTATTATTAATTTATTAGGCTAGGTGTAACTAGAAAAAAAATACGTTACAACACATCCAAATGGAAATCCAATTTCTAAATCTGTTGTTGGTAAAACTTTAAAACACTTTGAACAAACGGGTAGCGTTAAAGATATGCCAAGGAGTGGTAGACCTAGAACAGGAAAACCGATTTTAATAAACTGGATGTTTTATTGGCTGTATCTGAAGATTTCCATTTATCAACCAACCAATTAGCAGCTAATCCCAATATTTCACAGTCGTCGGTAGTTTCAATGTTAGAAAGTAACAAGTTGAAAATGCAAGGCATTGTCGCAACGAACTTCCAAATGTAGACTTACTTTAAAACAATTTAAAGAAATTAAAATTATTATGTTGTAATAATTATAAGTATTCAGATAAAATACAAAAATTTATAAACAACAAAGGAGACATTTTAATATATTTTATTTTATTGAATAAATATTTTAAAAGCTATATATTAGTTCTCATCAATAAGATAAGAAATTTTTTTTTTATATGAATCTAATTATTTTCGGTAATCAAAATTTAAGTTTAAACAATGTCTATAATATTGGAATAATTGGCATGAAATGCCATAAATTGTTCAAATATGTGTCGCATATTGATTTTAAACTTATTTAAAATTTTAATTATCCTGTGGATTTTCCTGGGGCTCGGCGTCCCCGTGGCCCGATTTTAACTGACATCAAAACTTAAGCTCTGGACACCGAGCTGAATCGATTGATGTATCACACATTGATGTCCGATCATTAAAAAGGCCTCGGACACACAGACAGACAGACACACAGACAAATAGATTTCATAAACGAACGAAGTTCGTTGAAAAGTATAAACCTTTTAAGGCACACCTTGTACACGAGTTGACGGAAGATTATTTTGATAGGAGACTACAATTTTGTGAAAAAATGTCAAATATTTGCAATAATAATAGAAATTTTGTCAACAATATTCTTTTCTCTGACGAAACAACTTTTTCCTTACCGATGAACTAAACTGACATAACTGCAGATACTGGTCATCTGAAAATTCCTTTTCGTTTTTGAAGCACCATACGCAGTGTCCCCAAAAGGTGAATGTTTGAGTTGGCATTTTAGAGGGTCATATTATCGGTCCCTTTTCATCAATGGCAATTTAACTTCGGCAGTTATTGCAAAATGAAAGTATACCAGCTTGTGCTACGCTCTACCCACATGAAAACAACGAACAGCTTCCCAATAACAGAATCTGGTTCCAGCAAGATGGGGCTTCACCAAATTATATTTAAATGTTCGTCAATATCTGGATAACGTATTTCCAAACAGATGAATTGGGAGACGAGGGAACATTTAAGTCCTTTAGATTTTTTTCTTTGGGCATACGCAAAAAACTAAGTTTTCAAAGATAGGCCCGATATCAAAGATTTAAAAATTTGAATTACCAGAACGATACAAAAAATTCCCCATGAATTTTTAGAGAATTCTCTTCTGGGTTTTGTAAATCGATGTGATCAGTGTCAAATTACAAATGGAGGACAATTTGAACACTTAATTTAATTTACGTAGTTATTAAGTTGTTTTTAATGATAAAATTGTGACCGACAACTTTATTGCAAATAATTTAGTCTATCTTAGATGCACCTACTATTCATAAATATGTGAGCCGGAGTTTTCTTGTAAAAATCATATTAAAATAGATTTAAAAAACAAAAATACTGTTGTAAAGAGAAAAAAAGGTTCTATCAAATAGTAGAGTAAAATTAACAGATTCCCATTTAAAAAAATTACGCGAGCAGACGTAACTCAAAAACAATTGAAGAAAAAAAATTCAAGTATTCCCAAATGTAGTTCAAAATTTTATAAAAAACTTTTGTATTGAACATGGTTTCCTAAAAAGAATATTAACGACAATAAATCGTCATCTCCATCCTCTTAACTAATCCTGTATATTACACAAAAAATATAACTATGGTTTTGTGGTTTTAAATTGCCTGAATTCTCTTTATAAACCCAAAACTTTTTGAAATACCATGCATAATCAACACCACTTGTAACAGTTTTTTTAACCACTGCAGAACACCGATAAAATATTAGTTTTATACACCTTTTGTCTAGTCCATTATACCAGTAAACATTTTCAATTAAATAAATATCTGTATTGGAATCATGTGGTCTAACCGCAATACAGAGATGCTAATTTGGTTGCTAACATCAGGCGTTAATTATTAGTATAAATATATCAAGGCCAAACAGCTTTCCTATGTCGTGTACAATGTGCCAGCGGTCACTTTAGCTAGAACAGTCGGCACGAAGATATCATGGGGAACCTGAAGGTTCTAGCAAAAAATTTGCGTGTCACTTTACGCCGTACTAAAAGAACTCAAGTGTAATGAACACTTGAATTAGTGATTTTTAATAATGGTAAGCAATTAAATATTATTTACTAGACAAACTAAATAATTTTGTTGTAGCACTCTTTTACATAATTCTTTTACACTACGATAAAATATTCATTTAAATATTTCTTTTACACACTTTTGAAATTTTCATTTAAATATTTCTTTTACAAATTCTTCTGCAAATTCCTATGAATTCCTTTTAAATAATTGTTTTGTAAATTCATTTGAAGACTCCTTCGTAAATTCCTTTGTTAGGATGATTCCGTTTTATCTGGTTTTATAAAAATTAGGCCGTTTAAATGTTGTGTTTTAAGATGATATTGATCCTTTATTTGCATATACGAGTATCGAGTTAAAATGTTCTGCAAAGTAGATAGAAATTTTATGGTTAAATCTAACGTCCGATAATTAATAATAATGGTTTTTTTGAAATTGCAAGTATGAATTTACAAGTAACTATGTGGACAACTACACGAAGATAATTATTTTGATAACGATCTATATATAGTAGTACATCGAAGTTTGGCATATTTGTAATAACCGTTGTTATGGATTTCGGTTTGTTCCCTTGGTGCGTATAGGAAATACGCTTTAAGCTCATATGGTCGGATACAAGGCTCACGCAGCTGGTTATTTGCTGTACAACATGTGGAGGCGACGCCAATTGTTTGCCCAAGGACCGTATGTATAAACATCTGTTTAAACATGATGTAGTACCATCACACAAATAACACCTGTTGAAACGAGGTAAGAAATTTGTATTATTCCTACATCACGTCTGCACTTGGCGAACTTTGATACAAGGCTGCACCAAAAAATAACTTTACGATGACCTATTAGTACTATTATTCTGTTTAACAAATTAGATAGGACTTTGATAAATTTTTATTGCCAACATAAATGCAGTGTAATAACAGTTATTATTATTAATAAAATTAAGCAAATCCATAGAGTTCTGACTAAAGTTTCATTTATGCATAATTTTACTTACAGCTTTTAAACATTGAATTATTAGACAATTTAGATATTTTCATATATATGTGTAAACCGAATAACAGATCTGGTATTTTTGGTATAGATTTGAGTTAAATTTTGTAGTAAAGGAAACACTTAAAGTTTTTGATATTTCTTTCGAATTCATAATCCTACCTCAGGGTAGATGAAATTTATATTATCTTTATTAAACGAAAATTTTATACATACAATTTTTATGAAGAAACAACTTTTAATTAAAAAATCAACATTTAATTCTCTTAATTAATTGTTTTATTTTAAACAAGTGAGTTCAAATATAGTGTAACCAAGTCAATGAACAAAAGGCATAAATACCTTCGAGGTAATGATAGTGGTAACTCCGATTTAACAAAGAAGCTTTAATTGTTCTTTCAGAATATGAAGCCTAATATTTGTGTTCATGAAATTGTGTGCATAATTTAATCTTTTCAGTTTTATTGTGAGATAGCAAGAGTATACCTCTTGTGTCCTCATCTTGTTAATTCAATTTTCTTTACAGCTCCTGCGTAAGCAGTTAATACAATATGCCTCTCTAAGGACTTCCAAGTCCCCTTAGGAAAACCATGTGTTTAAACTTTAATGACTTGGTGGCGCCCTCCCTAAACCCGTTTTGGTATGAGTCAAGCCCTAGTAAGCAAATAATGTTTTGTAAAAAAAACCACGGCCAATCCTCATAAGCTCTACCCGAGGAATAGACCCCTAGCATAGTTGGAAGATATTTGCGCTCCTTCATTTATTTTAAGGAAAGTTCACTGGTTCCATTTGGAGATATTAAAGAACCCACGGGTTACTTTAATTAACCAATCAACCCCAATAGTAAGTGAAAATTTTCAGGGTTCATCCATATTTATTGTGTACGTTTTAAGATAAACTTTCTCCTTTTCCATTTAGTTTCTATCAAATTCAGCGCGAATGCATTACAAAAATTTGCTTAATAATTACATCACAAGTACTAACTACATTTTGGGCAGATCTATCTTCCACTTATTTTTCGTTTTAGTTGTCACTCAAATGACTCTGGCTGTTACCAAATACAAGATTTATACACAAAGTGCCTCAAAAAGGAGCTTACACTGTTTGGATGTTAATAACAAAGAAACCATTACAGATAACCTGATGAAACTTTTTGTATCCGGTTCGGTCATGATCAGTCCTTGTTGTCAATCAGTTGTTTTTCTTTTTATTAAAGTTGAGAAACTTTAAATCCCTTATGAGACATATAAGAATGAGTAGGTAGAATTCTTCTATCAGAACACTTTCGGCTTTCTAGTGATATAATAATTAAAATACATAACTCCACGGCCCTTTCTTTGGTAGCGCAATTCAATGAACTTCCTTGCCAATTTGAGAAAAAGTACTTCCTACCCATGAATTTAGCAGAAGCATTGTAACTAGAATTCTCAATGCGTCAAAAGCAAACAATGTATTAATACTGTAACTCCTTTAGTAAGAATTGGATGAAATATTTCATTGTCCGATGAATAAAATATAAGATTTCAGAATCTGCTGAGTGTAAGATCAATTCTTAATGGATAGGCTGAATTCTAAACTTTAAATTTTGTAACGCTCGAAAGTTAGTTAAAGACTACTGCCAAACAAATTGTACTTCTCCAAGCCCATTCATTCTCCATAAAAAGTTCAGTGATAGAACTTTTCAGCGAGCAAAGCTCCAAACTTCGCTTAAAGTTATTTGCGGTTAAAGAAAAAGAGATTTAAATATGAGTTTTATACTTAAACGTCTACCTTAACTAATTGTAAAGTAGCGTCTATAATTAAGCAAAGATAATTAATAGATGCACTCAAGCAATAAAAGATATAAAGAACTTTTAAATATTGGATTTACAATTAAATAATTTTGAGGGTTGATTTTAGAAGGCTTTTCTTAATAAATATGATATCCTCTTAATGTCTATGATATAGAACGGCTTGAGAATTAATTATAGAAGACTTTGTTACGTTCAACACCCTGCAAGTAATTTTTTCTGCTAGAATATTTATTCATCCTACTTCTATTTACAACACCCTAAAATTTCTCAACGAGCTCGATTTCTTACCATTTGAAATCTGTGTTAATTTATAAAATTTTACAAGTAATTACTCTATATAAAATGTTGTTACATATTTTCGTCTTAACTATTTTACTTTTCTGAGGATGGCCTTTATTGGGGATGTAACAGGGCCAAAGTGAGTTGCAAAAAAAAAAATAGAATGCTCGCGGTCTAAACTCGGGGTCTAGTCCTGCGGAGGAGTGAGATAGTGGAGGTATTTTCTGAGATGAAACCTGTCCTTGAATAAACTACGGCGCCACTGCGTCAATAAATTTGATTAAAGAAAACTATGATCCTAAGGATAGACGCAGATAAACCTTAAAGGAATTACATGTGCCTGATTTAAGATTTCTAGTAACCTAATTTCTTTCTTTGTATTTAATTATCCTTACCGGGATCAGACAAGTCACTTATTTCTCTTATTAAATTTTTAGAAATAAAACTATTACGAAACTTGACTAGTATCTAATGAAATTTGTTTCTTTGCTTTTATGTACAAAAATTAAGAAAAATGTTATACAGTGTTAATACGACAGCATGAAATTTAATGTTGACAAACATATTAAGTTGGCAAAAACTTACAGTTACTAACAGGGTACATCTGTCAAAAATTATTTAATACTTTATTACATCCATCATATGCTGTCATCAGAGATCTTTGATACGGCTCACATCAATTGTTTCAGTTTTAACTTTTATCTTTCTAATATCCTTTCAGTGAATTTATTTTATATCTAGAGTTACTTTATTACAAAACTTATTTGAAACATAAGTGTAATTTGTTTTAAACAAACATGAAAAACAAAATATTTATCTTGACATATACTAAACTGAAATGTTGTCCTAACGACTATTCAATGCAAGAAAGTGTCTACAAAAAAATTGCTAGACCATCCTATCCATATTAAATAAAACTTGATGTATTTTTAATAGAAAAATCTTTATATTCGGTATTCAAAAAAAATTTTTCTGAGTCTTACATTATTTAATCAATTATTTTTCTGTCTCAAAACACATTTTCTAACAAAAGGTAATTCTCGTAAGTTGATGCTTATTGTTTCTTAAAAGGATAGTACTCACTCCAGCTCGACGACATTTTAGTGTAACAAAAAAGTAACCAAACACCTTTTTAGTCGACGACACGTGGATTCACCATCTTTAATACGAACCAACCAAGTTTCTCGTCAAAGGTAAACACATTTCTCATTATTAGACTTGAACTCGACTCAATTTCCTTGTATTCATTATAATTTCATAATTCTACTATCTAAAACTTGCTTGCTAAGAATTTAAAAGTAGGTTAGCAATAAGTAGGACGCAATTTTTTGAAATTTACGCACCGTTTTATATAAATCTACTATTTCTGTTTCAGTTACTTGGCTAGCATAGCCTGCAGTTCCTGTCCACAACCTAAGCAATATGTCTTTTCCACGTGTGATACTCTTTACCACCCAATACGGCTAGAAGAGCACCCACTCTCTAGCAAAAAAAGAGGTCTTTATCGACTACCTGCCACGAGAAAAATAAAATCGTATCTCTATCGGACCAGCACGTTCAAGGATCCTTTACAGCTGCGCGGACTCGTATATACATCTGCAAACAATGTTTCGTGTAGACTCCGGCAACCCACATAGCATAAAGCGGATTCAAAGTTTGCCTAAAACTAAAACGTTACAATTTTGCTTTATAAAATCAAACAGCTGCTTAAAAACTCCACGAAGCCGCTACAAATAAATTGTCCGCCTGCTGTAACTACATTTCAATTACAGTTGCATATAAATGCACAGCTTTCTTCTAAAAGATAAGACCACTTAACCATTTACCTAGTAAATGAACACTTGCAATGGGTTTGTTCTTTATTATCCTGCAGCGGTTAAGATATTCAAAGTAATAAGATTGCCTTCCTTTGTTTAAAAATCCTTTGTTAATTGCGTTAATTCCTTGTTGGCAAGCTGTTATAGTTTGTGTTTCTGTAGCTGTCGTCTGAGAATTCTGCACACTTGATTATTCGGCGATATCTTTGAATGCCAAATATCTATCCCCATACATGGTTCTTCTCTTATAAATATAGAATGTATTTTGAAAGCTATTCATTTCTCGCCGAGCTCTTTTTTCGTAAAGAGCTCGGTAAAGTCGCGCTATTCAAAAATGCTTTCTGTGCTAGTATGAGTTAAGTTGATGGTTCCAGCGTTCAGCCAATAGTGATATGCAGTCGCATTTTCCCACCCTAAGATGATGCCAGCACGAAGCTGTTGGTCAAGGTAGTTTTCTGTTTTCGTTATTTTATTTTGATACTGCTGTGAGGAATAGACGTTTCATTTGCTGTTCATAATGTTATTACTCATGATTATCCAGAAAATTGCAACCGTCACGTTACAAAACTCACGTTTACAATGCTTGGGCGACTATGTAATCATTCTATAAGTTAAAAATTAGTCAATCAATGTTAGTGTTAGAGTTCGTTTTATTGTTTCTTTTGTCTTTTGCATAGATATTGACGTAAAGAACTTGCGCATCAATTTAAATGTAGTTAACACTTGACTAATTTAATTTAGGGTGTATAAGTTTAATGTTACACTACTTCTTGAAAAGGTACACTACACAAAGGTATATTTCTTTTCCTATATTTACTGTAAAGTTTACGTTTAATTTTCTTTTGTATATATTTAAGGTAAAGCATTAAGTAAGTAATAATCTATAGGAACCCTGTGGCACAATTTGAATATAATGAAAAAACTCTTACCACAAAAAATATTTAAAATACCAGATACGTATTTCGACCACTATGTGGTCATCATCAGTAGAAAATCTGTAATTAAATAATAATTAGCTGTTGTTCTGGAACATTTCAGAGGATATTCTCCTCACCACTTAAGCTGAAGTGAACCTTCCCAACATACAATTTACTATATTGTTGCTTTAAACACTATCGAGGATATTCTCCTCACCCGCAGGCTGGTGTTCTCAACAACAAACAAGTGAATTGTGACATTATAATTTAAATCTACTTAATTTATACTAATTCTAAATCTACTGAAGCGGAACCAATTTAATCTTGCTTTTTCATTGGTTGTTGACCAATAGGGAAAGCAAAGCAGATGGCTCTATTGGCTCTTTATCGGTGTTTAAGATGGGTCTTTTATGTTTAACAATTTTAATTGATTCATAGGCATTTAAGGAGGAAAACGTTGGTACCGCTTTTAACAATTTAACATTTTCTAGTTTAACGGGGTGGCTGGTTTCAAATATATGTTTGGCGACCTGAGACCTTTCAAATTTACCATATTTGAAGTGGGGAATGTGTTCTTCAAATCTTGTTGTTATATTCCTCTTGGTCTGACCAATATATTTTTGAAAACACCCTGGCCCTGCACAACTAATTTCATAAATCCCCGACTTTTGCAATTTTTCCACCTTGTCTTTTGGATTACCTAGCAAATCTTCAATTTTATTAGTATTAGTGAAAGCAATTTTGAAATTACACTGTTTGAATATTTTATCAAGACCCTTTGTGGTTTGGTGAAACGGAAGTTTAACATATTTAACATTATCGTTAGAGGTGGTTGATTGCAAAGTCGTTGATTTACGGATGTTGATCTTATTTTTACACTTTCTAAAAATATTATCTATAATATCAGAAGAGAAACCATTGTAATTCGCTATTTGTTTAATAAGAGCAAATTCCTTATTAAACCTGTTTTTATTTAAAGGGAAATTCAATAATCTATTAATTAAAAAGTTAAGTGAAGCCAACTTATGTTGTATGCTATGATTAGAGGAAGACAAAATAAAGCGATTTACATTGGTTTCTTTTCTATAAATGTCAAATTCTAATTTATTACCATTTCTAATTACTAATGTATCTAAAAAGGGTAATTGTCCATTATTCTCTAGTTCATACGTAAATTTTATGCTTCGAAATTTTGAATCCATTTCTTTAAGAAAATCATCGACATTTGATTTAGAAGTGTCAAAAACTGCAAAAATATCATCCACGTACCTTAACCATATTCTTGGGAAGTATTTGGAGTTTTCTTTTAACTCGGTCTCAAAGCGAGACATAAATAAATTTGCTATGAAAGGTGATAGGCTATTTCCCATCAACACAATACACACAAAGAAAACACAACTATATTATAATTATGTTACTTGTGTTTAATAATTTTACGGCTATAAATTAAGATAGCTATAGGAAAGGGGTCGCCGTCGTCTCAATGCTGTAATAAAGAAATATTAAAGGTGTGTTAATTGTAAAGTAGAAAAGTTTTTAAAGTTATTGTCATTTTATGTTGAGTCTAAAAATGCTTTGTAATAAACATTTAAAATTACAAACACAGTTGGTTTTTGTAATTTTTTTCCATTATGGATATATTTACAGTAGCTGTACCTTGTTAGGTTCCAATTTGGCTTTAAAAATTTCCCTGATTAATTCAATACCCGCTTAAATAAATTTCTCAACTTAAATATAGTTGCTTTGAAACGACAAGTTTATGCTACAATTAAATAGTTTATATCCTGTTTTAGGTACTCGTTATCTTGGTATACATTACGACCGTGTATAATGGTTTTCTCTATTGCTCCAAGGTAAAGACTTGTTGAAATAGGGTCGCGCACTATCCGATAAAACCCGGGTTTTCCAGTTTCAATCGCGCTTCGATAAGCGAGGATTTGCAGTTCGAATTCGTGTTATTTGAACCATTGTTGAATTTAATAGTGCAGCTTGTGCGTCGAAATATTTTCTACATTATTCGTCACCGTATTTAAAGATCAATGTACGCTTGTTTTTTTTGTTTGACAACTAGGAGGTGCCTTGCGTGTATTGGTGAGTTTTCCCGCTCAAACCCGTTCTAATCAGATTCTCCTTATAGCGTTTCTTAGCTGGAAGCCAAATGGGTTCTTTCTTTGTGTAGGCCCACCTGTTCGTTACCGTGGACCAGCTGCTTCTGTCTGTGAGTTGTTGTATGAGAGCATCTTTAGGGTCAAGTTGCCCGCAGGATGCTCAATCGTTGGGTTTGCAGATGACACGCTTTTAATTGTAAGATCGAGATTGTTAATGGATATGCGCACAAAACCGAACGAGGCGCTTAATAAATTACACGAATGGTCGCAGGCGGTAAAATTAAAATTTAACACGGCGAAGTCAGAGGCGCTTTATTTCGGCACAAAACCAGGACAGAGACCTCCTAGGTTAGAGCTAGGAGAGGAGAAAATCCCGTTTAAAGATTGTATTACCTACCTCGGCGTCAAGATCGACAATAAATTAAATTGGAAAGCGCACGTGCAATACGTAAAAAGTAAGGGCGGCGAAATATCAAATAAAATGATGGCGGCGGCTAAAATAAAGTGGGGTTTTAGGGGTGAATCGATGAGGACGGTTTATGCCGGAGCAATTGAGCCGGCAATACTGTACGCAGCTTCTGTATGGGCAGAAGGTTGTAAAGTCCGGGAGATGCGTCAATTGACGAGCGTACAACGCATAACCGCGGTAAAAGCGGCGAGGGCGTAGAGGACCACCTCCACGGAGGCTGTCCTGGTGATCAGTAAGACTCTCCCTATCGAATATGTCGTTAGTGAGATTAGAGATAGGCGATTAATAAATATAGGAAAAGGGCGCGAAATTATCGAAGATCTTAATCTTGGTAATAGGGAAATTGCAAGAAAGATCGTTGTATCTGAGTTGGGGCACCCGGCTGATATTAGAGGAATCGAGTTTGTCGTAGGTGATGAGGACGCGATGGGTATCAGAATTTATACGGACGGTTCACGTAGGGACAATGGGCAAGCAGGTGCGGCGTTTGTCGTGTATAAGCAGGAAAGGGAGGTGTTTCGGTTTCAAACCAAACTCGCGAACTGGAGCACTATCTTCCAGTGCGAATTGGTAGCCATACGAGAGGCTATCGATTACGTAATAAAACATACGGGCAGAGACGAGTATTATATAATCAGTGATAGTAAATCGGCGCCGACGGCTTTAACAAACATGAACATCTTGACAGACCTCCAAGCGGACGTCTGGAGAATAGCGCGTACGGCGCTCGAGTTTCAACGTTTAAAGTTCTGTTGGGTCAGGTCGCACAATGGTAACGCAGGAAACGATAGGGCTGATGAATTAGCTAAAGAGGCCGCGACAGGAGACTTTCGAATATCACATTCGTCGAACCGAAGTCTTTGATTAAAAGAAAGCTGCGCGAAAAATCAATCCGACAATGGGAAGAGATGTGGAACAACGCTGTCACGGGCAGGTTGACCCACAAATTCATACCGAGCATAGAAGCTAGAGGTAGGATCGTGGTTAAGCTCGATCACAAAATGGTGCAGTTGATAACAGGGCACGGCGCCCTGAAAGCGTATTTACAAAGGTTCGGGCTAACCAACAGCGACCGCTGTAAATGCGGTGAAGGTGCGGAAAGCGCAGAGCACGTGCTCTTCGACTGCCCGCTTGAGGCGGGAAATCGAGGGTTGGCTGATAGCAAACTAGCTATCCTAGATCTGACATGGCCCAAGAGCCTAGAGGAAGTCGGGGAAATGGTTGACCAGAAGGCGTTCTGGACAGCTTAAAAGAATTCGCGGGAAGGGTCGCGAGATTAAACAATGATAACCGCGTGTAAAATTCGGTGGGGTTGGTGGGAGGATTGGAAAATTTTTGATTGACTTGGCGTGAGTAAGGATACGAGCATAGATATAACCAAAACCTAATATTAAAAAAAAATTAAAAAAAAAATAATAACAATAATAAAATAACATGATAATTATACCCAAATGTCCAATATGCACGAGAAACCTTCACACCATTAATACAATCACTGCCTATCTTCATAATTATGTGCGGAAATCGGGAAATCGGGAATAAATAATAACAAATAAACAATAACAAATAAATCAGAAACCCTCATTAAATTAAATCAATAAAATAAACAAAGATAATAAAATAGAGTGAAACCGCGCATCCCCCCAGGACTTGAAAGTGAAGTGATAGTGATAGTGATTGTGATCCCCCCAAGAACATTTAGTGCATACCCACCAGGACTTTAGCAGTGCACCCCATCTTCCCCTTAGAAGTAAGTTACAGTTAGATGTAAGCAGACCACCAGATCTTCGGATGCTGGAGAATTTTATCATCGAGGTAATACTTAAATTGTGGCGGCTGTACTCGCACAAGCATTGATTTACATTAATTAGTAGTTTTTGAAATAATTTAACAAGCACGTTTTGTGTGTAACGGCGCTAGCCGACATATGCTTGTGGGAGTGCACCTGATAAATAGGGTGATGCTTTTGCTATTTTGTGCACTGCTATATGCTTAACGCTTATTAGACATTTATTTATATATTTATATAATTATATTTATTTATATTTTATATTTACACTTTATATTTATTAGCATGTATTGTAGTATTTTGTGGCATATTTGTTTTTTTTGACGTTCTGTCGCCATTTTGGTTGCAGTATATATTTGGGAAGGAAGAGCAGAATTGAGAAGATTGTAATCATAATATAAATCAGTTAGGAAATGATAGGGAAAGCTAAAGACAAATTTAAATTAGTTAGCTAGATTTGGATAGTTTTAAGACGACCCTTCAGGTCGCACTGGTAAGCAGACGCAGCGTCTGCTATCCGGTATTACGGATCCCTCCCCCTCTTATTTTTGCTTGTGTCTTGTTGATCGGGTACACTCCAAAGTCAGCGCTAGGGATACCATTATTTACAACCCTGTTTTTAGTTTTTGTTTTTAGTTTTTGTTTCAGTTTGTCAGATTTTTATGTTTGTTAGATTGTTAGAGCTTGTTAGGTTTGTTTGATTTTTAGGTTTGTTAGATTTTTATTTAGTTTTTTATTTAGGGTGGATTAACTATGAAGTTGGAATTAATTAGAAGCACGATTATTTTCGCGTTTAAACCCAATGTAGTACCTCCGGGTGGAGCATTGAGGACGTGGCCGCAAGTATAGCGGCCCTTATTCAAATTATAATGCTTCTGTCTGTGGATAGCTGCTGTAGTTACGATGGCAGGGTAAATGGATCCTAAATACCGCGGCGTTTCTGTGCTGACTCACCCCGATAGTTTGCAAGCTAAGTATCCGGACATCTACAAGTATGCAACTCGTTTTCTTTTGTGTGTGTCAATGGCAAATTCCATATCAACGTTGCTGCTAATTGATATTATCGCTCTACAGGTGTGGTGTACCATTGTTAAAAATGTTGGACAGACACACGCTTATTCTTTTATACTGATTGGTTTATTTTACAAACGGTACTATGTACAATTTAAAAGATGTCTGACAAAAGCTCTCATACGTTAATACTTTCCTACTAATTAATTATTTTACAAAAAGGATTAAGCGAAATTTTAAAAACACTTGACAAAAGCTCGCACAGGTTTATTCACTACTAATTAATTTTATTTTGTGTGAAATACGAGATGCGCACTTCGTATCTAAATTCCTAAATTGTCCGTACAATATAATTGTTTGCTGTGAAATAATAACACTTAATTTATTTTCTTTTTGCTTGTTTGTACAGAATCCTTTATTTATTTTTATGTGTTAATAGATAATCGTGAGCGATGTGTTTTTTTTGTTTTTTTTTATATTTAGGTGAATCCCCTCACTTTCTGCGTTTGATAATTAGCCTGGTATTTACTTTTCTTCCGGCTACGTCTAAGTACGTAGCAACCTGTTTGGTCATTTCCTAGTAGTGAAACATTTACTTCAGCAACATAACGCAAACATTATTTTCGCATTCCTTGGAAAAATTTACAAGTATCATTTTTTCCATAGTAACTGTCAATTTTACGTACTTGTGGGATGTTGTTGGAACGGAATTTTTGAGCTTTACCTAAAAATTAAAAATCCAATATGACCGTCATAAGAAAAACAAAAGTTGTAGTACATTCCAAAACAACAAATGATGATCGCGACTTGGCGTGCACTTCAACTTGTGCGTCGTGAAAAGTGTCCTAATAATGTTACACTTTGATAGTTGTCAAATTAATAGTTTGGATAGTACAGTGGAAATTTAAAAACTCACCTTTTCATTTTGTCTCAATTATTTTTAAAACGGATAAAGATAACTTAAATTTTACACCGAAAGTAAATTCATCACTAAACCCTCTAAAGCTTTCCCCATTTAGCCTTTCCTGTATCTATTATAATAAACGGGATCCCCATGTAAGATGAATTTGGGACACTGTATATAATATGCATGGTGTCTCAAAATTGCTAGAAAATAAAGCTACCACGTATTGTAGACTTCAAAATAAGTCGATTGGACCCAATTTATCTATATGTGAGAAGAGTTCAAACACAAATTCAGTTGGCCGTGGACACAAAGACGCCACTTTTTTACAAGTGTTCAATGTGACCTCCACCTTCATTAATGCAAAGGTTAATTCGACGTATGAATCTTAAAACATCATCGTTTTGTTGTAATGTGTTTACAGCATTTTAAATTATGTTCCACAATCGTTCCGGAATATTAATTTGAACCTTGTACACCTGTGTTTTTAACGCTGCCCAAATGAAGAAGTCGCAAGAATTTAAGTCAGGAGAACGCAAAAGACATCGAATAAGTGCTTTATGGCCTCTACCAATCCATCTATAAGTAGTTTCTTACGGTACGTGTAAAATGAAGTGATGCACCGTCGTGCATGAAGAACATGTTTCGACGAGCATTAAAGGGCAAGTCTTCTAGTAATTCTGGCAAACTTTCTTAAAAAAATCGAAGGTAAATAGCTCCATCCAAACGATCAGGCAATCGGAATGATTCAACCATAGAATTGCCAATAACTCCTACCCAGACATTAATTTTAAATTCTCGTTGATAATGTCTACTTTTAATAGCATATGATTTTCATTTGCATACACATGCTCATTGTGCAGGTTTGTCATGTCACGACGTGTAGAACAAGACTTATTAGTAAACAAGATATTAGTGTGGAATCCGTTGTCAACTACCCTGCGTTCCCGAACAATTAATGAAAAATTTAAACGTAATCCGTGTTCAAGTGGCAGTAATTCTTGCACTGGCTAATTGTGGAATGAACAAATGATCCGACTTACAATGCTTTTTGGAGTAATAGTCTCTCGTTGCATCGTTCTGGTACTTGTTTCAGGATTGTCATCAATCATTTAAAAAACAACATCTTTCGTAATTACTGTTCGGGCTTGTTGAGGTCTTCCAGCGACAGTTTTGACTGGCTTCAACGCTCCTGTTTCTCGAAGACATCTTTCGATTTGGGCAAAGGTTTTGTGATTTGAAATTCTACGGTTTGGAAACGTCTCTTGATACACAGGGACACTTTCGAAGCAGTTAGCCTGACAGAATCTAAGAACTAATACCATGCTCTCCGGCTCATTAAAAGGGAATTCCATAAGTTGCCAGCCGCCAAAATTACACAACAGTAATAGCAATTAAAGCAATATCGGCGATTGCGTTAAAGAAAATAGTACAAAAACAAACTAAAGTGAACAAATTATTGTAACATTTACTGTCAAAAGTGCCAAAAACTAAAGTGACACAATTGTGTTTTCTGACATGTATGTTTAAGAATATCGTTTAGCAGTGTTTGAGAAAACATTTTTCCCTCGAAACTAAGCAAAATACGTAGTTTTTACTAAAGTCAAAAAATGAAAACGATTGGTAAATTTTTTTGTTAAAAAAATCATAGAACGGTATTACCACCCCTAAGAAAAGTAGAACAAACATTGTGAAGAGTAAAAGTGGTTTTAACCTTTTTACAATTTCCTTTGGATTTCTTTGATCACTGAAAGTAGAGTAATCTCTTATAATGCACTTTTGCCATATTTCAATAAATTCGTTTCAGACATTTCTAAACAGCATATAAAAATGTGATGTCTTAAGTAAACTTTGAATTCTTCTCAGTCACACGGTACATTTTGGTATATAGGTAAATTGAGTCCAATCAAATTATTTTGACGTGTACAATACGTGGTAGCTTATATTCCAGCAACTTTTAGACACCTTGAATATAAGATAGCAATTACATTTCAAAATCAACTCAGTTTCTGAAGTTAAGCCAATAAAATTATAAATAAATTATAAAAACAAATTTTATACATGATTTATTATGTTACCTTTTATTTATGCATAAAACATAAACATAGAGATAAAAACCACACACTAAAAATACAATGTTAATTTCATCCATCTAATTTTGTAGTCTGTGATCAAGCTTAGAAATACATGCAAAAATTTAAACCATAAAAAGAGATCTTTTTTCATTCTAAAAACTGACCCCATACCCACACGCATAGTATTTCCACAAACATAAAAATAAGTTCGTTAACTCTTCAAATGTATATAAATATATATATAAATATATAAATATATATATATATATAAATATATATATAAATATATATATATATATATATATATATTGCTGTGGTTGCGGCGTTGAAGCATCGCTGAAAGAGTGATATGAAAGGGCCGCACGTTGAGGCGCCGCTAAAAGAGTAAAGTGATAAAACCTCGTGTTGGATGCGCCACTAAAAGAGTGCTGTGGTAACGCCACGTTGAGATGCGCAGCTAAAGTGTGATATGAAAATGGCCGCACGTTGATGCCTCACTGATATGATGCAGATGCAGCAAATTGTAATGCTTGAAATTGTTGACTTATCTTCCTAACTTCGCCTGGCTAGCTCAACAGAAATGTTGAAGTTTTCAAAATGAAATCCTACACACCACTATTACAAAGCATTTATACAGTGTAAAATATTTTCTCTCATATAAAAGCATATAGGACATTTACAACATCGTTTCTTTCAAACATAAAATAATTGCTAAGGAGTACTTAATATAAAAAAATGTTTCTTACCTTAATTTAAATTTACAGAATTTAATTACCTTTTTTATGGATATTTTACCTGAGCTTGTTTATTCCCACGCTTCTAAGGTTTGTTTGGCCAAAAAATCATTGACAGATAATCTATTAAAAGGTCATACTGTTTCGAACCCTGAACACAAATTTTACTGGTAAAAAACCTTTAAGTTATTATATGATTAACACTTATTATTCTACCTTAATGGAATACAAATACTCCAACACCAGTTAAAAATAAATCTAAAAGTAATACTTGCAGGATCCACCAAAACTAAACCAAAAATTAATTTCTTCTTTTATGGATATTTTACCTGACTTTGTTTATTTCCACACTTGTATGGTTTGTTTGGCCAAAAATCCTTGACAGATAATCTATTACAAGGTCAGAGAGTTTCGATCTCTGATCACAAATTCTCCTGATACAACCCTTTTACATAAAACATATTATATGTTTTACTCTTATTATTGCCTTACATTAAATATAAATCAGTTAAAAATAAATCTAAAAGTGATACTTGCAGAATCCACCAAAACGTTCCTCTTAATAAATTATCTAACAAAAATTCTCACAGAAAAAATATGCTGTAATTACCACTTATTATTCTACCTTAAATTAAATGACAAATACTCCAATACCAGTTTAAAATAAATTTAAAAGTAAACTTGCAGAATCAACAAAAACGCTCCTCGTAATTAAATATCTTCTTATTTTAAATTGACGTCAAATCAACTTACAAGATTTTCCATATTTAAAATCCTCATTTCAAACAGCAGTCACTAAAGTACATTTTTGGTTAAATCTTTTTTTCAATTATTTAATAAAATTTTTAAAATAGCGTTATATTGAAGAATTTTTTCTCTTCATTCTAATTTAATAATTTGCATTTTTATGTAAGTTACTTTTAAAACATCACTTCTATTGTAGCATAATAATTATTAAATTAAGCTCGGGATTTAAATCAAAATAACATTTCGGGATTGAATTTATGAATCCAATAAATGACCGTTTTTAATAAACGCTTTCTTTTATATACAAATTTATTTAGTTCCAGAATGTACTAGAATTTGTGCGATTCCATTCTAAATAATAAACGCCCATCTTACGTAATTTTCTTGAAAATCCTCATTAGCGTTCAAAATTGTTGAGTTTTATTACCTTGTTACCTCGTTCTAGTTATTAGTGAGGTACACGGTTTGTCTTACTCTAACGCATATACGATTACTGTGGCGTCGCATACTAATGCGAAAGATAATCAATTTCTATTGGTTATTTTATGAATTTTATGAGTTGTTTTTTTAATGTTTGAGCCACTACTTGGCGTAAACGTTTATTTATTAATGAGGTATTCTCCCGAAACTTCCTTTGTAATCTCGTCTATTCTAGTAAATGTTCTATTCAAAATAAATTTATGTTATTCACAAGGTAATTAATTTAAACTTTAATTACTCTTTAATGCAAAAGGGGCTACATTTTATAGAAAATATTTGCTTTTACGTCAAAACGTGTTTTTGATACACCTATTAAAAATTAGAATTAGTGTTTCAAATACATAAAACTATTTATATTTATCCACGTAAAGCGCATTTTTATTATAAACAAGTGGTTTTGTATTTATCTTAAAATGATCAATTTGCATTTGCATTTAAAGCGTTTTAAGGTATGATCACAATTAATTATTTTTACTATGCTGCTTACGTTATTTTCTATTTATTTACAATACGCTTATATCATACAGGATGATTATTTATACACGCACAATTGCATTTTTTGCTTGTACATTTTAATAAATAAAAGTACGCTTGCATTAAACAGGACGTAACCATAAATTTACGGAAATTTGTACTTTTTCCAAATTCTTTTAAATATTGGCGGGATTTATTTGTAGAATTTAAGTTTCAATGACCTCTCGGCCCCCTTATCACGTCATTTTTCTTAAAATCAAAATATAAAATTCGAAATCTGCGTTATTTTTCGCATATATGAGTAATTTTACTATTTTTATTTCTAATTACTTTCTATCTACAACTAATCTTATAAGCTTTATAATACACACGCATAATCTTTTTATACTAGGGCTCTTCTCTTTTTAACAATCTACCTGTTTCTATTTTATAATCAACTAAACTTTCCTAACTCTATTCTAACATCATTTATAATCTAACATTTCTATCCTATATTTCTAACTTTTTCATATTTGCACATGATTTCATCATGTTTCATCTCATATGGAATTCAATTAACTATTACACATGCCATAATATTACAGCACATTGCTCTCTAAACTATCATAATCTTGGAAAAATATGAAGTATAAAATTTTTATGAAGTTGACCCGACAACTATTTTACAACTTTATTATCTTGTTAGCGTTCTTTTAAAACTCCTTTTTAATCTCGTAGCTTCGAGAAAATTCTCTATTAAAATTGAAAACAGAGGTCAATTTGGCTAATTAAGTTAGGCTTTTATTGCTTTACCAACGGATTTTGCACATGCAAAAGAGACGCATCTTTATAACTGTAATAAAAGATTGGTTTTCACGGCAATAAAACGTGTTTTTAATACACATTTTTATAACAAACAAATGGCTTTGTACTTATAATGCTATTTCTTTATAATGCGCTTTTATTATACATATTATTACTCATATTTAGACCAGGGTAGAAAATTAAATAATCACATCAAATAATTTTAATCACCGTGTAGAAGCTTTGGGAAAAGGTACGCGTTATTAAAAAACCGTGAAGCATAAAAATTCATTCGTTTCATTAAAAATAAGGGAGTTAAATTATGTACAAGACGCTTGCTATAAAAAAAAAAAGGAAGCAGTATTAAAAAGCTCTACGTGTAATTTAATTATTCCTATTAAAGAAACAAATAGAAATTACGTGCAAAATTTATATTAATTAACTCAATTTTAAGTAACCGGTATTAAACAAAATGTACAGATAATAATTAATAGTTGATTAGGAGTCACTAAAAATTAAAGGGTATTATTTTAATTGGAGTTAATTGAACCATTAGTAACATATAATATCTATAAAAACTTCTAAAAACCCAATAAAATGCAAATCGTAAAAGTGTTATTTAGAAGTATTATGTTTGAACACCTGCGTATTTTAAAAGGCTCATTCTGCGTAAATTTGGCAGATAACAAATGGTTACAGAGAATCTTGGAGAAACCGTAGCTTAATAGTTACGGGAAATGCTAAAGGTGGGTTATTTTACAGTCCACATGGACTGAAATAATCGATAATAAAGAATATCAATTTGCACCAATAAGAACAGGGTAGATAGAGACAGATAATATGCGCAAGCCCGAGACACATATAGTAAAAGGCGTGAGTGGAGCAACGTCACTGGGTTGCGATTGGTTGAAAATAAGAGGCAAACTTGAGAGGTAGAAATAACATTTCTGTATAAAAATTAATTAGTTATTTCCAGACGTTGCGAGCCGTGTCGAAATTTCTGAGATTTAACTGGTGCGGGTGCAAATTTCGTAAAAATCGCATGCCGGGCTGCGGAATGGGAACCTAGCATGCGAAATTCTGAAGAATTGTCCGTTTTGGGGACAAAACCGACAGACAGGCTAACCTCTATATATACCCAGGTTAATATGAACAAGCTCGGAGATTTTCGAATTGATTCAATGCGTTAAACAGTGCTTTTTAGTTTCCGATTTTGATTGAATAATTTAAACAGTTTGCTCGTATATTTTGGTGATTTAAAACAGTTTGTTCTTTACGTGCTACAATGAATGTAATTTAGTGCACTTAGAAAAGAAGATACAACGTAATAAAGTCTAGTATCACTGTACCAATTAGTCAAATTTGCAACGAAAAATGAATACACAAAAGTAGGCAGTTTTGGCGTATATTGGTGAAAGAAGCATGAATTTCTTTGCTATTTTTCGGGGGTGTTAATAATTAAATGGTTCATAAACGTGTCTGGATCCACAAAACAAGGTTCAGATATACACAGATGAGTTCTGGAAAAGCCCTGAAACAACTTTAGATGAATGGTGGTGGAGAAAATTTTAAAAGCGTTGAGAATCAGAAGCCGTAAATATAACCCAGTCGGAATGGTGTGATTAACAAAAGGGACGATGTACATTAAGCTACGAGTGCAGTAACCTTCAGGTAAATTATACTATTTTGTTCAAACTTTAATGTTTGGTGTGTGTTGAATAACTTTATAATTTGTTTATTTAAAATGGACAGTAGTGAACTTGTACAAACCACAAAATTTTAATTGTGAATATTGATGTAATAAGTAGAAAGGGGTATTTAGTATTTATGTTCTGGATTATGATGAAAATTTGGGTATGTCTTTGAGCTCAATTAGACGAACCTGGTTAATTAACGTAAAGGGGTGGAAGATGCTCCCTTTGTACTCAGACTCAGGTCTGCATATATTGTTATAGTAATTAGTAGGCATCCTACAAGGACTTTAATTCTGGATGCACATTAAAATGATAACAGATTTAATCTTGAAATTTTCTGATACTGAAATTTATGCTGAATTTTAATTTTGAAATTTTAATGTATTGTGAATATTGATGTAAATAGAGTTAACGTTGATGTTTGTGGTAAGAATGTGTTTGTTTTTTTTTATGAATGAGGATGAAAGTTTATCTAGGGGAGCAGCCGAGGCGATGAACAGAAGAAAGTCGACGGACCAGTTAATTTAGGAGGTTTCACAGCAATATATATATATATACATATATATATATATATATATATATATATATATGAAAATGGGGCTATTTAGAGGTATATTGAGTCGTGGTGGTCGCGCAATACAAAAAAATAGTACTAGGAATTAGATAACTGCATTTAATTAGCATGAAAAATAAGTAATTTGCATATTATGCAAAGAGCAAACGTTTAACACCCTGTATAGGAACCGCAATTAACTTTAATCAATGCCAGTAAGCATGTTCTTTAATAATAAAAACATATTCAGCAGAGAAATAATTATACACGCAATTAAACTAGCTCTAAATCAAGAAGCGTTCATAAATTATAAATTAATAGATATGCATGGAATAAGGTAAAAGCTAGTAAATCATCGCCCAATATCTATTGAAATTAAGCATGTGATACTGAAAGAAGATAGTAAAGCGCTCAAATAAGAAACGCATATTTCAAAAGAAATGAGTTTTAAACACAAGATATAACAGAAATATGTTAATTTACATCATTTATACTACGTGATTTTATTCATGAAATTTGTTCGATTCCCAAAAAGCTTTATCTACACAAACAAGAGCCATAAGCTAAATTAAAGGCCAAAGTAAATTAAAATTTCCAGTAATAATACCAAAACAAGCGGTCAAAGATCGATTTATATTTATCTTGTCAATGGGAAGCATAACGATTGGATTAAAATTATTTATATAAATTTGCATAACCGTAAACAGTGTAGCCCATTAGTGCGAAGAAGTTCAATATTGCGCTCAATATCATATTCATTAAAAAAATGTTTCAAATAGAAGTTGTAGAAGGCACATCGTTACATTCTTGTAACATATTTTTAAACATACAGGATGTATCGATTAATCGCGGCCATGTGTCGATCTGTTTCTTAAATTGCTCCTTTTAAATGTTCTATGAACATATTTTTGTTTTTTGTTTTAAATGCGGCGTTGCCAAGTTATGAATTTTTTCTTGAAATTTCGAAAAATCATTGACTAATTTAAAAATGTGTAGGCTTGCAGCTAAAAGAGTGCTGCGATAACGGCCTCGCGTTGGGAGCCACTAAAAGTGCTATGACAACGCCCCACGTTGTGGTGGCACTAAAAGAGTGCTGTGATAAGGCCTTTCTTTTTAACTTTGCCTGGCTAGCTCAAAGGAACTGACGGAGTTTTTTAACATGAAATCAAACACAATATCACAAAGCATTTATACAGTATTAAATATTTTCTCTCAAATAAAAGCATTTAGAACTTTTACAACATTGTTTCTTTCAAACAAAATAATTTCTAAGAAGGATACAAAAAAATATGTTCCTTTCTTTATTTTAAATTTACAGAATTAAATTTATTCTTTAGAGAATGGTTTGCCTGGTTATAATTATTTTCACGGTTGAAAGATATATTTAATAGGATTTAATAGGATCTTTAAAAAATAGCCTTATCTTAAAGAACTTTCCCTTTTGTAATTAATAATTTTTATTTTTCATTGTAAGTTAAGTTTAAAACACTACTTTTTTATTTATTGCAACTGTTAAACTAAAATATGTTTACTACATACTGAAATACTATCTTGACATAGCAGCAGCTTGTGCTTTTTAATTAAAATAACGTGCTCTAATGAATAAAATCGAATGAGTGAATGCCTCCTCGAATGAATAAACGCTTCCTCTATTTACAAATTTATCTGTTTCCAGAAGTTTACTAAAAAATGTGGAACATTATGATATAAGGGTCTTAGAAAACCCCATTAGCGCCTAAAATTGTCAAGCTTTGTGAGTTAATTATCTGGTTCCAGTTATAAAAGGCGCGCGCTTTTTTTCCTTGTTTAGTATCCAAGGATAATGTGTCGCATCGCTTCTCTCTAACAGTGAATGTGAAAGGTAATAAATATTTCTTATCAGATTTTCCAGGGATTTTGCAGGTTTTTGTGTTTCGGCCGCTTTTAGAATTAAAATATTTATTCATTAATGAGTTATTTACGTAGTTTTAAAATGCCGATGACTCATCCTATTGTATTCTAGAAAATTCTTCATTTAGAACAAATTGCTATAATCTACCGGGCAATAAATTTAAACTTTATTTGCTTTTAATGCAAAAAGGGGTTGCGTTTTTATAGAAAACACTCGCTTTCGTGTTTCCGTACACAAAATTAGCATGAAAATTTTAGGGTTTTTAAATATACGTTGATTGTAGTTTCTTAAGCTAAATGCGTAAAGCTTGTTCTCTTTTATAATATTTACAGCAAATCAAATGCATTTTTATCAAAAATGTATTGATAATTAATAAGAAAAATAAATGGCTTTGTATTTATCTCAAAAGGTCAATTTTTACGTTCGCATTTAATGCGTTTTACGGTATCTTACAATTAATTACTTTACATATAGGGCTTACGTTACTTGCTATTTATTTACAATATGCTTATATCATACAGAATGATTATTTATACACGCGCAATTTGCGTTTTTGGCTTGTACATCAATGAATAAAGAAACGATTTTATTATGCAGGGCGTAACCATGAATTTACGAAAAATTCAATTTCTTCCGGATTCTTTTATATCTTGCTGTAAAATGTTTGCGAAAAATGTAAACTGATAACTTAACAAATAACGATAGCTAAAAAGGAGAGAAAAGTGGTCTGTGTATAAAATTTAGGTGGTAGTTTAACAAACAACAAATAATTAAGGTTTTTTTTAACCAAATCAAACGTTTACTAAGAGCACTCACCTGGATGAATTATGCAGCCGTGCCGAGGAAACAACCGATGTAACCAATACTACTCTTCTTTCTGCGGGTGAAGCAAAGCACATTTATAACGATAGCGGTTCTGTAGCAAAGCGGTTCATTTAATTTGTTCTATGTAGAATGTGTGTGTAAAAGTGATGCGGCCCGTTCGAACGACGAATCGATTCTCTCTGAGCTTCGTGGATTTTCCAGTCAATACTACACTGTTTGCACATGCGGAATAACGTTTTATCATTCACGGCACTTGTTGGCGCGTGCTTCAGTAAACCAAGAAAGTTTTACTCTAATAAATTTAAATATACCGCGGCGAATTAAAAATAATCAACAAACTCGATGTATTAATAAATTGGCAGTAAAATTTACAATATAAACGGAACACTTGGTAAGATTTATTTTTAGAATTTTGGTTTTAATGACCCCTGGTGACCTCTTATCACGTCAATATATATTGTTACGTGCCGAAATCGGCACTAAACATTCTCAATTAAGTTTTAATTTGTAAGAGTTTCGCGCCATAAATTTAAAAGGACGTGCGCGTATTTCGGTCACTTTGGACAGTGCGTTTGCGCGTGATTGCGCCTACGCGGTGCGCCAGGGAGGAGGAAGGGTGATTTTCGGGCATACGTGTCTGGACTGGTGATCTAGAGGCCAACGAAGAAGTTGTCTTTTGTGTCTTATCGTATCTTTTTTGTTATGTAGGTTCCTTTTGCCTTCTCTTAGACTATCGTCCCTTATACCAGTTTTCTGTCGCCCCTCTGCATATAGGAAGAAGATAATTGAATTTGTATTCAACTGGGTCCAGCAAACACCCACGCCCGAAGAAGATTAACGGCGCCCCGCTGTAGCGATTATGGAATTGCAAGAAAGATCGTTTATCTGAGTTGGGGCACCCGGCTGATATTAGAGGAATCGAGTTTGTCGAAAGTGATGAGGACGCGTTGGGTATCAGAATTTATACGGACGGTTCACGTATGGACGATGGGCAAGCAGGCGCGGCGTTTGTCGTGTATAAGCAGGAAAGGGAGGTGTTTCGGTTTCAAACCAAACTCGCAAACTGGAGCACAATTTTCCAGTGCGAATTGGTAGCCATACGAGAGGCTATCGATTACGTAATAAACCATACGGGCAGAGACGAGTATTATATAATCAGTGATAGTAAATCGGCGCAGACGGCTTTAGCAAACATGAACACCTCGACAGACCTCCAAGCGGACGTCTGGAGGATAGCGCGTACGGCACTCGATTTTCGACGTTTAAAGTTCTGTTGGGTCAGGTAGCACAATGGTAACGTAGGAAACGATAGGGCTGATGAATTAGCTAAAGAGGCCGCGACGGGAGACTTTCGAATATCACATTCGTCGATACCGAAGTCTTTGATTAAAAGAAAGCTGCGTGAAAGCCAATCCGACAATGGGAAGAAATGTGGAACAACGCTGCCACGGGCAGGTTGACCCACAAATTCATACCGAGCTTAGAAGCTAGAGGCAAGATCGAGGTAAAACTCGATCATAAAATGGTTCAGTTGATAACAAGGCACGGCGCCCTGAAAGCGTATTTACATAGGTTCGGGTTAACCAACAACGACCGCTGTGAATGCGGTGAGGGCGCGAAAGCGCAGAGCACGTGCTCTTCGACTGCCCGCTTGAAGCGGCAAATCGAGGGTTGGCTGATACGAAATTAGCTATTGTAGGTCTAGCATGGCCAAAGAGCCTAGAGGAAGTCGGGGAAGTCGCTAACCAGAAGGCGTTCTGGACAGTCTTTAGAGAGTTCGCAGGAAGGGTTGCGAGATTAGACGATGATAATCGTCTGTAAGTCGGGAGGGGATGGTGGGAGGATTGAAAAATTATAGATTTCGACCTGGCGTGATTTTGACATGATAAGAGTATTATAACCAAAACCTGCAAAAAAACAAAAAAAAGAAAAAGAAAAAAAAAAGAAAACCAATAATAATAATAATTAAATAAGTATACCCAAAACTCTAATATGCACGACGAACACACACTAAAACAATCACTGTCCTACCTTCTACGCTCAGAAAATCGGGAATACACGAAACAAATAAATAACAACAAACTAAATCAGGAAACCTCATTAATTTAAATAAGTGTAATAAATAAAGAAATAATAAAATAGAGTGAAACCGGGCATCCCCCCCAGGACTTGAAAGTGAAGTGATAGTGGTTGTGATCCCCCCAGAACATTTAGTGCATATCCACCGGGACTTTAACAGTGCATATCCAACTCCCCCATAAAGGTAGAAAACCAATAGACATAGGTAGACGACCAGATCTACAGATGCTGAAGAAAATTATATTAAAGGTAAGAATAAAATTGTGGCGGCTGTACTTGCATGAGCATGGATTTGTGATTCTAAACAGATTTTGAAATAATCTAACAAGCGCGTTTTTTGTGTAATGGCGCTAGTCGATATAATGCTCATGCAAGTGCACCTGATAATGTATTTGCTTTTGCTGATATATGCACTGTTACATGCTTTTGCTTATTCAGAAATTTATTTATATATTTATTATATGTTTATTTATATATTTATATTATATTTATATTTATTTTTACACTTATATTTTTGCCTGCATTGTATTTTTTTGTGGCTTGATTCGTTTGACGTTCTGTAGCCAATTTTTGCCCGCAGTATATATAGAAAGGAAGATTGTATGTATATTATGTCTGTTAGGGAATGATAGGGAACGTTAGGGACAAACTTAGAATAAAACACTTAGATCAGGGAGGACGAATTTGTAAATTTATAGAGCAGACAAATAGCTGGATTCACTATTAATACTTTTGGCAACTACTTAGAAAATTTGAATCCATTTTAAATTAGCTAGCTAGATTTGGATAGTTTTAAGTCGACCCTTTAGGTCGCACTGGTAAGCAGAGCCGGCGTCTGCTATCCGGTATTACGGATCCCCCCCTCTCATTTTTGCTTGTGTCTTGTTGATCGGGCACACTCCAAAGTCAACGCTAGGAATACCATTATTTAAACCCTGTTTTTAGTTTTTATTTTAGTTTGTTAGATTTTTAGTTAGATTTTTATTTAGGGTGGATTAATTATGAAGTTAGAATTAATAAGAAGCACGTTTATTTTTCGCGTTTAAACCCAATGTAGTACCTCCGGGTGGAGCATTGGGGACGTGGCTGCAAGTATAGCGGCCCTAATACAAATTATAAGGTAGCGATTATGGAGTAGCGCTGGAGTTGCCCTACATGTTTACGTAAGTACCCCTTTGGGGTTTTCTTTAAAATTAGTATAACTTTTTATTGTGTTGCAATAATTCGAATATTGCGAGACGTAATCTTTAATTTGCGTGTCATTTTTACAATTATGTAACATTGCTACCAACTGAATGTAGTGGCTCGCGTACCCGCACGGCGGAAGTATAATATATATATATATATATATATATATATATATATATTATCCTGCTGCCGGTAACAAATTACGAAATTCAAAACTTTAGAATTCGCAAAACATTTTATCAATGAATGAAACTATCAAAGAATTTTTGAATATGGCATAGAATAAGAGAGAGTAGAGAATAATATCGAAAATCGAAATCGCTTTGTTTCATTGATAAAGAAGGAAAGATGATAACCTGGAATGATTGCGAAATTAAGACATGAACATTATTTTAGATATGTACAAGATTAGTATTGGACGTCTTCGCATTTATTCATAAAATTCTTATGAATATTATTACAAGAAAAATGAGGAAGGTAAATAGTCAAATCTAGAGACTGGGTCGTTGTAATTCCCGGTAACCTTTTATGACAGCTCTTTTATACTCAGTTTGTTATGTAGATTAAGTGTTGTAAATTTGTTGGCTTTCATTTTGCAACACGTATTACATTCCGCAAGCATTAATCATCTCAAACCATTTATGAAGCTTTACATGCATAAATGCTCAAAGCTATATGAGTTTCTAGGGCAAAACTATTCTAATTACTCAATTCCTTCTGCGAAAAAGTTATATTTGCTGTAAGTTAATTAATTATTCTATGCAAATTATTCTCATTTGTTGTGTTAACATGTAGCTAGCATCTAAATGATCTAAATTAATTAGTCTGCCAGAACTTCATGCAAAACATCAGTTTTGCATGAAGTTCACGATACAAGTTTTTAAACAAAACAAAATGTTCTCGAAAATATGTTGTTTCTCAAAATAACCTACCTAGACTGTGGATCAGACAAGCTTAGAATACGCGAGGCTGATCTATGGAAACGTAATAAAAATGACAAACCTTATTATATCGTCTAGAGAATAACGATTTTTCACTAATGATTTATATACTTACTTATTTCTTAGCATTTATTAAACACATTCATTTATTCGCTTTAAATAGCGCACGGGTGGGGATTGATATTGTGCTCTTGGCATAAAATAAAACAGCTTATGGATATACTATTTTAATTTTTATTGCTCAATATCTACACGTTTAATTATATTTTATCCCAACTATCGTCACATTAATTAATACCGTCACTATCGCTTTCGAGAGAAGAAGTGAAGCCATGTGTCACGGTATTCCGTGCAAACACGAAAGAAAGCAGAATACCGAATACCGAATACCGCAATAAAACAGGGACAGAATGTTAGAATTGAAATCCAAACGAATTAGAATTTGAACTAGCTTAAGAAAGTCGTAGAGTGGGGTGGGTGATACAGAGAGAATGCATTAAAAATCTCAGTAAAACTATATTATCAACATACAGTACCTAAAGACTATTTACAAATGTCAAAAACACATTTACGTAATCGTTCGTTACAACGTGATGTACACAAAGCGTCAATTTATATACAATATAAACCTAAACCTTTAAAACAGCGAAAATAAAATCTTATTATCTAAATAGCAATTACATATCTACATACCCGTATAATGTTTCCAGTTCTAAATATGTACTTGAATAGATTATACGTAAAATTTACAGTAATATTTGTTTTGGCAAGTGCACCTCGCAAAATTTAAGGAATAACGTAACATAAACTTTTTAAATAGTATAATCAAATATTAGCTTGCCAGTTGTTGACGTGAACATTACTTTACACATCAAAGTAAATAAAAAATGCTCTAACGCAAGTTTTAAGAATGATGTACTTAATTGTTCGTATGCTAAGCGTACATTTTATAGCGTATAGTCTGCAATTTAGTGCGGAATCAACCCTAAAAAAACAAATGTCAATATTCCAAAACATCAACACAAATAAAGCACACAAAAAAATTCACCGAGTCTTGAGCTATCGGCTTCTTGTTGGTATCATCTTAGGATGAGGAAATGCAACTGCATTTTTCTATGGGTTGGATAGTGAAACCACGAACTTATACTAACAGAGAAAACATTTTAATCTTGCGACTCACAACACCCTGTTTCGCTACAAGGGTGCTGTATAGAATGTACCGCTTTCAAAGCACGGTCTGTATTTATAAGAAAAGAATCACATATAGGCAAGGTGTTTTGCTTTCAGAAAATTGCCGATAGATCAAGTGTGAGGAATTCTCAGACGGTAGCTCTAGCAATCTACCAACTGTAACAACTTGCCAACAAAGAGATAACGTGTTAACAAGGAATTTTTAACAGAAGGGAATAATATTACTAGTTTGAACACCTGCACAGCTGAAAGATAACAGTACAAACTTGGTACAGATAACGAGCCTCTTACAAGTGTTCATTTACTAGGTAGATGGTTAAGCGGTCTTATCTTTTAAAAGAAAGCCATGAATATGTGCAGCTGTGTTTGAGACATATTCATTGCAGGCGCTAGAATTTATTTGTAGTGACTTTGTAACGTGAAATTTCTAAGCAACTGTTCGATTTTATAAGGCAAAATGTTATAGAGTAAATACATGAGATATTTTATAGAATTGCACTAATTTCAAGTGACAGGAAATCGAGCTTGTTGATCGGTTTTTACGATATGTATAGAAATTTTAAGAGGTTTTAGATAAAAGTTATGAATTAATATTTATGCAGAAAAAATCGCTTGCAGGGTTTTGAACGTAACACATTGTCGCCATCTGTTTCTATTAAATTTGTTTCATTATGTACAATAATTGGTGGGCTTTCTCCAATCATGATTGATTTTAGGCTTTGCTTGGAAAATGATTTTTTATTATGCACTTCATTTCTTCGAACAATTTTTGACCACGTATCAGTTAAATATGAGCTGGGTGTCGCTTAAAGAAAGCTTTTAGAATAATTCAAGGAATAGATAACAGTGAAATTACAAATATGCATATTTTATAGAGAAATTTCTCCAATAATAGAGAACAGTTTTACAATTCTTTATAGAATTGGGTAAAACTAACATTATCACAAATGTAGATATAATACAAAGTAATCTCCAAACAAGATAACAATAATATCATTACAATGTAATTTTACCATTTACATACAGACGCTGATTAATAAAACACAAATATCAGGTTATAGATGATCTAACCAGGTATATCACCCAATACAAAAGGTTACAATATAAGCATTCAATGATTACTAACATCAGAAATACGCATTACACTATATAGCATAACGTGATTTAATACATGGTTAAATTAAGACCGTAATACAAAAACATGTCTTTTGAAGACATGAAAAGTGGAAGAAACAGGGGACAAAACAATTAAAAAATTGCTGGCGAGCCGGTAACAAGAAATCAGGTGAAAGGTTGTCATTGATAAAGGTCAAGCTCAGAGAGTAATTAGAACGGTCAAAGTGTAGTAATACGAGCATGTATTAAGAAGCAAAGAAGCCACGTTACTCTGGTTGGACTTTTGCCCCGGTCAACAACAGCAAAGATCCTTCACATACATGTGGATTTCGACAAGCACCTGGGTTGGTGTGAAGACAGATTAAAAAGTAAGTGTACACCCTCCCCTTTCCAATAAGATGTAAAGGGTGGGTACACTGCAGAATATAAGAATAAAAATATTCTGTTGGAACTAGTGACAGTCTTTAAGGGCTGCAGAGTTTGCAAAAGATTGATCTCGGGAGGAGGAAGTTAATTACAGTTAGAGTTTCAAAGTTTTTTATATGGTTATTGCTAATAGTTTTTCATCTTGCTGTAAAGGAATTTAGAAACTAACGTAAGTGAAAGCAAGAAAGATGCTAAACTTGCATAATAAAATTTCTGTCAAAAATAATTAAAGAATTATTTCTATAAAATGTGAACAATTACTAGTCAGAAAATCATAATCTTAATGAGATGTTTTAATAAACAATTACACAAAGCTTCTTACAATGACTAAAAAATAGTAGTTTAAGTTTAAACTATCTGGTTAGAAACCTTTTTTAGAATTAGGTAATAAGCATTTAGAAGAAATATTCGTAAGAATATTTTAATTAATTGTAAGATACACAGAAAATAAAATCAGTTGTGTATATTCATATAGACAATTTAGTAATTTGTAAAAAGTTAGGTTAGATTACTACTGTCATTGGCACAAAAGAAACAGTGAAAATCATACCTGAAGCAAACCAAATTGTGACGTTATTATCGGGGCAGCCACGTTGGTTCGTCAGATTTATGCTACGTTGGCTCGTGGCCGTACGTAACACAAAGAAAAACAAAGAAAGGACCGGGCTCAATCGGAGAGTAGGGGGGTTGTAGAAAGCAGACCAACCTATAAGGGACGCGGCTGTAAGGAATTAGTAACAGTACCTGCAATAGAAAAATTAGAATAGTAAACCTGGAAAAAAACAAATTAGTCCTGCAAACCTGAAACAAAGAAAAAGCATAGCATACGAATCAAGTATAAATTGTTCAGTACTTTGTAGAATAAAAAAAAAACTGTTGGGATAATCTATATAATATAACAACGTTAAAAGCAATATAACAAATCTTTAGTACAAAGTGAGATAATATTGGGGAGTAGCAGAAACGTTTCCTCACACACCAATTAGACATAAAGCAGACAAAATTTTAACAAAATATAAATACGTAAACACAATTAATATGAGTAGTCTAGTAGTATTGATTTTTCTTTTTTTTTCTTTTATTTAAAATAGCATGCAAGTCTATGGTAAAAGGTATCAGAACGCCAACGGTATGGCAAAGCAACGGAAAGGTATTTAAAGTAAAAACAAGTAGGAAATAGTTCAACTTACAAACAGTCCTTTAGCAACGCTTCCTCGCAATTGGATGTGGGATTTCCGATGTCCTGCACTAACGAAGCACTGCACCCTTAACTGTGAAGGTGTGGATGGAATTTCTCACACTTTACACTAATCACGCCTACGTATTTCACTGGTGTTAGCAGCAGACATTATCATGCTGGTGGAACTACGTAACATCGATAAATCTCTTGTTAATTCTATTTCCTGAGACAATAATTTTGAAAGATTTTGTAACATAAATAGTAATAAAAATTTAGAGTCACGGGCTTTCAAGGCACGACGTAATGCATTAAACTAACAGTAACGTGAAGCGTTTTATTTGCTACCTATGGTAACAAAGGAAAAGCTAATGCTTTTGCATAACCAAATTCGCGCAAACAAAGATCTATTTTAGATTTTTTGGGGTTAGAAAATTCAGGAACTACAGTACCAACTGTCTTTACAAGTGAATGAGATACCTGTTCATAAGAAGCAACCTCTTTTTTTTTCTACTAAACCTGCTACAACTGTATAACCATTTTTTGAAACACTCAAGTTTTAAAACTGTGTTTGAATAAACCAAAGTATGCACTACTCTGATAAGAAAAGGAGGCCACCAAAACTAGATCGCACACAGTTCAAATATAGCAAGACAAATCCACAAAAAAACACAATTAGTAAAGCGACGGTATCACTAAATCAATCTTCCGTAAAAACAACCACGTGCGGTCGGGTTTTCCAAGTTCTACAACATTTATTTCTAACAGAAAAGCAACAAAAACAATTTGTCGTGCAACGCGTAATCACTAAGTCAATGTTCCGTAAACCTTTTATTTTACACGAAAAACAACTAAAGACACAATCAGCATCTGTTCATAACAACTCGTTGTTATTACAACCGCACTTCTTGTCAATCCAACACGTTACATTTAAAAGCATACCTCTTTCAAAGGTAATCAAAACTACACTTCTTATCTGTTTATATTTAGACTCGTATATCCACATAAGGAACAACATTTATACGAATAGCAATTTATCATTAATTCCAAGCGGTTTGTAATTTTCACTAAGTTGGAAAACAAGTTACGAATAATTCTATTTAAAATGCATTCATTGCAATGTATTTATTAATGAAAACCAATCTTCAATTAAACCATCTTTTCAAAGTAATACCCGCGAGTTAAATTGCACACAATATAGAACTAGTAGTTGCAAAAATGTAATTACGAATTGGGAACAAGGCGTAAAAAGGTTAGGCTGTAAAAATGCCTGTTACAGATTATCCCAGTTAGTTACTGTTGCCTTAGTATATTTTGTGTTTGAGTTTCGCCCGCCGTTCAGCAGCAAAAGCATCTGCCACTGTCGAACGAATCGTTCACCAAGCAAAACCTTCAACTTCTCTAAAAAGAAAACATCTTTTCCACCAAATAGTCCCAAAATAATTCCGGTTTCCAGATACTTTTACGTTGTGGAGGTAGAAATGAACCTTGAAAGAAACGTTATAGAGAAATTGACGACATCACGTGCTTAAGATAAATTCTAACATAAACGGTATGTTTCACTTATATAGAAGTTTACTTAGATACTTTTTAATAAAATGTTTATCTGACGTTAAATTTTTGGACCCTGCAAAAATAAACTGTGTTACCAATTTATAAGCACACGTTTCAATTAACAATTAAAAATTAATTTTGTTTTTATTTTACTATCGTTAACTTAAAAGAAGGTCCTACTATACAAAATTTCATCTTACTTGTAACATAAGACTTCTATAAAATTACTTTTATTAGAATGATTTTAGATAGAAAAACACATACCATAGTCAACCTCGTGGAAATTGCAAAATATGTTAACAATATCGATTTGCACCTTCAGGCAGTCAGATAATAAAAAAAAGCGAAAATTGCTCGGACGTTATCAGGTAACCAACATAAAAGAAGGGAGTTATCAATGGAACGACCTCAACCAATCAGGATATTTCTTGTAGATTTATTTATTTATATTACATATATAAAGAAGAAACATGAATAAATATAGTAATCTTTATAAATATATATGGTTCCGGATGGGAACGTGTCATCTTATAAACTTAACTTCACTGAATCTCGGTGAAATAAAACATAAAATTAGAAAACAATAGAAGGGAAGCTAGCTCAGAATATAAATAAGTGCAGGTACGTGTTCAACCAGTTTTGAGATGAAGATCCAATGATGATGATGATGAAGCATATTAACAACCCCTGTAAAACAGCATTGGTATCTGACAAGTGTAAACCCGCAATAAGGTTACCTCACAACCATATACAATCTCCGTTAAACAGTATTGGTATCTGACAAGTGTAAACCCGCCATAGGGTCGCCTCAGATCCTTATACAACCTTCATAGAACAACATTGGTATCTGACAAGGTTACCTCAGAACAATGTTAAAATCTACCAAAGAGGTAACCTAAATCATAATGATTTCCCCTTCAAAATAAATATAAAAAAACGACTACTTAAGCCTTTTAATAATGCAATTGCACACTTCTTTAATAACCATCCTCTAAATTGTATAAATAGAAACATGTTAAAAAATGTTTTCCAATTCCCAAGTTATTGAATTTTTACAATAAAAATTAATCAGCTGATTTCACGTTAAGCGTATTGGCTACCTAAAAAAGTCGGTCCCAGGCCGTAACACAAATTGAAGGCAATTATTCATTTAAACTTTAAAAATTTTTTCTTAGTGTACTCAAACCAAATATTTCAAACATCAATAAATCAAAGTCACCTTCAATTTATGTCATAAATGTCAAAGTTGAAGTTTTTATGGATCGAAACGTTAATAAAGATAATTTTAAAAACTATGAGTGGTTTAATCCCCAAAGAAGATTAAGAAGAATTATTTTTATTGTTTATTTTCATTTTCTTTTCTTGTCCTGATGAAGCCCTTTACAAAAGTGGGCGAAACGTCAACCTTGGTCAATTAGATGACACGGTCCCCAACCCGAAAGCATAAATATTTATGACTCCGGCCGTAAAAACCTCGGACAATATCATAATAATTTTAGTGTCTAGCTTTATTTTCAAATGCAATAGTAAACGTAAATATATATTCAGAATCAAACTTAATTCCAAGAAATAATAAAATGTGGTTTTATAATAATGTAAACAAAAATATTTTATAAAGTGAGAGGCACATTGTACCAGGCCTTAGCTAAATAGCATGGTACATTGCCCCCGATCAAGAAGAAAAAAAATGTATTTTATTAGGAATATTCTTTTTACAGGGTAAATAATCACAAAAAAGAAATTAAAAATTTTTATTCTGGAAAAAAAATTTATAGATATGATAGAGTAGAAGAAAACTTTTTTTTTAAATTTAACATGGAGTGGTGGGATAACTAACTTGTATCAAACGTCCCAAGGGAGACAAAATCGATAAAGTCAAAATCGGTAAAGTCTAAATTAGTAAAGTCGAACCAGTCGTAAAGATTAACAAAAATTTGTAAAATTATAATGAAGAGAAATATATAAGCAGTAAGATCACGCTTGTACTCTAAGGGAAAAAAATGAAGACAATGAGCATTTTATTTAGTTCTACTAAATATATACGTATTTTAGGGTTCATATTATTGTTTAATATAAGTGCACACAATAATATCGTGGTTTATGTCGTATTATTGGGTAATGTAGGTAGTCTAGTACATTATTAAGATAGAGTGAGGGGGGGGGGGGATAGTTTAGACTATTATTGAGATAGGCGTCTATTGCGTAGATTATTGGTGTATACGTGATTGTTTGCAAGTCACATTAAGACAAATAAATTTGTGTAGAAGCAGCTGGTAAATTTTAATTGCTTTGGTTTAAGGTTAGAAATATTCTAATGCGACAGCTATTGTTGCTCGAGTATAAATTGTACAAAAAATTTAACAATTACTGTCTATAAATTATAATTCAATAATTTTTTGTTACAGCTGCGGCGAAATGCATTTCGACTGGTAGATGATTTATTTTTCCTTTTATTGTTGGTGGCTACTATAACATTTTTTTATTATTTGTTTAGCGGTTGTGGACACCTTGTAAGTATATAGGTTTTCAGTAATTTCCGTTTTATGTTAGTATAAAGTTTTTAAAAAATTATATCAAACAAGTGACTGAAAATAATCCGTAAGATATTTATTTAGTAATTTTGTCTTATACAAATAGTAAGTTGGAAGACAAATTAATTTGAGGTAATTTAGGTGTGTATTAATTATTTTTGTGAATATTGTTATACTGTGTAAGTCTTTAGAAACGTTCTGAATAAATGCTTTTTGCGAGTTGTTTTTCCTACTATAACATATTCATCAATTGTAGTTTTCTTTTTCGTTCCTTGTGACCTACCCCACTCTATGACTATTAACTAGCACGGTCTTCTTAGGATTCTTTTTTTCTTTATGGCGGTATTCGGTGCGGGCGATTTTCTATGCATACTTTATTTTTCTTTCTTGTCCGCACATCTACAATTGCGAAACCAATTAACACAGTTATCCATTAATATATAAACATTATTGTACCAATCTTCATTAAATCCTTATTCTGATAGTGACAGAATTAAGTAGACAACAATATGTCGATCAATATTTCTAAATATTTACTTACTACAAGCAAATCTACGTATCGTACGTAAATGAAGCAATCGTACTTCTTGACATTTAACGATGTTCGTTGACGTAGGTTTTTGAGGGTCTTAGGCAACTAGAAGATCCTTATCTCATCTAACTGCATTTGCATACAACGGCAATAAAATGTGTGGTAATGACAATGTAAAATTTTTGTAGTACTACCAAGTAAGCATACGACTCAGAATGTGCGTTCATATTTGAAAAATATTGATTATAAACCGTACGGAAGGTATTAAAATTTCTATTAAATAAGAATCGCCCTTCAATTATTTACCAGTCACGTAAACAAGAGTAAGTTTCCACCATAACAGTTTTGTAACTATCCGATTAAGTTGATGATATTTATCATAAACGAAACAACGGGAAGCAACGCTTGAAATATAAAACACTCGTTCAACAAATGTATTTATAAAATTGTTTTTTAAAGAATAATCACGGAAGTTTCATATAAAGTAGAAATAAGTTTAAGCATACTTCTATCTTTCATAAATAACACAACCAAACCTAATTACAGTTAAACTAACAATATTCAGGAAATTCTTATAAAACACGTGCCTAGATAAGAAACCAGAAAGTGTAATATAAACATGTGAACTTATGAATTAAATAAAGGACGAGCAACGTTGGTTGCCTTACTGAGCTAACTTGACATTATAAAAGTGCAGCAAATCCGTATATTCAAATAGGTAGAAATTGAAATGTCTTTTAAATTAAGGAGACAGTAAATTTACAAATATGAATTGTAACGTAGCAATCGTACACAGTAGTAAAAGACAAGTTGTTAAAATTTTACGATTCTAAAGTTCCTAATAAGTCGACGTTATCGTGTTTGATTAATAAATTTTGTGGGGATAGGAGTGTAAGGATCAAACAGGTAGCCCACCACCATTAAGTGTGGAAGTTCTAGAATATGCAAAAGACCATTTGACTGTCTCACCTAGAAAATCTTCACAGGCTAGAATTTCACTATCTACGCCTTTTATTGCTACTAAATAATTGTATTTGCATGCCTATCACATCGGTGTCATTGTAGAACTGAAAGAAGTAAACCACGACAAACGCTTGTGTCCATTACATTCTTTTGTTTATGAAAACAGTATTGAAGTGTTGGATCGTGTTCATAATTAGTCACGTGGACTAGTATCCTTTGAATTACTAGATAACAGTCAAAACTGCCGAATATGAAGCTCTGATAATCGCGCTTTTCATGATCGACCACGTAAAATTGGTATTTGGTGCGCGATATCCAGCCATTATGTTGTAACGTGCATTTTTGTAGTTTAACATTTTACGCTGTTTCCCAATTAATAAATACATTTCTACAAATTACTATTTCTATATTTAATATTTATTAACTCGTTGACGAATGCGTCGTGTTATCATGAGTGGATTGCATCGTCCTTGTCTTGCCGTAAATATAAATTTTGTTCCTTATGTGGATATACAAGTCTAGATAAGAGACGATAAGCGGTTGTAATAGCGAGGAATTGAGATAAACAGGCGAGGAGTTGAGTTTTGTTCTTTGTTCCGATATATTAAGTACGTTGAAAATACTGCTTCTTTCTGCTTTTGACAATAGTGAGAATTAATGCGGGATTAATTTTCGTATTGTTCCTGAACAAGCACGGCATGTTTTTAGTTGATTTTCTGTTGGAAATAAAAGCGGTAAAGCTAGTTAAACTCGAGGCACGTGTGTTTTACGGAACAAATGACGGACGGTTTTATTGCTTACGCGTGCCTACTAATTGTTTTTAGTTGTTTTTCTTGTGAGACAAATGCTTTGAGGAACATTTGACGGACTTACTTTAGTGATACGCGTACTTTACTAATTTGTGGTTTTAGTTGTTTGTCTTGTGAAATAGGAGTCGTAGAACTTGCTAAACTGACCGATTCTTTCTTTAGGATTAATGTGTGTGCGATCTAGTCTAGTGTCCCTTTGTTTTATCAGATTAGTGCATACTTTGGATTATTTAAATACAGTTGATACTGTAGTTTCTGCATTTTTCTAAACACCAAAGAATCTAAAATAGATCAGTGCTTGCGCGAATTTCGTTATTCACGAAATATAGCAGACTACCGGTTTACAAAGGTATTGGTTGAAGTTTCTCACTGCTTTTTGGAGGTTTATGAAAATAGTATACATTTGATTCCAGTTGAAATTAAACTAGTGCTACAAAATATTTGGAAATTATTGTCTCAGGAAATAGAATTAACAAGAAATTTATCAATGCTACATAGTTCCGTCGCGTGATGGTGTCTGCTGCTGACCCCAGTGAAATGCGTAGGTGTGATTAGTGTGACGTGTGATGGGTTCCATCAACGCCCTCACAGTCCGGGGTGGAGTGCTTCGTTGGCGTAGGACATCGTGAATCTCACACTTCCGTTGCAGGGAAGCGTTGCTGAAGGACTTTTGTAAGTTGAACTATTTCCTACTTGTTATTACTTTAAATATCTATCCGTTGCTTTACCATATCTTTGTCTTTCTGATACCTTTTACAAAAGACTTGCATGATATTTTAAAACATAAGAAAAAAAAGATAAAGAAAAAAACAACCAATACTGCTGAATTACTCATATCAATTGTGTCTTACCTATTTATCTTTTGTTAACATTTTGTCTGATTTATGTTTAATTGGTGTGTGAGGAAACGTTTCTGCTACTCCCCAATATTACCTCACTTTGTGATAAAAATTTTTGTAATGGTTTTATCGTGATTATATTATATAGTTTATCTAAACAGTTTTATTTACATTCTACAAAGTACTGAATAACTTAGACGTTTCATTGCTGCTATGCTTATTCTTTTTTTTTCAGGTTTGCAGGACTAATTTTTTTATTGCAGGTATTGTTACTAATTCCTTACAGCCGCGCACATTCTATGTTAGTCTGCTTTCTACAACCCCCCCTAATCTCCGATTGAGCCCGGTCACTTCTTTGACTTTCTTTTTGTTAGGCACGGCTACGAGCCAACGTAGCATAAATTTGGCGCCCAACGCGGCTGCCACGAATTACGTAACAATGTAATATGGTGACATATACTTTTGACTGGAGATGAGTAGTTTAAGCATAGTGAAAGAAAAACAAATTTGTTGGTTATTTGACAAAGTAAAAACCAATGACCGGTTTTGCTGTGTTTGCAGTTCATCAGACTGGCGCATTTCTCATTGCAAAACAACCAAGTAAGATCTCGAATTATAAGGGAGTCGTAATATATTAATATCTACAAAACATTTCCCATACGCCCTTTATGCTCGAATATAAACAACTAACTATTAAAAACTTCTCCAAATAGCCAATATTTTAGTGAAAATGGCATTGTCAGACAAAATTTAATAATATTAACTAGTCTATGACAACTAAGGTGGAAATAACAACTGACCTATTTATTACCCACTATATCAATTGCGTACCTTCTAAGAAAGTACTACACCTAATGTTACCAGAGATCTCGGTTGACAGAAGCTATTGCGCTTTCAGCTTAATGGTGACACAACTTTGTCTGGAGATGAATGGCTCAAGCATAGTGAACGAAAATTAAACTTGTTGGTTATTTTACAAAGAGAAAAGCCAATGACCGGTTTCACTGTGTTTGTAGCTCGTCAGACTGGTCCATTTCTCTCTGCAAAACAACCAACAAAGGTCTTGAATTTTAAGGGAGTCATCGGTTATTAATATATACAAAACATTTCCCATACGCCCTCTATACTCGAATGTAAATAACTAACTATCAGAAACTTCTTAAAGCCTACGATATTTTAGTGAAGATGGCATTGCAAGACAAGTTTTAATAATATTAACTAGTCTATGACAACTAGAGTGAAAATAACAAATGACCTATTACCCACTATAACATTGACGTACCTTTTAAGAAAGTACTACACTTAATGTTGCCAGAGATCTCGGTTGACGAAAGCTAATGTGCTTCTAGCGTAATGGTGATGTATAATTTTATCTGGAGATAAGTAGTTTAAGCATAGTAAACAAAAAATTAATTTGTTGGTTATTTTACACAGAAAAAAGCTAATGACCGGTTTCGCTGTGTTTGCAGCTCGTCAGACTGATGCATTTCTTTTCACAAAAACAACTAACAAAGATCTTGAATTATAAGGGAATTATAGTGTACATAAAAACATTTCCCATACGCCCTTTATACTCGAATGTAAGCAACTAACTATCGGAAACTTCTTTAAATCTCCTATATTTTAGTGAAGATGATATCGCCACACAAAATTTAATAATATTAGGCGCCTTTCTTTCACCACCTTACTAAGATATTCTTACCTAACCTAAGTTGTATTTAGTTACTTCGTATGTTTCTTTCACGTGCCTTGTAGTTCAAATAAGTCAGACTTTTCTTCCTCCCTTACCGATCGTAAGTGTACCTACAAACTGTCTTACATTTAAGTAAAATGGATTGTTTATGAGGTGATCTTTCGTTATAGCGTTGATTGAAGTATAGTAGTAAATAGTAATTTTATTAATTTTGAATTTCAATTATTTACAGAATTACTACCAAAAGCGTCATGTCTTATGCAATTTGCATATGCCCTGATAATAGTTGGATATTAAACAAGGATGGCGAGGTTATGTTAAAAGATCGTGGTAGGTGTTTTACAAATAATTTTAATATGAAATCATGTGTATTGAATTATATTGCAGAATATGGTACAGTGCTGTGGCTTCCACAAAATCAAATTGGATTTATGAAAGTAATAGACCATTGGTTAAAGAATCTGGTTGTATTCTCCAGTTTCTGGTCATGAATCAGGATGAAGCTATGGATGATGATATGCACAACGAACGAGCGCTTCCCGCTGAAACAACAAACACTTTTCCTGTTAAATATATCTGGGATTATGACCACACTTTAGCGTTGATTACGAGTGTGGAATCACGATATGATAATATGTATCATCCAAAGAAAAAAAGTCGTTTTGACAAGAAGTAGCAGACGACCTTGTAAGTTTAGACCTGTGTCAAGAAGCAAAACGTTTGAAAAAAATAGGAAAACCTGGTAAATACGTATAAGAACACGAAAAACTATAAAAATAAAACTGGACGAAAACCTACACGATTTTTATTCTTTGGCAGAATGGATGCATTGCTAGGTGATAAACCAAACACCTGCAGCCTTCACAGCATTGACATTGCCGCAAGTACTTCCAAATCTGTCATGCAAGTGGACAACATTGACCGTCGAGAGAGACCAAATGCTATTACATCTACTACAAATCGCAAACACAAAACGAAAACTATGCAATTAGTGAACATAAAAGTAAAATACAATGCTGCCAAAGAGGAAGCACTAAAACAGAGAACCGCTGCATATACGGCACACTTAGCTAGCCTGACGCAGCTTAATGTAGAAAAATTAATAGTGCAACAACAGAAAGTGGCATTAATAGAACGCAGGGTGAACGCGAGTTAAGGTTCGGGACTTGGGAGCTGCCTTTTTAAAAACCGGTTCCAAAACTTCTCAATCAATTTTATTCTTAAACAGACATTAATTATAGAATTTTGACAAGTTGAATTAAAATTATTCTAAGTCCGAAATTAACTAATAAATGTACTATCGTGAGTAACCTAAGCAACTGCAATGTTAAAGCTAAATACTTTGACTGACTGCCGGGTCCTTGAGCTCCCGGGCTTTTTATAATGTTCCTACCCTCTCATATAGCTGTGGGAACTTGCAAATCTCATGTCTGCTTATTCTTAATACTATTCATAATTACAATATTGTAATCTTTATTTCTAACTGATCACGGTACCTGACCGTCTGTGACCTGACATCTGCAATGTTACTATCGCCTGCGATACAAAGTAGCGCATCCGTTCTCATGAACGTTAATAAACTTTATAATTTGTCCTTGTATTTACTTTGTTGCATTTCACTTAACATTTTCTTTACACTTTCTAATAATTTCGTAATTATTCTATTTTATAACATATACATCAATTGAGGAATACATAACTCCTCCCGACGTACATTAAAAATTAAGCGTTTTCCTTTTCTTGACTTTTAATTTAAGATTCATTAAATTCATTTAATTTCATTGTCGTCTTTGGTTATCTGAATTTGGTATATCTTATTGTTATCTACTTTTGTATATTTTATAGGGTTGAGGTTGGTTAAAACTTCGGTAATTATAAACTGATTGGGTTTTATATCGATGGCTTCGTTTAAAATTTTAATTGCGGTTTTTGGCTCTGCATTTTGTGTTGAGTGTATGGTGTCTATCTAATCTGGATCTTTTCTGATTTCCGTTTCGTCTACGTTTCCTATAATTGATTCCGTTTCCAGTGCGTTGAGCTGTATTCTACTTAAAGAGCGTTATTATTATAAATTCCTTTCTTGTATATTATTTCGTAGTCATATTCCTCTAGTAGGATTCTCCATCGTTGTAATTTTGAATTTGCCTCTTTAAGTTTGCATAGCCATACTAATGGTCTATGATCGGTGTATATGTAAAATTTTCGTCTCTATAGGTATGGTCTAAGATACTTTGTTGCCCAAATTATGGCTAACAATTCTTTCTCTATCGTGCTGTATTTCTGTTCGGTTTCATTTAGGATTCTTAATGCGTTGCTGATGGGTTTATCGTTGACTACTTTTCCTTGGCTCAATACTGCGCCTAATGCTACATTTGATGCGTCTGCCGTTAATATGAATGGTTTCGAAAAGTCCGGGTATTCTAATACGGGGTGATTTGTTAATATACTTTTAATTTTATCTATGGCTTTAATAAATTTTGGGATGTGTTAAATTTTATTTCCTTTCTTTAAACAATTTGTCAGGGGCTTGGTTATTTGAGCATAGCCTTTAATAAATTTACGGTAGTAACCACTAAGTCCTAAAAATTCTTTTATTTCTTTGTTCGCTTTTGGTATGGGGTAATTTAGTACTGCATTTGTTTTATCGGGGTTCGGCATAACTTTTTGGGGTGTTATTATATGTACTAAAAATTCTACTTCTGTAAAAATTCGCTTTTGTCTAATTGTACTTTAAATTGTGCTTTCCTCAGTCGGTCAAATACTTCTTTTAAACTTTTTATATGTTCCACTAATGATGTTGAATAAACTATGATAACGTCTAGGTACCCAAGACATTTTTCGTTGTGTATTCTACGTAGTATATTGTCCATAACTCGTTGAAAAGTTACGGGTGCGTTCTTTAGTCTAAATGGCATCCTTTTATACTCGTAATGTCCTCTCGGTGTGCTAAAGGCTGTTTTAGGTGTATCCTTTTCATCCATTTCTACTTGATGGTATCCAGAGGCTAGGTCTAATGTTGAAAAATATTGGCACTTGCCTAATTTATCCAAAATTTCGGTTATACTGGATAGTGGGTATTTGTCGTCTACCGTTTTTTCATTTAGTTTTATATAGTCTATGACCATTCTATATTTTCTCTTTCCCGATGCGTCTAATTTCTTGGGTACTATTAATACGGGTCTGCTCCATGGGGAGTTGGAGTGTTGTATGATATCTTGGTCTAATAAGTCGGCTACTTGTCTGTCAGCTTCTTCCTGACTTACCTGAGGTAGTCGGTTTCGTAAATATGGGTTTGTTATCCGTTAGTTCGATATTATGTTTGAATGTATTGGGGTACGTATAGGGGTATTTCTTCACAATGGAATATGTCGCGGTATTCAAAACATAAATTTTTAATTGCTCTTTGTTCTTCTTGATTGATGTTGGTATTAAAGCGAATGTTACTTCTTCTCTTAACATTTCGTCGTTTTCTGCGGGGTTGTAATTGTCATTTAAATTTTCGTCTATTTATATCTCATTAAAATTTCATTCTTCTACGTTAATAGGGTTTGTTAAAGATATTTCTACAGGCTAGTCATTTGAATTTAAAATCGTCGTTGTGGCATAATTATCTTTTATTTGTACTAATGCTGTTGGGGTCTCCACTCCTTGTTGAAATGTTATATGTTATTATTCCTAACTTGTTATTTTAGTTTACTGGGATTTGTATTTTTTTTCTGTTCGGGGTTCAATTGTGTATTTTTGTTCGACTTGGGTATTTTGAAATTTAATGGGGATTTGTCCATATTTCGTTCTTAGTAAACGGTTCTTTATGTCAATGTTGGCTCCTAATTTTCTTAGAAGGTCCATTCCTATTAGTCCGTCATGTTTGTCGTTGAATTCGAAAATACAAAATTTATGCTTCATTTTTACGTTGAATGTTTTAGGTAAAGGTATGTTAGCTACGAATTGGTGTAGGGTTTTTGATGAGCTGTTTTAATTTTAAATGGTTCTCTTTCTACATAGTCTAAATAGTGTTTCTTTACGGTTCGGGGGCTAACTAATGTTTTCGAGGATCCATATCGATTAATAGTTTAAATTCGGCATGGGGTATTTTTATATAGGGTAGTACTACGTGATTTATATTATTTAAGTTTATTAAGTTTGGTCGTTTATAAAACGGTCTCTGAAAATTTGAGGACGCGTTCTCTTCGTCGTCCTCTTCATAAGTTTCGCATGTTTCTTCGCGTTCATAATTGTTCGAATGGTTTAGTTCATTGTTTGTACTTGGGTGAATGTAATTATTCTGGTCATTTTCATATTCCTCTACTTCTTGATAAAATAGTTTTTCCGATGTAAAAGTTTGTTTTTGATTAGGGTTTGGTCCGTTATTTTTGTATTTGGCCTGGTGTAACCAGATGAGTTATCCATAGGTGTGGGTTTATAATAGTTATTATTATTGTTATTGTTATTTGTCATTGGTGAATTTCTAATAGGGTTCGCGTTGAATGCTGGTGTTTGTTGGTTCACGTTTTAGTTGAATCTTAGTATAAATGCGAGTTTCGTGAAATTCGTTGGTTTTAGAAATTTTTTATGTTGATTATTATAATTCGCGTTATTAAAATTTGAGTTATTACTTTGCGGTTGGTTTGTTTGTGCATTGAATGCTGTGAATTTTTGTCGGGGAATTGTTTGTCTCGCGGCTTGTATAGTTTTTATTGGTGAATAACATTTATTCGCGTTGGGGTTGTATAATCTGTTTCTGTAATACATTACGTTTTCTTCTTCGATTATCATATTCATGGCTTCCTCTAAGCTTTGAGGACGTTGGAATCCGATTTTGTCTGATAGTCGTTCTGGTAGTGCATTTAAATATGTGTCTAGTGCCATTTCGTCATACATTCTTGTTTTTAAAAGTCTGATATTTTGATCGGGTTCTTCAATTTTTAATTTTGTCAAGATTAAACTTCTTACATCTTGGCATTTCATTCCAAATTGGTACGGAGATTGCTTATTTTCCATTCTAAGGTTTATTAAGTCGCGTACTAGTCATTTTAGGTTACGTTGATCGCCAAAATATGCTATCAATATTCGTTTGAAATCTTCCCACTGTTCTAAGTCATCGTGGCTGGCTATTAGTGTTAGTGCCCGTCCGGTTAGTTTACTTATTATCAGGCGTAGGAGTATTGCGCAATCTTTTATGGTCTTCGGGTTTGTAAAAGGTTTTCAATAATATTTCGCAAGCTGTTACAAAATTTCATAACAAAGCTTGATCTCCATTATACGTTAAAATCATTTCCAGGTAAATCTTCATATCGGGGTGTGTGGTTCTAATAATTAATATTTAGTTTTGATTTTAATTACTTTCAAATTTCCGTAAAAATTTGAATTTATTTCGCAGTTTGTATTGTTATTCTTTGCTTGTGTTTATTGATTTTCAGTTTAGATTGCGTTGGGTTACTTATTATTTTTATCTTAAGTCGTTTTAGATTATTTAAAGAATCGAGTTGCTTGTATTGTATTTAGTTGTACGGTGCTGTAATTTTTTTACGCTCGGTAATGTTTGGTTGCTTGCTGTAACCTTGAATACGTTTATTTTTACTTCGCTAATATTAATCTTATTGTAGGTTTGGTCTCTGAAAGATTCGATGTGACTAAGTAATTTTTGTGGTAATTTATTTTACTTTGTTTGCTTTGCGCCAGTTAAAACTTATTCTTCGTTTATTTCTGCTGATTTAATTGTCTATTACACTTATCTCTTCCCGTGGATGTGTGTAATTTATAAGCGTAAGCTGTAAGATTGTTGCTTTTCAATTAATTATGTTGCATTAACGTCTCCGTTGTACTTTAATTACAAGGTTTTTTTTAAATCTACTGTAGGTGTAATTCAGTCTCTGTGAATGCTTTGGTATAATTAAATATGCAAGTATATTTTATTTGATCTTCCTGAAAGCTTTTATTCAATAGATTGCTTCTTTCATTTTGTTAATTATAAAATGTAACGTCCAGTAATGTTTATATTTTTGTGAATGGTGTTGTTTTTAGTTGATATGAGAATGAATTTTGCGTCTTTTCTATAATTATTTATCTCGTCTTAAAGTATTTAATCGTACAATGTCGCGTTTAAAATGAATGTAATTTATACCTTTATACAGTTGGGACGCGCGTTTTCAATAGCGTGATTATTTTTTTATAGAGTTTCGCGATGTACGTGCTTGAATGGTATTATTGAGTAGTAATAGTTAGATATAGATCCGTAATGAGGTAGCTTTGTATTCGTTACGTTGGGTGAATGATGATGAGACGCGCGCTTGGATTTGCCTTTTGTTAATTCTATTAATAAATGTAAGGTGTCTCTATAGTTTATAGAATGCGATGAGTTTGCGTCTGAGTAATTCGTTTCGATATTTAGTTGTGCTATATACAAAGATTTTCGGTATTAAATTGTAATTTAAATTTCGTTCTCTTTTTTTATTTTTAAATTATTTTGTGCGCCAGTTAATTTCGTATTGCTAATTAAAAATTCGTTTTTGTTTTGTTTCTATAAATTGCGCCAGTTAATTCGAAATAATTGTCTCAAGTGCGCATGTAATGCGTCTTTTTAGTTCTCTAGTTTTAAAAAATCTTTCAAAATTCAATTTTTCAAAAATAAACTGGAAAATAATTCCTTGCAATTGCTAAGTAAATTATTTTCATTAAATAGAATAAAATAATATTAGTAATAATCAAAATTTGTACATACATAAATCATAAAAAAAAATCTCTTATATTAGCAAATATGTTTGTAAAATAAATTCAATTGGTTTAAGGAAATGAACTTACACTAATTGTTTTGTTGGTTTCATGGACTCAGTCGATGTGTATACCTTGTCTACGTTGGTTTTGGATTTAATCTATTTTCGTATCTCGTCCAAATCTTCTGTTTGTTTGTTGGGTTTGAACGATTCTTGTTTCGCCTCCAAATTCTGTTTGGTTCTGTCAAATTCGAAATTGAAATCCCAGACCACCAGTTCTTCAAATTTGGGTTTTCTAGTGACCTTTTGACATTTGTACGACTGCAGCTTGGAAGCTGCCTTTTAAAAACCAGTTCCAAGACTTCTTAACCAATTTTATTCTTAAACAGACATTAATTATAGAATTTTGACAAGTTGAATTTTAAAAGTCCAAAAATAACTAATAAAGCAACTGCAATGTTAAAGCATAAGACTTTGACTGACTCACTTGAGTAGCTTGAACAACGAAGTATGTAGTTCGAAAACTGACTGCCGGGTCCTTGAGCTCTCGGGCTTTTTATAATGTTCCTACCCCTTCACATGGCTGTGGGAACTTGCAGATCTCATATCTGCTTATTATTAATACTATTCATAATTACATTGTTGTAATCTTAATTTCTAAGTAATCACGGTACCTGACCGTCTGTGACCTAACATCTGCAGTGTCAGTATCGTCTGCGATACAAAGTAGCGCATCCGTTCTCATGAACGTTAATAAACTTTATAAATTGTCCTTGTATTTACTTTGTTGCACTTCACTTAACATTTCTTTACACTTTCTAATAATTTCCTAATTTTTCTATTTTATAATATATACATCAATTGGGGGATACATAACTCGCGTTAGAACAAATAGCAAGTAGAAAGCGAAACATGAAGGAATATAAAGTGTGTAATATTTAGGAACAGTTAGCATTAAGAAAGTCACATGGCTAGAGCAATAACATTATAGATTATGTAAATATATTACCCACCTAGATTAACAAAAATAACAATACCGTGATTTTGTGATTGTAGTGGTAAATGCAAATTTCAAAAATATGGTTTCAACCGAATAGTCTGACGATTCCGGAGTTGATGACATATTACTCCACTGTTCGTCTTCAGCCTCGCTCTCCGATTCAGTTTTCGTTCTGTAGAATGTATACTATTGTCATTTTGTTCATGGACAATACCCTTCACTTTACCTCTACATCCACAACAATGTCCTCTATGTCGCTACCGTCACTTTCAACTGCACTGTCCAATGCCTACAACAACGTTATTTTCAATTTGTAGTATACTTTCTTTCCTCACTTTTGAACTTGTTGCTCTTGAGCAATGGGTGTTTGTCATCACTACTTCAAGAAATGACAAATAGACACTACAACCAAGGTTCAACTGGTCCTAACTAGAATTGGAAGCTTTAAACTTATCTAAAATAAACTAAGGATTTTAAACTTCACTTGTATATAATAACAAAAAGCACCCAGTTGTTTACAGCTGCAAATGGGAGGTTAATTTGATGAGTTCAGTATTTTATCGGAAGTTCGTTCCATTCAAACAAGTTAGGTTAACTAAGTTACTTCACTTTCATGTAAGATAATCCTTTTTACTAAGTGGTAAAAGGAACGCGTCTTTAAACTAGTCTGTGACAACTAAGGTGGAAATAACAAATGACCTATTACCCACTACTCATCTTCAGACAATATTATATGTCATCATTAAGCTAGAAGCGCGCTAGCTTCTGTCAACCGAGATCCCTGATAACATTAAGTGCAGTACTTTCTAAAAAGGTCCGCTTATGTTATAGTGGTAATAGGTCATTTGATATTTCCATCATGTAATAAGGTTTTTATTTTTTGATAAATCTGTGGATAACATGGTTTATGACAATGATAGAGTTAAATGAACGAGAAGCTAGATTCCAGCAGGTAGTGCATCCTACTGCTAACGAAATGCTACGAGAACTTTTTGAGCATCGTTCGGTAACGATAGAGTTGTATTCTCCAAGATCCTTAAATCTTATACCGGCAGACTTCATCGTTTAGAATATTTAAAAAGTGTAGTTTCAAAAACAATCCCCACGCAGTTGACGAATTAAAAGCTCACGTTGAAAATGAAATTTCAAACATTACTGAGCAAATATCACTGAAAGCGATTGCAAGTCTTATGAAATATGCACAAACCTGCATCCGGACAACAGGAAACCATTTTAAACATCTACCTAAAGTTATTTGCATTGTATCTTGAATATTTTTGTTTGAATATTTTATTAACATTCATATTTTTTTATACATCCACCTCACCAAAAACGAGTTGCGTCCTGTTTAAAAACCCCGTTATAATATGAAACAAGAAAATGTCCACATTTGGCACACACATTTAAAATCAACGAAAGTGCCTTAAATATTGAAAATCACTTTAACGACTAACTCATTACCGTAAATTAACGAGGGACAATAGAGGTAGTTCCTAAAGAAGTGGTCTTGAAATATGCGGTTTGCGTGTTGCTTTCGTGTGTTAGCCATAGCGTTAGTGGTTTCGGTAGTACATCTATTTTCATGTAATGGAGACTATTTACAAACGAAGGGATGTTAGATACATCGCCTGCTAATGTTCGTACACTCTGTCTTTAAAAGTGGTCTCTAATTTCTCCTCAGAGAATTTATTAATGTATTCCATTTACACGAAAGGATTTACATTGTGTATAATCCTTAAATCACCTCTGTTACACTACATAAGAATTTAGGAGCTACAAGATTTAGTGCCTCGCCAAAATTTTGCTAGTATCCTAATTTTCTTAATTAACTCCGACAAAATGATATTAAACACCAATATCGTGTTTAAAAATTAAGATTACTGCAGGTCGCTATTTTATTTTGTGCACCATTGCTTCTGCAATTAAATGGGCATTAGAATATCGTAACCTATTTTGTATGGCATTATGTGAATGTATGCGTGTGTACGCGCGCACGTATGTGCGTGTATGTATGTACATGTGTGTGAGTGTACGTGTGCGTGTGCGTGTGCGTGTGCGTGTGCGTGTGCGTGTGCGTGGCGTGTGCGTGTGCGTGCGTGTGCGTGTGCGTGTGCGTGTGCGTGTGCGTGTGCGTGTGCGTGTGCGTGTGCGTGCGCGTGTGCGTGTGCGTGGGTGTGCGTGTGTGTGCGTGTACGTGTGCGTGTGCGTGTGCGTGTGTATGTATATACATGTGTGTGTGTCTGTTTCTGGGTACGCGCGTGCGTACGTGCGTGCGTGCGTGCATGCGTGTGCGTGTGCGTGCGAGCGTGCGGGAAGGGAGGGCGTCCGTGCGTGTGTACGTGCGTGCGTGCGCACGCACGTATGTGCGTGCGTGCGTGCGTGAGTGCGTGCGTGCGTGCGTGCGTGCGTGCGAGTGTGTACGTGCGTGCGTGCGTGCGTACGTATGTGCGTGCGTGCGTGCGTGCGTACGTGCGTACGTGCGTACGTGCGTGAGTGCGTGCGCGAGTGCGTGCGTGCGTGCGTGCGTGCGTGCGTGCTTGCGTGTGTATGTGTGAACTAAAAATATTGTCAAATTTGGACAAATCTCCAAGCTTGTAAGGGTTTATTTACCAATGAATCTTCCTACGTACATTACCGTTGTCTAAAACATAAGGAGGAAGAAAAAGAGGTAAATTGACCTGACTATGTCGGTGACTGGGCGGGGTATAATACATACAAAAATTACATACGGCCTGAAATAAAAATAAATTATTAACCGCTCCGTATAACCTGTAGCAGAAATCCCCGCCTGCAGTTATGCCTAAATACAAAAAAAAATGACACATTAGCAAAAGAATAGAATACCATGAAAATAAACTCCGAGTAGTGTTATTTTAAACAATCATTAATTTAGCACACCTGCATGTTGGAAAGGTCACCTTCCGGTTATTTGTGTAGGTAACAAGGCGAGCTTCAAGGAAATATTGTTCAACCGTTCATTTACACTTCCAATGCTCCACCCGAAGGTACTACATTGGCCAGGAGGCGAGTTTTTTGTTGCCTGAAAATTTAGAATTTTCACGAACCCTTGCCGTTCCATGCAAGGTAGGGTAATATTGTTCAACCGTCGGTGGTTTTGCATAAACGCTAACAAAAGCTTCTTAACAAGCAGAAAGGATGCACAATTAATAATATGTTACAGAATAAGACGGACATAAAAGTATTCGATTGAGTACGCACCGATTCGATCCACGTGGAGTCCTTAAGACGCGGTCAGCGATATCGATTTTCTACAACTCAAGTAAAGGTTAGAATGCGACGTCAAATATGCATAAGACGGGTATAGAGATATTACAGGAGGAGTTTTAAGACGTCACTGAAATGTATGATTGGTCGAAATAGATAGTTTTAGAACAGATGAACACGCGACAGGTGAATGTGATAGTTGGTATGATAAAGCGTGTTGACGAGGAATATTTCTAGAAGTTTAAAGACGGTTACACAAAATCTGAGGAAATGTTATTTTGCAATTAGGTATTTTACGTAAAGTGTGGCCAAAGGCGCCTAACTTGATGATATAAATACTCTGGAAGAATTAGGAGGGGTCCTTTTAATTTTCCATTGCTTAACGGCGTACAAATTGCTTGATGAATTTAAATTTAACTGTTAAGAGTACATGGGTTTTTTTTTTAGTTTGTAGTAATAGTATGCAAAGTCGAAAGCATACATTAATAAACTGGGTTATTATGAGCTCACCATACTCCAGCGTGTAGTAATAAACAAAGATAAGGTATTATTTGGGGCCCATTTACTCCTGTTGCATTAAAAGTGTTAGAAATTTCCATTTTAAAAACAAGGACTTTACAAAGATAGCATTTATTGAGGTGTAGCTTAAGCAACGAACTGTAAATAACTTTGAATTATTATTTGTAAATAGTGGTTAATAAATATTGTATGATTGTTGTATTATTTTGTGATTTTATTGAATGGTGTGTGAACGGTAAAGAGAATGAGAGTAAATTTAGGTATACGAGAAAAAGCACAGCTGAGCTAGCCAGGGAAGCTGCGGAAGAAATTATTTTGATAGAGCAGAAAGCGGGTAAGAAAAATTTTGTGAATTGTTGTATTTGTGTAAATTGATTTTTTTGTAACTGGCGAGTCCCAGAGCATAAATACAAAAGTTCCGCGGCAATTTATGACGCCCAATCTGTGGGGCTTGAATGTTTTTTAGAAAGTACCAGTTCCTGTGATCTAAAGGCAGATTCCACGGCAATTTATGGCGACGCGAACGTGACACTCGTGCTCCAAATAGAATTTTAGCAATTTTATTCCAGGAAACTGGCGATCTGGGAGAGAGAGTCTGTTGTGTATAAATTTAAGAATATTTTGAGTGTGTGTAGAGTGATTTGAACGTATTCAGAGCAAGGAGTGGTTAAGAAGCTGCTACGTACATTGACGTAACATAAAAAAAAATCAAGAAAAAAAAGAAGAAAGTAAGAAAGTCCGGGTTCAGGCGGCGAGTGGACGGGGTCTTATACCTATAGATAAATTAAAAGGAACCTGAAATAAATAGAAAAAAAATATATACTCACTCATTCACACTCACAAGAAAACATACAACGGAACCGAAAGAACTTATAATTAAAAACAAAATACATATACAAAAAAACAGTACTCCCAAACCCAACCCAAAAAAAAAGTCAATGTACCCAATTTACATATTACATTATTAGAAACCCTTAAACATTAAAAAAAAATTACCCCTGAAAATAGCGAGCTGTAGTTTTAAGGCAACTACCCCCTGACAGTACCTAGAGAAAAAAAGAGAAACAAACGAAACCCTAATAACCACAGCTCTAAAATATCGTAAGTATAAACTTAAACTAAATTTACAAACATATAGTAGATTTTTAGAAATTTAGAAACAAATGGTAAGATAGTAACCAAAGAGTAGTAAATGCCAAAATAGTTCAATAATTTTAATCTATGATAATTAAATTTAGAAATGCCATCTTAGAATGGTAAAACCCCAGGCGTTCTGGTTCCGAAGTCACAAGCACATATAAAGAAGAACAAAAGAAAGGAACTCACCCTCGAGTTACTGGCATCGGGGTGGAACCAGTCGCTGGTCTTACTCAGCGAACAGGCAAGCTTACGGCCAAGCGGAGCGCATTGGACTACGCAGTCCCCCCAAAATAAACGCAGCTCAAGGGATCAACGCGTCCCCCGCAGGAAGCACGCTAAGTAATGCGTGCCGGAAATATGCATCACGAAAACGAGCGAAGCCAAATAGAACGTGCTTTCTTGTGGCTATTCGAACAGCAAAATGAATATTACATGTGTTAGGCACCAAAGCAAGGAAATAAACCATGAAAACCCTAGTTTTATTAAAATAAATTCGCCGAATTTTTTAACAAGGGAAAACACACTAGCATTTAACCATTAAAATACTTGGAAAATCGTCTAGCTAATTAAGGCGTAAATTCCACGGGACGAAATTCTGAGAAAGGATATTGATTTTTAATTACCATACAAATTTTAATATACGAAAAGGTTATTTTTAATTAACGGAATTAATTTTTGTGTTGAACGCCAAATGAATTTAAGATAAAAATTATTGTACCTACACTAATTAATAATTTACGAAAATAAACGTAACAAATCCAAGGAGTGGAAATTGGAAGTGACGATAGTGCCTTATTTGATAAAGCAAGAAAAATGGAGGAAGCTGGAGGTAGTAGGGATCAGTCGAGGACGGAATCAGGAGAAGCTGGAAATGAATTAATGATGAGAATGTTAGAGGAAATGAGATTAAGTAGGGAAGGATCAAATAGCAAATTTGATCAGATGAGTGAGGAATCAAATCGGAATTTTGAGGGGATTAGAGAAATGAGTGTTGAATCGAATCGAAAATTTGACCAATTAAGCCAGGAATTAGGGGATAAAATAGAACAATCTACCTGGGAATTTTCGAATTTTAAAAATAGTTTGACGGTGAAAATGGGGGAAGTTGAAAATAGGGTTGATAAAAATGAGCGTGATATTAGAGGTTTAAATCAGAAAATGGGACAATTAAGGACAGAAGTAAGGATTTTCTGTGAGGAGGAGGTTAATGCTAAAATGACTGAGGTAACGGACTCATGTAAGGATCAGTTAGGTCGGATAGAGAGAGAAGTGACAGGGATTAAACAAAATGTAGCAACCGTGATGGGGGATGGTCCAAGATTTGTAACAGGTAATATGTCGCTGGAGCAACGAATGAAATTTTATGGGGATAGTAGAGTAAACCCTCAGATATTTATTAATAACGTTAGAGGTTTGATAAACAATTTATATGACGAACAGGCGAAATTGAATGTTGTGAAAGCTTTACTGAAAGACCATGCTGAAGCTTGGTACAACTTAATTAGACAAGAAATAGACACTTACACGGACTTTGAAGACAGGTTTTTGAAACATTACTGGAGTGACCACAGACAGGATCAAGTACGAGACGATCTGATCACAGGGAAATTTAAAGGGGAATTTTTAGGAAGTAGGGAGCAATATGCTATACGAAAGAATAGCATATCTAAACAACTTTATCCACCACTGACAGACAGACAAATAATTAAATACTTATCACGACACTTTGAGGTAGAGGTGAGGCAACATGTAGCGTTGCAGAATATGCAGGAAAATGTTTTTGGAGTACCTGCAAAGGTACGATGACGTTAACAGTGGACGACCGAGAGAAAGTAGGGAAAGACAAGTTAATGCAGTGAGATTTGAACGACGGGACAACTACGCAAGACGAGGGAATAATTTTGCATACCAGAGACAAAATTGGGGACCGTGACGGACGTTTTTCAGGAGTAACAGCGTAGGTAGGGGACCTGCACTTAGACCGGAACCAACGAGACAGAACAGACCAGACCTGGACAGAATTTTTAGAGCAGGACAAACCACTAGACTGTATTATGAAGTTAGTGCTTATAATTGATATGGAGAGAAAAATAGTTAAGATTGGGGATAGGATATTGCCCTAGAAGGCAAGTTATGAGGTCACAGAAGATGACATGGGGTTATGTACTAATAGTATAGAGGGAAATGATGAAGAGGTGAAAGAGATCGACTCAGGTGAATATAAAGAGAAAAAGTTAGAATAGGTACAATTGGTAGTGAAAGAAGAGTCTGAACAAATAGAGGTAGAGCCAAGCGCAGCATTAATAGTGGATAACGAGTCAGAATTAAGAAAGGTAGAAGTAAAAACAGCATTATGTGACACACAAAAGGTAAATGTAGGCATAAGTGAGTTAAGGGGCAAGGATAATTTTGGTAATTTGAATTTGAAATTAAAAGATTTTTATGGGGTGAATATTGTACATGAAGCGTCTAGAGAAGATGAAAAGTTTTGTATAGAGGGGAAAGCTAAAGATGTTGAAGTAGTATCGTTGGGTTTGTCCGCAGAAAAAGAAATTATATTAAATAATAAATACACAACTATAGGGAATTAAGAAGAAATATTTAAGAGTCAGGATAATAGGGATAAGTTTATTTTATGTGAAATAACAGGGATGATAAGTATAGATATAGGAAAAAGAGAAATAGGGATAAAGAGTATAAGGATTGTAAGAAGAAAGACATGGAGGGTCAAGAAAAGAGTTAGATTTAAAGAAGAAAATGAAACTTAATGGACAAAAATATAGAGATAGAGATAGGTATATGAAAAGTAGAAGTAGAAATAAGATAAATATGGATAGGTGTATATAGAAAAGTAGAGATAGGTGTATAATAGAGTAAAATTTAAATAGATAGGGATAGAAATAGGTGAATATAGAAGAGTAGAAGTATGTTTATAGAAAAATAAAATTAGGTATAGGATAAATATGGGAGATAGTTAGAGGTAGATATAGAATTAAGTAGATATAGTTAGGATAAGATATAGATAGTGATAGTAGGTAGGGTTAAAAGTATGAAAAGTAAAGATAGAGAGAAAAGTACAAAAGAGGTACTTAAAGAGCTAATAAAGGACGAAAGGGTGAAATAAAGAGAGTAAAATAAGAGGGTAAAGAGTTAGTAATAGATAGAAATAGTTAGGTAAAAGGCAGCGATAGGTGTGAATAGGTAATTAGAAATAAAGATAGGTGTAGATAGATAGAAATAAGTAGAGATAGGTGTAGAAATAGATAAAAACAGGTAGATAAGTAGTGATAGGTTGGATAAATAGGCATAGGTAGTGTTAGGTGGGTAGATAGGTGTATAGAAATAGCATGTAAAATTAGATTAGTGAATAAATATTTAAATTCAGAAAACATGAAGTGATTTTACTAGAATTGAAATAGGGGATTATTTAGTGGATTTAAAAGGTTAAATTTGGTGGTCAACAATGCAATTTCAAACACCCTGTTTAGAAAAAGAAACCATTTATATACGCGCAAAATAAATTTCATTTATTTAATTTAAATTAACAAGTATTGACATAATTTTATAATTAGGGATTAAAAGGTAATAGATTCATAAAGAAAATCAATTGTATAAGCCAATAGAAATTATTAATTAATTTAATTTATTTTAATTTAAGGGGTTACAACGTCAGAAAACGCAGCAGAGCATGAAAAATCAATAATCTCAAGGCGAAAAGCTTTATTAACAAACATACAGACGTTGGTTATATAGAATACCATGAAAACAAACTCCGAGAAGTGTTATTTTAAACGATCATTAATTTAGCACACCTGCATGTTGGAAAGGTCACCTTCCGGTTATTTGCGTAGGTAACAAGGAGAGCTTCAAGGAAATATTGTTCAACCGTCGGTGGTTTTGCATAAACGCTAACAAAAGCTTCTTAACAAGCAGAACGGATGCACAATTAATAATATGTTACAAAATAAGACGGGCATAAAAGCATTCGATTGAGTACGCACTGATTCGATCCACGTGGAGTCTTTAAGACGCGGTCAGCAATATCGATTTTCTACAACTCAAGTAAAGGTTAGAATGCGACGTCAAATATGCATAAGACGGGAATAGAGATATCACAGGCGGAGTTTTAAGACGTCACTGAAATGTATGATTGGTCAAAATAGATAGTTTTAGAACAGACGAACACGCGACAGGTGAATGTGATAGTTGGTATGATAGAGCGTGTTGACGAGGAATATTTCTAGAAGTTTAAAGACGGTTACACAAAATTTGAGGAAATGTTATTTTGCAATTAGGTATTTCGCGTAAAGTGTGGCCAAAGGGGCCTAGCTTTATGAAATAAATACTCTGAAAGTATTAGGAGGGTTTTTTTTTTAATTTTGCATCGCTTAACGACGTACAAAAATCACTGGCGGGGCTTGTAAGTATTAAAAATTTGTAAAGTTCAGTAGTACAGTATTAGATTGTTTGTGACCTTATAGTTAGAAACGCGAATAGTGTTGAGTTTATTTAAATTTAACTGAGTTCCAACGAATACTTTAACAAGCTCGTAAATTAATAATGCGATATAAACAAGTGTAATATACATGGATTTGGATATTGAAATGGATATTGAATGGGTAGCACGAAGCAACTTTGAGTGTGTTCATCTTTAAACATCTGGTGAAGCCGCGCGCTTCCCCACTAGGCTGAGGGGTTCAGAAACATAATACATCGTCAACGGAGATGAAATCTTCAAGTTTTTCCAGGTAACGCATTAGAATTTCCTGTTTTTTTATAAACTGTTGAAATTATTTGTGATGTGTGAGAGTGAACTTTGATGGTATTTTTCGTTATTTTACGTATTGAAAAGGATACGTATAGCTGACTATTAATATGGTATTTTGAATATCAAACAAAAGGTGTGCGTAAAGCTTATTGAATTGCTTGATGATTTTAAATTTAACTGTTAAGAGCTCATGGGTTTTTTTTAGTTTGTATTAATAGTATGCAAAGTAGAAAGCATACATTAATAAACTGGGTTATTATGAGCTCACTATACTCCAGCGTGTAGTAATAAACAAAGATAAGGTATTATTTGGGGCCCATTTACACCTGTTGCATTAAATGTGTTAGAAAATTCCATTTTAAAACCAAGAACTTTACAAAGATAGCATTTATTGAGGTGTAACTTGAGCACCGAACTGTAAATAACTTTGAATTATTATTTGTAAATAGTGGTTAATAAATATTGTATGATTGTTATATTATTTTGTGATTTTATTGAATGGTGTGTGAACGGTAAAGAGAATGAGAGTAAACTAGGTATACGAGAAGAAGCACAGCTGAGCTAACCAGAGAAGCTGCGGAAGAAATTAATTTGATAGAGCAGAAAGCGGGTAAGAGATTTTGTGAATTTTTGTATTTGTGTAAATTGATTTTTTTTGTAACTGGCGAGTACCAGAGCATAAATAAGAAGGTTCCACGGCAATATATATATATATATATATATATATATATATATATATATATATATTGCTGTGATCCTCATCAAAATTCGGGAACTACCGTTTTCGAATCGAGCCCCAGCGTTGGGCCGTCATAAAAATGCTGTGGAACCTACGAAAAGCCTCACCAGAGTAAAAAAAAAATATTCGAGCCTCTCAAACTGGGCACCAAGATTTGCAGTGATTCTCGCCCTGTTGTATCTCTTCTGATAATCGCCCCTTTTACTCTCTCCGTCTCGGCTGTTCACCTAGTTAAAACTTTCATCCTCATTCATAAAAAAAACAAACACATTCCTACCACAAACATCAACGTTAACTCTATTTACATCAATATTCATAATACATTAAAATTTCAAAATTAAAATTCAGCATAAATTTCAGTATCATAAAATTTCAAGATTAAATTTGCCATCATTTTAATTTGCATCCAGAATTAAAGTCCTTGTAGGATGCCTACTAAATAATTTAACAATATTTGCAGACCTGAGTCTGAATAAAAGGGAGCATCTCCCACCCCTTTACGTTAATTAAACAGGTTAGTCTAATTGAGCTCAAAGACAGACCCGAATTTTCATCATAATCAAAACATAAACTGCTAAATACTCCTTTCTACTTAAACAAGAAAAGTTTACCTTAAAATTCAAAATTTGTTGGTTATACAAATTCACTACTGTCCATCTTTATCAAACAAATTATAAAGATATTCAACACACACTAAAACATCTAAGATTGAACAACAAAGCATAAGTTACCTGAAGGTTAATGCACTCGTGGCTCCAATGTACATCGTCCTTTGCTAATCTCACCATTCCAACTGGGTTATGTTTACGTCCTCGGATTTCTGGTCGTCTTTTTAATTTTCTTCACTACCATTCGTCTAAAAAGTTTCAGGGCTTCTCAGGAACTCATCTATGTATATCTAAATCTTGTTTTATGGATCCAATCACGTTTACGAATAACACTTGATTACTCACTCCCGAAAAATAGCAAAGTAATTCATAATTCGTTCACGCTATACAAAGCGGCATACTTCAATGTATTTATTTATTGCTACTAATTTAGATAATTGGTACAGTAATACCCGCAAATATAACTAGACTTTATTACCTTATCTATCTTTTCTAAGTGCACTAAAACATACTAACTTGTATCGTAGCACGTATTCTGCTTGCAGTATCGTATAACATAAAAAAAGTAAAGAGAGAAAACTGTTTAAAGTATTCAATAAAATCGAAAATCTAAGAGAGCCAAACTGTTTAAAGTATTGAATAAAATCGAAAAGCTATAAGAGCCAAACACCTATTAGCACGGGTTTATATAATAGCCCGCTTGCACGTCGAATTTGTCCCGCAACGGACAATTTTTAGAATTTCGCATTCTCTTTTCCCTTTTCGACAGACCGGCACAGCGATTCTACTAAAATTTTGCACTCATGCCAGTTAAATCTAAGAAATTTTCACACGGCTCGCAACGCGTCTGCGAACAACTAATTAATTTTCTATAGAAATTGTTATGTTTTCACCTCTCATATCTGCATCTTATTTCAACCAATCGCAAACCCAGTGGCGTTTGCTTTAAATCACGCTTTCTATTATCCGTGTCTCTGCCTTGCGCATTTTATCCGTCTCTTTCTACCCTGGTCTGAGTGGTACAAATCGATATTCTTTACTATCTGTTATTTCAATCCACATGGATTCTTACTTGAGTTAAATAACCCCTCATCTAGCCTTCCCGTTAATATAAGCTACGGTTTATCCGACCGTTTGCAATATACGCAGAATTTTCATGTTTATCCAAACAAATTAAACAGAACGTGACATTTAAAATACGCAGGTGTTCAATCGTAATACTTCTACGATTTGGATATTCCACGTATTTTAACCCTCTTGATAGATCTGTATGCTAGCAACGAGTCTCATATTTGGTATTATTGGGTTTTTAAAAGCTTCTATGCATATTATATATTACTAATGGTTCAATTAACTCCAATTAAAATAATAATGAATGACATTGACTTCTACCCTTTAATTTTTAGCGAATACTAATTAAATATTAATTATTATTTGTACACTTTGTTTAATACCCGTTACTTAAAAATTGAATTAATTAATATAAATTTCGCACGTAATTTCTATTTGTTTCTTTATACAAGGTGATTAAAATTATTTGATGTCGTTAATTAATTTTCTACCGTGGTCCAAATTTGAGTAATATATATATATATATATATATATATATATATATATATATTGATGTGATATACTCCTTTGAATGCGGGAACTGGGTCCTTTCAACAAAAAAATTCTAGTCCCACAGATTGGGCGTCATAAACTGCTGTAATCCTCTTTTCGCCTCGGCTGCTCACCTAATTTTATAAATCTCCTCATTCATAAAATTAAACAACACATTCCTACCACAAACATCAACGTTAACTCTATTTACATCAATATTCAGAATACATTAAATTTTCAAATTAAATTTCAGCATAAAATTCAGTTTTAAAAAGAATTTCAAGATTAATTTTATTATCATTTTAATGTGCATCCAGAATTAAAGTCCTTGTTGGATGCCTACTAATTAATATAACAATATAAGCAGACCGGAGTCTGAGTATAAAGGATCATCTACCACCCTTTACGTTAATTAACCAGGTTCGTCTAATTGAGCTCAAAGACATACCTAAAATTTCATCATAATCCAGAACATCAATACTAAATACCCTTTCTACTTAAACAAGCAAATTTCATCTTAACATTAAAATTTTATGGTTAGTACAATTTCACTAATGTCCATTTAAAGTAAATCAATTATAAAGTAATTCAACACACACAAAATGTCAAACAAAATAGTATAATTTACCTGAAGGTTACTGTCCTCGTAGCTTCAATGTACATCGTCCCTTTAGTTAATCACACCATTCCAACAGGATTATATTTACGGCTTCTAATTCTCAACGCTTTTAAAATTTTCTCCATCACCATTTATTTAAAGTTGTTTCTGGGCTTTTCCGGAACTCATCTGTGTATATCTGACCCTTGTTTCGTGGATCCAGACACGTATTTGAACCATTTAATTATTAACACCCCGAAAAATAGCAAAGAAATTCATGCGTCTTTCACCAATATACGCCAAAACTGCCTACTTTTGTGTATACATTTGTCGTTGTAAATTTTGCTAATTGGTACAGTGATACTAAATTTTATTACCTTGTATCTAAGTGCACTGAAGTACATTCATGTTAGCACGTAAATAACAAACTATTTTGAATCACTAAAATATACGAGCAAACTTTAAATTATTTTATCAAACTAAAATGCACTGTTTAACATCTTCAATCAAGTCGCGGATGTAAGAGCTTTTAACGCATCGAATAGTCAAAAGTCTAAGAGGCCGAAATTCATATTACCACCGGTATATATAGCGAATAGCCGGCACGTCGCTTTTGTCCTCAAAACAGACAATTCTTAAGAATTTCTCATTCTATGTTTCCAGTCCGTCGCTCGCGCGTCGGTTTTTACAAATTTTTTACTCGCCCCATTTAAATATCAGAAATTCTCACACGGCACGCAAACATGTCCGAGAAAAACTAATTAATTTTGTACAGAAATTGTGGTTTCTACCTCTGATATTTGCATCCTATTTTCAACCAATTGTGACCCTCGTGACGTTGCTTAAATCACGCCTTTTACTATATGTGTCTTTGCTTGACGCATTTTCTCTTTCCTTTTCTAACCTGTTCGTATTGGTGCAAATTGATATTCTTTATTATCGATTATTTTCCAGTCCATGTGGACTATCTGGGTTAAATAACCCCGTATCGCACTTTCTCGTGAATATTAAGCCCCGGTTTCTCCAAGATTTTTGTAAACATTAATTATCTGCAAAATTTTCGCCGAATGAGCTTTTAAATAAACCCTGTTTTGTATTTCGTGCTAAAGCATCTGACCGTTTCCAATATCCTTAAAATCGACATGTTTATCTACACAAATTAAACTGAAATTGCCTTTTAAAATACGCAGGTGTGTTCAAACATCCTACTTCTAACTAACACTTCTAGGATTTGCATTTTATTGGGTTTTACAAGTTTCTATAGATATTATCTGTACGTTTTGTTCAATACCGGTTACTTGAAATAGAGTTAATTAAGATAAATTTTGCATGTAATTTCTCTTTGTTTCTTTATTAGAATAAATAAATTACACGCAGAGCTTTTTTTAATACTGTTTCTTTTGATATAAAGCGTCTTGTACATGGTTTAAATCTCTTATTTTTACTGAAACTAATAAATTTTTATGCTTCACGGTTTTAATAACGCGTATTATCTAATAATATTCATTATACACAGTGATTAAAATTATTTGATGTGATTATTTAATTTTCTACCCTGGTCTAAATATGAGTAATATATATATATATATATATATATATATATATATTCAAATTTGTAGAGCTTTATTATCTTGTTATCTGATTCCACTTATTCGTGACGCGCGCTGCGTCTTCTTGTTTAACACATATACTATTATTGTGGCGTCGCATACTAATGCAAAAGGTAATCAATTTTATTGCCAATAAAGGGTTTCGATCAGCTTCTCCAATACAGTATATCATATTAATTAATTCTTAACGTGTGAAATTAATTATAACATCAACAAATTAAACGGAAAATTTTTAAGAACATTAATATTGACAAGATATGTCAGATTTGATGCTAATAGCCTACTTAGTTTTCTCTAGTCCCAAAACTGCATAAAAAACATGTTTTCTCAATTTTTCAGAATTTTTTCTCATGTAACCTATAAAAAATTATATGTCAATAGAAAGCTCCACAAAAACGCTATTCAATGGCAAAATCCAATATGGCGGGTGCCATTTAAAAAAATTGACTTTTTGTTTATTTTGCGTTTTGCTTCACCTTGTACAATAAAAGGAAAAAACAAGCACATCGCGCTATCGATAATAATACAACAGGATATGAAAAATTATGTCGTGAAAGAATCAACTCCCCAAGTCCAATAAGAAAACTTCTGCAATTTTTCAAAGTTGACATGATTTTGACATAAAATGACTCATAAAAAACAAACGGTCCATTGTAGACCTATAGTACCTCTATATAATTTTGATGAACATCAAAAGAGCTTTTAGAATATGGTATCAAATCTAGGGTATTTTATTAAAAAAAACATAACTTTGGGTTGGAAACCATATTGGCACACCCTGTATATAGGTGAAAATATTTTTAAATTGTGCAGCTTAGCCGTGGCTATCGTTTAAAAAAACTGGAAGTTAATATCTTGAATAACATAAAAGTTATGGAACTTTCACGGAGGACGTGGACACCCTGTATATATATATATATATATATATATATATATATATATATATACAGGGTGAGTTTTTAGTGTGGCAACGATCGATAACTCTGTTATTATAAAAGCTACTTAAACCAAATTTGGAGGCATATTAGGCATGCCTAAAGTGCACATTTTAAAAATATTTGGAAGCATACAAGGTGTTTCATAATTCCAGGGCATATTAAGCTTGTATTTTTTTAAATGGAACACCCTATATATTATTACATTTTTGAAAAGCCCATAAAAAGAGCTTTAATTTGATATCAAACTGTATCTGTCTATTCCTTTTAGTTTTTGAGATATTCAACTGTTTTTAGAAAAAATGACCCTGATTAGATACATTGCCACTACACTAATACACAACTTATGTTAATTTTCAAGATGCAGAAAATTTTACCATATACCATAGTATATTTGTAAATATCATTTTTTTTGAAATTTCTTCCCAGTATACAGGGTGTGTCAGGTTTCGCAAAATGCAATTTTAAAAATGTTTTTTAAATGACACCCTACTAATTTTATTGCTACAACGGATAGTTCATTAAGTGTTCTTTCATTTTTGTTAAGCATTCCTTATACCTAAATCCATTACTTTCTGAGATATTTTTGATTTTCTTCAAATTTTAAGAATGTTTTTAATTTACATAACTAAAAATAACTTACTATTGGAGAATATTATAAAACAATTAATACATTTTGATTAACAATCAACTACAGTTATCCAATAACAATTTTCACTAAAGATATAACAACCTACAATAATACGCTATCAACAGAATTCTGCCAGATCAACAATATGCATTTTATAGAAAATGTTCAGGCAGGAAATCAGGCAGGCTTTGAAGAAAATAACTATTACATGTAAAGTGTCATTTAGGTTTATTAATTGTAGTGTGTTGTCATTTAACAGGATATCTCTCTTGGTATATTCTTGATGCAAGTAGGAAATTTTTTAAACTTGCTTCCAATACCCAAATCATATTTATTTGTCCTTCCACTGTAAAATTCATTTTGAAAACTCCTTCAAAGATTACATTTAAAACAGAACTGATAATGTGTTAAATGACAACACACTACAATTAATAAACCTAAATGACATTTTGATTGTAATTGTTATTTTTATATCAAATTAAAGCTCTTTTTATGGGCTTTTCAAAAATGTAATAATATATAGGGTGTTCTATTTAAAAAAATATAAGCTTAATATGCCCTGGAATTATGAAACACCCTGTATGCTTGCAAATTTTTTTAGAATGTGCACTTTAGGCATGCCTAATATACCTCCAAATTTAGTTTACGTAGCTTTTATGATAACGGAGTTATCGACCGTTGCCACACTAAAAACTCACCCTGTATATATATATATATATATATATATATATATATATATATATAGAGTGTCCTGAAAATACGTGTACAACGTAAGAGCAGAGATTTTTTGGCTCGAAATAGATCGATTTGAGCCAACTTACCTATTATACAAGTTGCTTTATTTAGCCGCTAGAGGGCTTCAAAAATCGTGAAAAATATTTGATATTTTAAAATAACTCAAAAACGCGTCGATAGATTTTGACCATTTTTGGGGTACCAGTTTCTACTTTCATTTGACATTTTTTGGTGGTGTACGCAATAATTTTAAAAGCATATGAGTGTCCCAAAAATGTTGTATTGTATAAATATCCGACCAATACCTTTTTCCTGTTTATGCAATGACTACCAATTTTTTTTATGAGTAGCCGACTTAATATGGAAACTTTTTTGTCTCTTGTAAAATTTTGATTGGACGAGCGGTTTGACAGAAAAAAATAATTTCAATTGTCTGCATGCTTTCGTCATCATTGCTGCATTAACTGTAGAACGGGGCAAATAAAAGAACATAGTATAGTAGTAGGCTTTGCTTTTGATTTGTTATTTAATTTGAATATTATTTAATCTCAAGTTTGCCTGTCAAGTCGTGAATTTCTGCATAATTCGATAAAAGTTTGCATCTTTCATGTTACATTATGAGTACTTACACAAACAACGAACAGGTAGATATGCTTTTGGTTTTCGGATTTTGTCAAGGCAATGGTCTATAGGGTCTATAGGAATTGATTTCCTAATCGCCTAATGCCAAACCACCAAACATTCGCAAATATTGAAAGACGTCTTCGTGAAAATGGTAGCTTTCAGTCAAGAAATGCGGATCGAGGACGTGAACATACCACAAGAACTGCGGATCTGGAGGAACAAATTTTGGATAAAGTTGAAGAAGACCCAAAAATAAGCACCAGACGTTTAGGACTTGAACTACAAGTTCCTAAAAGTATTGTTCAGGACGTTTTAAAGGAACAGTTATTACACCCATACCACCTTCAACAGGTACAAGACCTTTTGCCCATCGATCCTGAGAGGCGTCTAGCTTTCTGTCAATTTATTCAAGACCAGAAAATTCAAAATGCAAATTTCAGTCGCAAAATTTTATTTACAGACGAAGCTTCTTTTACAAGATCTGGTATTACTAACATACATAATGAACATGTTTACGTTGTAGAAAATCCTAATGCAACTAAAGTGACTCACTATCAACATGAATTTAAGATTAATGTCTGGGCTGGAGTTATTGATAATTTTATTATCGGTCCTGTTGTGAAACCAAATCGATTAAACGGAGACAATTACTTCAACTTTCTACAACAAACATTGCCGAATTTATTGGAAGATCTGCCATTGCTACTTCGCCATGACATGTGGTTCATGCACGATGGTGCTCCTCCCCACTTTACTCTAGCTGTTCGACAACATTTACACGAAAAATATCCGGATCGATGGATCGGAAGGGGATATGATGCTCCTACAAATTGGCCAGAACGATCGCCGGACTTGACGCCCTGTGATTATTTTTTGTGGGTTACCTTAAAATCTAAGGTTTATTCGTCTCCACTTGACAGCAAAGAAGAATTGTATAGACGAATTTTAAATGCAGCCAACTCTTTAAAAAATTATGCACAAACAATGCAGAGGGTTCAGTTAAACTTCCTACGAAGAGTTAATTTGTGCATTGTAGAAAATGGCGGCCATTTTGAAAATTTGTTTTAATGGTCCAACACTTGTACCGCGCTGTTAATTTTCAATGATAGTAATAAAAAATAAACAAAACAATGAAATAAAAATTAAAAAACAGGCATTTGAAATTATTTTTTTCTGTCAAACCGCTCGTCTAATCAAAATTTTACAAGAAACAAAAAAGTTTCCAAATTAAGTCGGCTACTCATAAAAAAAATTGGTAGTCAATGCATAAACAGGAAAAACGTAATGATCGGATATTTATACAATACATCTTTTTTGGGACACTAGTATGCTTTTAAAATTATTGCGTACACCACCACAAGATGTCAATTAAAGGTAGAAACTCGCACCCTGAAAATGATCAAAATCTATCGACGCGTTTTCGAGTTATTTTAAAATATCAAATATTTTTCACGATTTTTGCAGCCCTCTAGCGGCTAAATGAAGCAACTTGTATAATAGGTAAATTGACCCAAATCGATCTATTTCGAGCCAAAGAATCTCTGTTCTTACGTTGGACACATATTTTCCGGACAGCCTGTATATAAAGCCTAAGAACCTACAGTTATTGCTCCTCCATAATATATAGCACCCTTCTTATTGCTTGTTTATGAACATTGCTTCAATGCACATCGTTTCTTCAAAAAGTTCGATGAGGACAAGTGACGCAAAGTAAAAAGTATCTATGTTTTATCGAAATGATTTTGAATATCACCTGAACGATGATTATATGATTATAACAAATTTTGAAGTTAATGTCATTGTCCAGATGACACTGACAGAACTGAACCAAGTTTAGATTTATTTTTATAAGATATTTGTCCACAACGTTTTAAAGAAGAGTTATACTCAAGTTTATTTAGTCTCTACATCGTAATTAAATAGACTATTCAAAAATTAAAAATATATTATACGGTGTTCTATTACGATATGAACGTTACTCTCAGCTTCCGGTGAAACGGAAAATGCCAAAAAAATTAAATTAATTTAGTTGAATGAGCCATATTTGAAACGTGCATGTACAAATTTCTGATGTATAGATAGTTTACGCTCCCTGTATTCTACAAAGTTAATGTATATTTGTAGGAAATGACTATTAGATATACAACTGATTACAATTGCTGATTTTTGGCTTATTGTTAAGTTATGTACTTAATTTGTTTTGTTTAAAGTGGGCAACCGAGTTTCATTTGCACACAATATAATACGAGTGATGTACTTTAATTTGTTTGTCGTTACTTACCAGCATTGTAATTATGGAAAAGATTGTTTATAAATTACACTTAATTTTTTTAAATGGAAATTTCTTTGACTGTTTTATTATTAAAACAGAATTGCATTATTGTTGATGTGTAATTGACTTATAAAATAGCTCGTTATTTTCCTAAGTTAAAAACCATAATAAATTCACATAAAGTAGCAACTTATGACGTTCCTAACCTGTTTACTTGAAACTTATTGTTACAGCAAGAGACTCTTGTTTGTGGGCGCCTTATTAAAAATTAAAAGTTCCATCCACGTGAAAATATTTAATTATAAATTCAATAAGTGGTGGGTTCGATCCCACAGTATAAAAACAGTGAAATTATTCTTACAAAACGTAACTAAATGGGTCCAAAGCCAATATTATTAAACGGAATGAAAGGGTAACTCGCCCCAAATGCAGCGACATAAACAACTTAATTTAATACCGCGATACTAACTAAACCGTGCAGCTTCGAGTATGTACACCTATCTTCCACCACACTCTAGACAACACTCCCTTGTTAAACACGCTCCCTTAGCGCACCCCACATCCTCTAACCGCATCAGGTAACGCTTAGAATCTTACACTCTTAAGACTAACACAGCCATTCAATGAACATAAAATACTTATAATTAAATTAAGGGAGGCCTGTTACATTACCCCCCTATTAAGTTCAACTAGACTTGGTGAACTTAATACTAGATTGGGTGCAGAGGTGACCCAGAATAGGACTCTCTAGAAGACTTTGCATTAGACACTTTATGGGGTCCCAGACAAAGGCCATCTGCATCGTCCCCTAATACATATGAATTTTGGGCCCTTCCTTTCGACCACCGTAGCTGGTCCCGAATACAAGAGGAAAAACTTCTTAATCTCCCGATCTTCGGCTGAAGACTGAGGATGAGTACGGATTAACACCCGGTCTCCAGGTTTAAATTCTGTAATCCTCTTATCCCTGTCATGACGATGCTTGCGTTTTTCAGCCCTTGATTGCAACTTATTATGGGCTAAAACCCACATTTCTTGTGTACTTTTCACACTGACTGAATTTTCCGGAAAAGGCACAGACCTCCGAAAGGAATTTTCCATAACCTTAACGAAATGTAACTTTCGGGGACTGAACCCGGTTGAACTATGGACGACCTGAATTAAATAATACTCCACTTTATCTAAAACCATGGCCCATTTAACATGAACTGCGTGACATAATAATCTCGGCAGTCTCCTTACTTACCCGGTAACCCGTTCAGTTTGTTTTTCTTGAGAATAATACACGGACGTATGGGAAACCTTAATACTCTTAGCCTGCAACGCCACCCTCCATTTCAAACTCGTAAACTGACTCCCATTGTCTAACAAGATCAGTTCCGGTTTCTCACATTTTCGAAATATTTGTTTTCTAAACAACGAAGTATACTTGCCGTATTACCCCTTTGAAAGAGGCAACACCCCAACCCGTAGCCTGAAGAGTCTGCATTTTGTGGATCCGGGTGTCTTAGCAATACCACCGATAAAAAATCTGTTTTGGCCCTTTCGAGTGATCTTTGTTGTTCAACCCCCCAATTCCATTTAATCCCCTTTTTTAGCAAGTGTCACAACGGTGTGGTTAAAGAAGCTAAATCTCTACAAAACCGTCTATCGATATCACAACACCTAAGAAGGCACGAAGTTGTCGTAAATTCCGTGGGATACAACATATCTGAATCGCCGCTATCCGAGCAGGATCCATGGTAATTCCTTCAGTACAAGTTTCAGCCTGCATGCAGCTGCTCTAATTTCCTCTTCCTGATAGGGAGTAACTACTACCTCCTCTTTAAAAATTTTCTCAACCGAAACCCCTATCTCACTCGCGACTAGGTGGCCATCGGGGTTAGGCTCTATTCCAAAATTTAGTGCCCTAGTAACCCCTTCGAACCTTCCCTTTAACCGGCGTTCCGCAAAATCAATAATTATCTGGTTTTCTGCCAGAAAATCACAACCTAAAATGATGTTCCGGATCAGGTTTGGTACCACAATGCACGAATATGATATTTCAAAATTCTCCAAGCAAAATTTCAGAAATACTTGCTCCCTTACGACACAATTCTTATTACCGAGGGCCCCAACTAAAGTGATAGACTTACACGGTAAATACCGGACCATTTCCCCGAGCTCCCTTAATGTATTTACAAAAAATTTGGAGACACAGGTTATTTGACTCCCTGTGTCAACCAAAATTTCAACATTGATCGAATTTACTCTTATGTTTAAATCGGAACAAAATTGAGAGGCTTTTGTTCTTGTTCTACCTCTAAAGGCAGTTCTGAACCATCACTATAAAATAATATCACCACTTGTGACGGTGACTCACTGGAAGAATTCTGATTTGAAATCGAAGCCCCGCTCGAACCTTGATTATTTCCAGCTTGCTGATACCCATTATTATTTTGTCTAATACTAGGACGCGAACCCGCCGTATAGTTCTTGTTCCTCGTGAACCTACCGTTTCCGTTACGACCCATATTGTTAGTTTCTGCATTTGCATTTCTATACCTCCAATTTGTCGAGTTGTTTTCATACGTACTGTCAATTTTTCTTAAATATTTTTCGACTTCATCAATAGTTTGAGCGCCGCAATTTAAAATTCCTCGTTGAATTTCATTTACAAAATGTTTGGTCAACATTGACACAATATCCTCTGCTCGCAATGTTTCCCCTAAAAAGCACGCGTCCCTTACCATTGTTAGAAAGTAATCTGCTTTCGAGCCGCGCTTGTAACACCCAAGTTTGACTTTATGAAAAAGTTTCGTTCTTTCACTATACCCCAGTATCTTTCCAAAAATAACCTCTTAATTTAGCAAAATTTTCTACCTTACTTTCTTTTAGAATCCCCCAATCTTGGGATGACCCACGCAAACAATTCACCACAACGGATATCTTCCGATCTTCGGGAACAGCCGCTTCCTGAAATATTGTTTCTAATTTTTTCATAAGAGTTACCGGGTGGACAGAACCCTCCGGTGTAAAGAGTAAATTCGTACCCCCTCTCCCCCCCGTCCTTCCAAAGGGTTACGTAATGTCTGTTGATGTTATTAGTACTAGCATTACCTTGAATCGGGACTCTGTTGTTTGTACCCCCTTCTATTAAACCAGTAAACGGATCTAAGCCCATTTTAGGCACATTAATCACCTCTGTATCCTTCTTTGCATTTTGCGAAACCACGCCTAAATCATCACTTAACCTATGCATATTTGCGGACGTTGAAACGTTCATATTTTCGATCAAATCCGTCAATCTTTGCTTGTACGTACTTAAATTATTCAAGACAGCTGTTAATTGTTTTAAAACGTCGCCGATATTTTGACCTTCTTGCTCTATCTTTTTCGTTTAGCTACGTGTTGTGCTTGGCATTAATTTTAAAATAGTTTATAATCCCTTATTATAGTGTAATCGCTTTGCTCCTAGAATAAATTATACTGTCGATACTTCCTTCAAATTAATCAACGGCAGATTATTATTTATCAAACAACAGAGTACTTATTGTATTCGAATTTCACCCCTTCGCAAGCTCTAAATAATCGTAACTAAAATTTAATAATTCCTGTCCTTACTTAATTTTACACACTGCAGAATGAATGTTCCTTGCATGTTTTCGTAGTTAAACAACGCTGAAGTGTGTTTGTTTTCATACCTCGCAGATAGTCAACGTCACGGTATACCATCGCCGCACGTAGGCTGCCAGATGTGACGTTCCTTACCTGTTTACTTGGAACTTATCGTTACAGCAAGAGACTCTTGTTTGTGGGCGCCTTATTAAAAATTAAAAGTTCGATCCACGTGAAAACATTTAATTATAAATTCAGTAAGTGGCGGGTTCAATCCCGCAGTATAAAAACAGTGAAATTATTCTTACAAAACTTAACTAAATAAGCCCAAGGCCAATATTAATAAACCGAATAAAAGGCTAACTCACCCCAAATACATCGACATAAACAACTTAATTTAATACCGCGATACTCGCAAAAACGTACAGCTTCGAGTATGTACACCTATCTTCCACCACACTCCAGACGACACTCCCTTGTTAAACACGTTCGCTTAGCGCACCCCACTTCCTCTAGCTGCATCAGGTAACGCTTAGAATCTTGCACTCTTAAGGCTAACACAACCGTTCACTGAACATAAAATACTTATAATTAAATTAAGGGAGGCCTGTTACAAACTATGATAGAAGATGTAGACGACAGTAGGCTCGTCCGCAGTTAAGGAACCTACTGACATCTGATTTATATAAGGCTCTTTTAGGCATTTTATTATTTTTTTGTTTATTTAATTATTTCGAATTGTACAACTGTACATCATCTCAACTTCACTCAAATTAGTCTTCGATAGGAAAGAGGTACGCAAGTGATGGTCATGGTCCTCTATTCTTTTAGCCTATGTTCTGAAATATTTTGTTAATATTCTCTAACCTCACGTATTATTTTTTGTTTGCATCTGAAATTAGAATAAATTACCCCTATATAATTTTATAGTTATAGGTTTCCATACATCACTAAATACTTGTTAAGTCGTGTGTATTGTGATTGTTAAAAAAATTCATGTGTTTGCATAATTAAGATTGCGGAGAATGGTCAGCCAAAGTTACTGATAATATTCGTCGAAAAAGGTCCTGTTCAGGTAAAAGAATTTAATTTTCCGATTGACGGTAAAGGCAGAAGGTTCACTCCTGCCACTTACAAAATGAAATTGCCGAATGGAGAAGAAATTCTGGAGGAAGGGTTTGTGTACTCCACATCAAAAAATTCAATATTTTGTTTTCTTGCAAACTTTTTAGTAATGAAAATATATCTCTTTCTGGAACAAATGGTTACTCTAATTGGCAAATATGTCCAGGTTTTTGTCCCAGCATGAAAAATCGCTTACTCGTATAAAGGCTTCTATGTCTTATCGGGAACTTTTTCAAAGATTACCGTTAAGCCTTTGATGATGAAAACCAACGGTTTATTAAATCTGAAACTCAGTACTGGTATGAAGTTTTGAAACGACTCCTTTGCATTGTGCAGTTTCTAGGTACTCACGGGTTAGCATTTCGTGATACAAACGAAGTGATTCTCAAAGAAAATAATGGCAACAAATTAGTAAAACACATTTCTAGATTTGATGCTGTTATATCTGAACATATGCGCAGAGTAGCTTCTCACGAAACTCATATAAGTTATTAAGCAAAAGAATTCAAAATGAGTTCATTTTTTTCTAAAGTTAATGAACATATACTAATTGAACTAAAGGAAGCTACATATTATTCTATAATTCTCGGCTGCACATCTGACGTAAGCCGCAAAGAACAAATGACAATTGTAGTTCGGTTTGTTCACGCAGTGTCGGGAGAAGAAGTAATCGTGAGAGAACACTTCCTCGGATTTATTCAGGTTTCAGAAAAATCTGGTGAAGAGTTGACGGCGTGTTTGCTAGACGAGCTGTCAAAAAGAGGAATACCCTTAAAAAATATGCGTGGACAAGGGTATGACAACGGGTCCAATATGAAGGGGAAACGAATAGATGTTGAAACCCACGGGCCCTTTTCGTCCCATGTGAAAGCCACTCACTAAATTTGGTTGTCAACCATGCGGCCCTTTCCTGCTCTGCAGCTGTAAATTTCTTTAGTAACGTTCAAGCGATTTATAATTTCTTTTCGAGATCTACTCATGGATGAAGTATATTAACAATGTCACAAATTTGACTGTGAAACCTCTTAGTGAGACCCGTTGGAAAAGCAAGATAGATGTCCTTGAACCTTTACGATACTAAATCGGTAAAGTATACGACGCTGTCTATGGGATTACCACGCATGCCAAGATTGAACCTTTTGAGGGAAACACGGCCATTGGCATTGCCAAAAAACTGACAGATTTTCGCTTTCTCTGCTGTTTAATAACATGGTATGATTTTGTGTTCAAAATAAATTTAGTTAGTAAAACATCACAGAACAAAGTAGTTAATCTGCACAGCACCTTGAAATTGATTAAAAGTGTCAAGGGATTTTTGAAAATAAACTTAATAGTGTCATTACAGACGCAAAGGAACTGGCTGAAAGACAGAATCAGTTCAAAATTTATAAAAGAAGCTACAGTGAGACCAAAAAAACTAAAAGACAGTTTTCCTATGAAAGTAAAGATGAACCTTTGAAGCCAGGGAAAGAATCTTTCAAAGTTGATTTTTGTGTGTAGTCCTCGACACAGCAATCAATTCACTAACGGAGAGGTTTGAACAGATGGAAAATCATAGCAAATATTTTCAGTTTCTTTATGACATCGAACCATTACAGAAATGTGAAAAAACTGTCATTAAAAAACAGTGCGAAGATCTAAAGTCAATATTGATAGCAGACGATAATAGTGACATCAATGGGGATGAACTGCTTGAGGAGATTCTAATTTTGGCACCAATGTTGTCTAAAAATAGTTGTCCTGCGGCAACATTACCTTATGTAATAAAAAACTGTTTAATTGGCATCTTCCGCAATGTTGTTGTAGCTTTGAGAATACTGCTCACGCTACCAATTTCGGTAGCCAGCGGGGAATAGGAGTTTTTCAAAACTAAAACTTATAAAAACTACCTATGATCAACCATTTCTCAGGAGCGACTTAGTGGATTGGCAACGCTAGCTATTAAAAGTGAAGTTTTGAATTTAATTGATACTAATTTAACTTTAAAAGTCTTTGCTAAGGCAAAAACAAGAAAAATATGTGTTTAACGTTTGTTGGTTTAAAAACTTTTTTTCTTTTTTCATAGATTGAAGTAAAAGTATCATGTAAACGTTTATTTAGTTTGTATGATTTCGTTAAATTTATAAAAAAAGGAAGCGCTTATTTGTTTCTTTATATATAGTTTGGAGGCGCCAAATTTATATCTTGCATATGCCAGAAAAATGCCTCGAGTCGGTAATGGTTATACAGAAATCACAAACGAATATGAATTCATTTTACAATTAAAATATGGTTCTTATTTTGATCGTTCAAAAGTTTAAGTTCTAAGGTACAGCCAATTAATGAATTCTATGTATTACGTCATTTTAGCAAGCTGAAATACTAATGAATGTCCTAAATTCCATTGGGTCGCGTCGTAAATTATTCAATGCCTGATTTATGTAAATTTTTGTGGCGAAGTTGTTTGTTTGTTTACCTAAAAATGTAAACAGGAACATAAAATAATACAAAGGTAAACAAGCAAATAAGGAAACGTGTAAACTCCAGTTTGTTACATTATCTAACACCAATCTTCAGGTAAGATAATCACGTTCAGAATGAATCATGACCGCTCGTTGTTTCCAACTTATAAATCAAATGCTTTTGCCTAGCGCGTTCTCATTGCTCGAGGACCATGGCGCATATTTTTTTCAAAACCGGGAAAATTATATTTAACGTTCTTTTCATGTGGAATACATAATAATAAAAACTATTTCTCCCAAACACTGTTGGGGAACTCAGAAACACAATATTATACTTAAATACCCCAATTAAATTATACAAACCAAATCGTATACGATTTATTACTAACTAAAATCTTTGTGAAGCAATTTAAGGCGTAACAATCGCCACTTCAAAAAAAACAGTAAAGTCTCTTTGTACAAAACTATGTGCACGGAAGGCTTATATTCTAGTATTGTCTTTAGGCGCCAACTGGTTTTTCAACTGTAGCAACCTTTGCGATTCTAGGAAATAAAAATAACTAACCACTTGTCTATCACTACACTGACCGCACAAAATTAGTCGGCAGTATGACCTGAATACTTAAAACTAACACTTAATTTTATCATAAAAACATAAATACAAGATTTATTTTCTTTATTTCATATAAATGTTTACAAATTTTTCGAATAATTTCAAGTATTCTTTTAACTCAAAACAAATTAAAACCATTTATAACTATCTAATATTAGTTAGGTTCAATTAATACCTTGTATATTGGCGAATACCTGTATCATAAGTTTGCCAATCCTTTTAATTCAATTATTGACTTGTAAATACAACTTTCACTCAAAGATGTACAAAAAAAGCTTAATTCAGTACTCTATAAATACGAGTCCTTTTTAGAAATTAACGAAATATCTAAGCAAATTACTTTACAAGTTAATTTAAATACTTAGCGGTTGTTCATATCTGCACATACTAAATCTGAATCTTCTTCCAAATTTAACGAGTACACAATCAACAGTTAACCGAAAGTCCGTATTAAATTTCTTTTCTAATATGTTATTGAAGCTCAACACAAATTGACATGATTATAGAAATGCATTTTTGCAAACAAGAGTTCCTTTGTATGCAAACGAACTATAAGAAAATGAACATTCGTTATTAGGCGGACGTATGTGTTTTCCTGACTTTTTTTTGATACAACCTAATTACTTAAAAAGCATGCACATCCTCATCGTTAGTGACGGATAATATATATGATTTCAAGATTATTTTCTTGAAACGGAAAAATCACATATTTCGAACAAATGGTCGTTCATCAGTATGGGACAGCATATGTTTATGTAAACGACTTTTGCATGTTGCACAATAATCACAATTATTACATGCGAATGGACGTTCGTTAGTATGCAACTTCATATGTTTTTGTAAATTACCTTTTTGCGATGCAGCATAATTACACAAATTGCATTCGAATGGACGTTCGTTAGTGTGTGACTTCATATGTATTTTTAGATTACCTTTTTGCGATGCAGCATAATTACACAAATTGCATTCGTGAGTGTGTGACTTCATATGTATTTTTAAATTACCTTTTTGCGATGCAGCATAATTACACAAATTGCATTCGAATAGACGTTCGTTAGTGTGCGACCTCATATGTATTTTTAAACTTCTCTCATGTGATGTGGCGTAATTACACAAACTGCATTCGAATGGACGTTCGTAAGTGTGCGACTTCATATGTATTTTTAAACTACTCTTACGTGACGTGGCGTAATTACACAAATTGCATTCGAATGAACGTTCGTTAGTGTGTGACTTCATATGTATTTTAAAATTACCTTTTTCTGATGAGGCATAATTACACAAATTGCACTCGAATGGACGTTCGTTAGTGTGCGACTTCATATGTATTTTTAAACTACATTTATGTGACGTGGCGTAATTACACAAATTGGATTAGAATGGACGCTCGTTAGTGTGCGACTTCATATGTGTTTTTAAACTACTCTTATGTGACGTGGCGTAATTACATAAATTGCAGACGAATGGACGTTCGTTGGAGTGCGACTTCATATGTATTTTTAAATTACCTTTGTGTGATGCGGCATAATTACAAAAACTGCATTCGAATGGACGTTCGTTAGTGTGCGACTTCATATGTATTCTTAAATTACCTTTTTGCGATGCAGCATAATTACACAAATTGCATTCTAATGGGCGTTCGTTAGTGTGCGACTTCATATGTATTTTTAAACTACTCTTATGTGATGTGGCGTAATTACACAAACTGCATTCGAATGGACGTTCGTTAGTGTGCGACTTCATATGTATTTTTAAACTACTCTTATGTGACGTGGCGTAATTACATAAATTGCACACGAATGGACGTTCGTTGGAGTGCGACTTCATATGTATTTTTAAATTACCTTTGTGTGATGCGGCATAATTACAAAAACTGCATTCGAATGGACGTTCGTTAGTGTGCGACTTCATATGTATTCTTAAATTACCTTTTTGCGATGCAGCATAATTACACAAATTGCATTCGAATGGGCGTTCGTTAGTGTGCGACTTCATATGTATTTTTAAATTACCTTTGTGTGATGCGGCATAATTACAAAAATTGCATTCGAATGGACGTTCGTTAGTGTGCGACTTCATATGTATTCTTAAATTACCTTTTTGCGATGCAGCATAATTACACAAATTGCATTCTAATGGGCGTTCGTTAGTGTGCGACTTCATATGTATTTTTAAACTACTCTTATGTGATGTGGCGTAATTACACAAACTGCATTCGAATGGACGTTCGTTAGTGTGCGACTTCATATGTATTTTTAAACTACTCTTACGTGACGTGGCGTAATTACACAAATTGCATTCGAAGGAACGTTCGTTAGTGTGTGACTTCATATGTATTTTAAAATTACGTTTTTCTGACGAGGCATAATTACACAAATTGCATTCGAATGGACTTTCGTTAGTGTGCGACTTCATATGTAATTTTAAATTACTCTTATGTGACGTGGCGTAATTACATAAATTGCAGACGAATGGACGTTCGTTGGTGTGCGACTTCATATGTATTTTTAAATTACCTTTGTGTGATACGGCATAATTACAAAAATTGCATTCGAATGGACGTTCGTTAGTGTGCCACCTCATATGTATTCTTAAATTACCTTTTTGCAATGCAGCATAATTACACCAATTGCATTCGAATGGGCGTTCGTTAGTGTGAGACTTCATATGTGTTTTTAAATTACCTTTGTGTGATGCGGCATAATTACAAAAATTACATTCGAATGGACGTTCGTTAGTGTGCGACTTCATATGTATTCTTAAATTACCTTTTTGCGATGCAGCATAATTACACAAATTGCATTCGAATGGGCGTTCGTTAGTGTGAGACTTCATATGTGTTTTTAAATTACCTTTGTGTGATGCGGCATAATTACAAAAATTACATTCGAATGGACGTTCGTTAGTGTGCGACTTCATATGAATTCTTAAATTACCTTTTTGCGATGCAGCATAATTACACAAATTGCATTCGAATGGGCGTTCGTTAGTGTGCGACTTCATATGTATTTTTAAACTACTCTTATGTGATGTGGCGTAATTACACAAACTGCATTCGAATGGACGTTTGTTAGTGTGCGACTTCATATGTATTTTTAAATTACTCTTTTGTGACGTGGCATAATTACATAAATTACAGTCGAATGAATGTTCGTTAGTGTGCGACATCACATGTATTTCTAAACTACTCATACGTGACGTGGCATAATTACATAAATTACAGGCGAATGGACTTTCGTTAGTACGCGACTTAATATGTATTTTTAAACTACGTTTCTGCAATGCGGCATAATTACACAATTGGCATGCGAACGGACGTTCGTTAGTGTTCAACTTTATATTTTCTTGACGTGGTATAATTACTTAAATTGCATGCGAACGGACGTTCGTTAAAGTGCGACTTCAAATGTGCTTTGAAATTATCTTTCCTAGATGCGGTATAATTACACAAATTGCATTCGAATGGACGTTCGTTAGTGTAACACTTCATATGTATTTTTAAACTATCTTTATGTGATGTGGCATAATAACACAAACTGCAGGCGATTGGACGTTCGTTTGTATGCAATTAATTGTATATGACTTTTTAAAGTACTTTTCCGTGATACGGTATAATCACACAAATTGCATGTAAATGGTCGTTTATTAGTATGCAGCATCATGTGTCTTTGTAAATAACCTTTCAGTGATGCGGCATAGTTACATAAATTGCATACAAATGCAAGCACATTAGTTAATATGCAACTGTGTATGTTATGGTGGTTTTTTGAGATTCCGTATAATCATACAAATTGCATAAATGTTCACGTTCGTCAGTATGCGACTGCATAGGTAAATCTAGAAGATTTTTGTGATGTTGCATTATCACTAAAATTGTATACAAATGTATGTTCGTCAAAACGAAAACACATATGAGTTCTTAACTTTCTCTTACAACATGCAGAATATGCACATACAAAGCGTGCCGATAGCCGTTCGTTAGTATGTGAACACACACTTTATTGAAACCTTTTAGAGGGATCAGTAAATACATAAATTACATGATAACACTCGTTCCTTAGCATGTGACCGAGCTATATATTGATGTTACTGTCAATGGACAGTGTTTAAGGATGCAAACGTGCACTTGTTAATAGGTCAATTATTGTAAAAGTAGAATAAACACATAAATTCAGCTCTATTCAAATAATGTATTTCCATAATACTTTACTTTTGACGGCGAGTTGGTTCAATGTTTATAAATGCATTTCCGCTTAATATCAGACATCATCTCTTACTAAACGACAAATTCTACTAGGCACTTTTAACTTCAATATTAGGTATGGACCGTGTCATTCACATAAGCTTAAACGAGCTGAACACAAAGAATTAATTTGCCTTAATTTTAAATACTTTTTCCGTAATTAGGTAGATATCAATTTACGTTAACGTATTCTTAACGTATACTTCAAACTTTAACAATATCTCTCACCATTATCAACGTTGTAGCCATTTTATAAATGTCCTTGAAGGTGTTTCATAGAATCGAATGATTTATAAACTCCGACATGATTGCTAAAGAAAGCAGAAGAGCTTAAGTTTACAAATGCACTAATGAAGGGCTGAGAACCTTTTTACGATTATTCTGCTAAAATAATTATAGGAAACCATTTGCTCTTTATACATGAACCACACATCTGATGACTTGCGTTTATGCCTTTAGCTTTAATTATTTAAAATCGAATGGTTGTGGGCAATTAAATATAGAATAAAATAACTTTGTCACGGTTTTGCTTCCCACACTGCATCGTGTTATTTGGGTCACCGGAACTGTAGGCGTTTCGTTTAAAAATCTGAAACAGTCCACAAATGATGTATAGATAAATTTGTTTCGTGTTAATAGGCTTGATAATTCAGATTTTTGTTTATTTGACAATGATAGTATCGATTTTCGTTTTACTTTGTCAGATTAGTCCGTATGTGTGTGATATTACTTTTTATACCAATTACTGATTGGGTGGATTTTTAAATAACGATTAATTAATCTATCAATTATCAATCACGGTATTCCCTTTCAAGATAATCAAACCTAGCACCTCTTTCTGGAGGAATATGCAGGTTGTAGCACAAGACTACTACATTACTTTTACTCCCAGCACCATTCACAATATTTCTCCACATCCCTAGGTCCCTACACATTTCCTTTGCCTCTGCAACAATCATACATTGTTTTTGGCACGGTCTTTTATTCCTCAAACTTGTATCTCCTGTCGTTTTTTCAGTATCTTTATTACTACATCCAACTATCTTTTACATGGTCTGCCCATTGCAACTCTATCCATCATCTTACTTGCATATATACGCTTGGTAAGTCTATCCTCATTCATTCTCTCTATATGTCCAATCCACCTATGTGTGCGTCGCTCGCTTCACTTCTTAAAGGTCACTTGAGCCCCACACTCTACTCAGACCCTTGTCTCTCAATGTTTTTATGCATACACTTCTTAGGAACCTCATTCAGTAGTATTTATAAGACTAACATGCTTCTTTTGTCAGACCCACATTTCCCTTCCATACAGAACAGTTGGCACAAACACATTGTTGTAATTGACTAGTTTTGTATTTATACTGAATCCTTCATTCCTGTTCACTGCCCATATACTTCCAGACCTTTTCTTCAAACATTTGTCCTTCTTTCTGAATAAAAAAATGTTTATATTCAATCCTAAACGAATTTTACGAGGTTTTAGCTAAAAAAATTGATATGGTACAAATGTATTCCTTACATTGAATTTATCAAATTATCAGAATAAAAAAATATTTCACGACTTAGACTTGATATAAGATTAGGCTTCGTTTTTAAACGGTACATCACAACACTATTTGTACTTAGAGCGTGCTATTTTACATGGGATTTCACTTTTTAGGCTAAAGGAATAATAAGCTTATCCTACTAGAAATATTACACAAGGTAAAAATTAAATATTGCAAAATTTTACATTCTTAGATTTGGGGTTTGTTTTCTCACAGAATGAGATGCTCGATGACCTCTTATGACCTCCTTATCACATTGATGCGATAAAGACATAGTGTTGTGATTTACCATTTAAGAACGACGCCCAACTTTAAAGTCCGTGAAATATAGCATTGACTGATAGTGTTAATACAAACTTCCATGTGTAAATATGTATGCTCCTGAAAAATACAAGTTTTATTACAATTATATAGACAATAAAACAAGTTCCAGACTGAGAAAATACGAACATTCGTACTTTTCTGGCATGTAAATTTTATACTACATACATCCTCTTTAAAAGTATCAGCCAATGAACGCTATTTATTCGAAACGTGATAACCTAATGGCGAGTTTTAATGCAAAGTAGTTTTTCTTTCAAATAAGTCAATTTCGAGTTGATTCTAGAATAAATTCCGTTAACAAAACAAAAATACCGCATTTATTTGCTTAAACAAACCACTGTTCGAGAGCCTTCTCAAAGCTATAAAATATCAAAGAACAGCAATTATTCATGGAAAACGATAACGCCAAGAACGACCGTAAAACCAGATAAGATAGCGAGTTTTTATCGCTATACAGAAGCTCATAAGAGAGAAATAACACTAATAAGAGACGGAAGATAAAAGTCGCAATAAATTGTAAAATTAAAGTTCATTAAAGAGATAAGATCGCGAAATCGTTGGTATTTGTTACATCAGGCGCATGATTAAGGGTTCCAAAATGTAATCAGAAGGTTCGAGGCTGATGACGTATTAAGATTACTTTATTGTATAAAGACGGAAGGAATTAGAACGAATCATTCATTCCTGCGGCATGCAACATGTAACATTCAAGATTTAAACATAAGTACTTTGACATTAGATAATTTGGTAGATATTTAGTGAATAAAGTACAACGAACATTAACATAAATAATCTTGGTGCAAGGTCACATGCTACTTTAATCTGTAAAAGGTACTTTCCAAAATTAATGCGAAATATTCCAACGTATGGAGATTAATTAAACATGAAAATCTAAAATTTGGAACCAGAAAAGTTTTGATGCAGTCAATTTCAATGGAAACGATATGTTAAATAGCCAAAGACAGGTGGTCAGAAAGATAAAAATATCAGTAGAATTTTAACAACCCAAAGAGCAAATATAATTTAGTTCTAAATCTTAAAGGACATTTGTATATTATTAAGTAGAGCAAGCTAGGATAAGTCATACAAAAATATATTTGTAAATGGATAGTTCGATTTCAGAAATTTTAAGGCAGAGCTCGAGGTTTTTTGATATTTATAAAAATTTTTACTCAACATTGTTTATCTACTACATTGATATAGGGTAACAATGCAAGAATATTTTAATTATTCATAAAAATTTTAAAGAAAAAATTGTGGCTCTTTCGGGTTCGTAACCCGACACGATCCGCTTGAAAAATTTTAGATGAGCATTTTTCACAAAAATATACCCTCGTTCGGATGAGAGGTAAAATTGAGATCCCGTGTGTGGGTCTTATCACGCACGTTAAAGACCCCACCTTGCTTGGAACAGCAAGGGTTCGACAAAATTCCAAATTTTCCAGAACAAAAAACTCGCTTTCTGGCCAATGTAGTACCTTCGTGCGAAACATTGAAAAATCACATGTAAGGCTTACAAATAAGCTATTTTGGGGTTTACTAATAATTAACAAGTATGGTGAAGATTGTTTTAATATGTAAGTAGTAATGAGAATCCTGTTTTTTTCGCTTAAGCTGTAAGTTGCATTTACCAACGTTATTTATATCTGTGTGTGAGTAAATTTTTTAGATAATATGTGTAAAAAAAATATTTTTGAATGTATTAAGGATTGTTCAGGAGTATTACTTGAAATTTCTTTGTTTCATTTCATTTTCGTAAAATCGACAGAACATTTGTTGTTGAACTAGCAAAAGAGAAAATAGTCCCAGTACGATAAAATTCATATTTCCTATTAAGCAAGCATGCCTTGCATCTTTATATGGTCGGGACTGTTGTACCCGAATATTCACAGCATTTTTGTGACGCCCGACGTTAGAACAGTTTTACCAGGCATCACAGCAATATATATTACTGCGATAAAAAGGTCACGAGAGTCATTAAACACCTAAAATTTTATGAAAAGACCATCCAAACGTTAATTTCTGCACCTTGTATAAATATCAAGCGTAATTAAATCCCGTGTATTGCATTTGTTGCAGAGATCGTGAAACGAGTATAAACTTTAAAGTCTCATCTTTAAATCGATTCTTTTCAGTAGTATGTGTAAATGATTCTGGAAAGGTGCCTCAAAACTAGCTTTTGTTTTAAGATATAAATACAAAGCCATTCATTTCATTGCCATTAAAATAAAAGGCTTATTTCCGTGTGTGGATTTTAAAAATATTCATTCTGGTTAAAGATACCTTAAAACGCATTTAAGAATACTTAGATTTAAGCCATATTGTTTCAAATATGCATTTGTTTTCTGTCAGAATACGAACTAATACAAACCCTATGGCATTATCAAAGCATAAATTACTTATGCAATAAATTTTCCGTGTACAAAATATTCGTTAGAACAGATATTATTGCATAAAATAGTGTCAGTGTAACGCATTTGTAAGGCAAAGATAAATTTCCGTGTGTAGATTTTAAAATATTCGTTCTTGTTAATAATGAAATATTTATTTGCCTGACTGCGAGTTTAAGAGTATTCAATAAAGTCGTGAATCACCTGTAAATACTAAGAAATATTTTTAAAGATTATGTAATATACAATTATTTCCCGTGAATGAATAAGTGCTCAAAAGAACCCGTGATTATTAAAATACTATGAATTAGATAAGAATTATTTTAATAGCTTTCCGTGTTAGAAAATCAAGGAATGAGGCGTGCATTAGACAAGAATAGACGGCGCTTAACTATAAATATAAATCAATTTCAGCCGTGACAACTGACACTAATTAGAACGTTATACGTTGACACTCTAATAAAGATTACATCACTCGTGTGTGTCATACTTTGAAATAGAGCCAGAAGAATAAGGAACACGAAGTACTAATTTTTTTGTATTATATAATTCAGAATTGAATTAGAACGACTCTTTCATTCTATCATTTCAAGACATCGAGCATAAAAGTTTTGCTTCGAACATGAAAGATAGATTATTTTGTATATAAACCGAAACTGAATTAGAGCGATTCATTCATTCCTTCCTAAGTCGATCAGCATGAAAGTTTTCAATATCAGTATTTGACTTTCAGAATGAATTCTTTTTAATACATAAAACTTATACATTTCGAGTAGGAATCAAATCTATTTCACAAGATACACAGAAGTTCTCAAACGCAATTATTTGATGAAGCAGAATTGTTTGATAGATACTAAGAAAATTGAATTTTTCTTCGATACAAGAGCAACTCTAAAGTTAATTGATTAAAATAGAAAATGCATTTTGCAAACTGATATTCAGTTGGAGATTTGTAATGGAAATGAAATGTTAATTTTTATATAGATATATCTTTAAAACCACCTGAATTGCTGCATGTAAATGCTACATTTGAAACAAGATCCATTGAGGAAGCAGAATTTTCCACTTCATCTGCAACATTGCAGTCCACAAACTACTCTTAAAACCAGATGTAATTATGAAGTGTATTTTTTATTGTATTGTATTAGGTATATGGCAGGTATGTGCAACGTCCGGCCCTTTAACAATTTTCAAATCTTACTAAACATGGACCTCAGAAACTAAAAGATATTTGAACTTGTATTCAATATAAATTTGACTTTTAAATATCGCTATTATTTCATATATAATTTGGCCTGCAATTTGATGTGATATTTGCATTTCAGCCCGAGTTCTTGGTTAAGTTGCTCATACCTGGTATATGGGACACTTGGAGTATTTTTTGGGCATCTAATTTTACAAAAGGTTGAGATACAAAAAAAACAGTTTACATGTATTTTATTTTCCAATATCATCTTTTGTTCAATGTTTACAGCAAAACTCGCAATTATAGTTTATTCAGAACAAAAACTGGTTCAACCGGAGCATGTTTCTTCTTGTGCTGTTGAATAAGCTAACAGGTACATTTAAACTGTATTTCTTAATCTGAAACTATTTATAAAAATGGTATTAAACTATTAAGGCCAAAAGTGTATTTCCTGAATTGAGTATTTGACATTGGAAATACAAAAACTTGCTTTAAATAAATTGTTTGCTTAACAATCTTATGTGTGTTCCACTTAAATTAAAGTTTGTACTGATTTTTCAGTTTATTCAAAAATGCAGGCATTTCAAAAATATTTGATGTTATTAGTTTTCACGGATGAAATATGTTTTAAAATTAACATTTCATGTTACACAGTTACAATATCATTTAATAGAAATGTTCAAATAATCGACCCATGTGATCTGATATTTAAACTAAACCGTTTTGTTTACTAATTTTTTTTTTACTTGTTAGGTTCTACTTCTTCCCTGCTACATTCTGTTGGTGTGAATAATAGTTTACAACTTACGCCAAAAACAAGGACTTTATACAGTCGAGAAAGGGAATACAAAAACATGGTCAAAGTGTATAAATCGAGATCCATGTCATTCAAACAAAAGCTGAAACTTGCCGAAAAACAGTTCAATATTATGGATAGTAATTTGAATTCTGAAGCAATCAAACTTTGCCTTCAATAGCTTTTGCTAAACAAACTAAACCTACAGGAAGAAGGTTTTCAATAGAAGAAAAATGTCTTTGGCCTTATATAAGCATTCCGGTTGTCGTTATAGATTTCTGGTTAAATGGTTTTGTCTGCCGTCAAAGAGAACTTTTAGCAGACTATAAAATAAAATTCCAGTGGGTCCAGGCATTAATCAATTTTTAATGAATCATTTGAAGAAAACAGTTGAGAAATTATCACTAAAACAAGGATTTTGCATACTTGTTTTTGATGAAATTTCATTGTTACCACATGTTACATATGATAAACATAAGGATCAATTAGTGGTTATTGAAAATGGAGTAATAACTGATCATGCGTTGGTCTTCGTGGTGAAATCTTTGACAGGAAAGAACTGGAAGCAAACAGTTGCTTTTTCTTTTTGCACAGTCACAACTAAGCCTGTTGACATACAAAAGCAACTTATATCAGTTGTAAAGGAGCTTAATAATGCAGGTAAATAATTATATTGCATTATAATTCTGTAAAGATGCGGTCTTTGTATTATGAAACGTTAAGTAATAAGTATGCCATACTTGTCATGAAGGTATGTTATAATGAAAATTTTGAACTAGTCTATAATCAGGGAGAAATATGCTGGCATGTGACTTATTATTGAAAAATATCTCAAATAAAAACTAGCGATTTAACTTAGATTTCCAGTTTTATGATCAGTGGCTGAATTGCTCGCCTTTCTTGAATTAATATATCATTACAAATATTGAAATGTTGAAGTATTGTGGTACACACTAGCATTTTTTAATTTGACATGTTGTAGGTCTTGAAGTTATCAGTGTTATTTGTGACCAAGGTGCAAAAAATCGAAGTGCTATTGAAGGCCTCGTATTTGAAGCTCGTCAGAAATATTTGAGAAATGGAGAAATTCCAAAAAGACGAATCATCATGAAAGAGAGCCCTATTATTCCATTATATGATTATCCACACTTGCTCGAAGGCATACGTAACCTACTACTAAATTGTAATTTAGTATGGAACAGTCCAGATGGTACATGTGTTGCAATATGGTATGCTATTTGGAAGGCATATAAAATAGACAGCACGACTGCACAAATTTGTGCGCTCCCAAAAATAACGGATTTCCATGTTGTCAAAAAAATACGTAAAATAAAAGTATCTTGTGCAACACAAGTTTTAAGTCATTCAATCGCTGCTGCTATTTCCTGTATGGCTCGAAATAGTAAGTTTTAAATTGAAATATTAAACGAGATGCTGTGTGCAATAGGAAAAATTATTCTAAATTTTTGAAATTTCTTAGGAAAGATAGTCAATTTTGTTGTTAAAGGCTAACAATTTGTTTAATTATAGTAGTGCGTTTCTTCTTTGACTTAGCAGGTACATGCACTTACAGGATGCATTAAAAAGTTTTACAGCAAGTCGTCACCAGCAATGCCACTTGCCTTAGATACGCAAATACTTCTAGTTAATGGTAGTAGTGCACCACTAGAAATATTAACGTATTTGAGGCCTGCGACATTACTAGGGGCGGTACACTGCTTCAGAACAATCTGTAGAAATATCATACTTCTGTGCCCAGTAAGGGCAAAAATCAAATAATTTGATAATTGATTTCTGTTAGACTTTGTAATAAAAATGACTTAGTGATAGGTGGATAAGAAAATTCATCCAAACTTTATTTGTCTTAGATGAATCTGACATTACTGGTGAAATCAAAATGGAGACAAGGGTCCGTGAAACTGCTAAAATTCTTAAATTCTTTGACAGCCTCTTTGATAGTGTAACCGAAGGTCAATATTGGGGTATTTCAGGAAAACCATTAACTGCAGCAGCGAAGGAAAGTCGAAACACATTAATTTTTGGAAATGGTCAGTGCAGCAATTACGGAAGATGAACTTTCAGAAGCCCGGAAAAGTATCCAAACTTGTGCCCCCATCATCAAAAAACTGGATAGTTACACTAGAAAGTTTGATCGAGATTAAAGATTTTCTGCTTAAAAAAATATAAAATACTTTCTCCCAAAGAAATTCAACCAATTGGTTTGTCAACATCGGTTACGAAACAACCATCCAACTTGTCAGCAATTTCGAGATAGTTATGTCTCTTGGTTAGAAATTGGACGGGCCCACATTCTGTTGGATCTAATTGTGAGTTAACTGATGATACATCTTTATTGGATTTAAAAGATATGTTTTTATCTAATCTTAAACAAATTATCGGTAGTGAAAACATTGACATTGTAGTTGACAACAAAATAAATGCAGCTTTTTCACAACTCAATGAAAACTATTTTAACAGGAAATAAACAAAAGCTACTATTGGATATGTCTCTGGCTATAATGCAAAAAAATTACTGCTTAAATTTTATTGTAATTTTTGAAAAATACATGTGTCGAAGAATCAGTTTGGGTGCGATGCAGATTTTGCAGTTCTAATAACTGAAAAAGAATATAAACCGTGAGACTCTTCACTATTGTCGCGATACTTTCATTAAATGTATATATAAAATATACAATATACTATCAAACTACAATATTTCCATTAATGTTAAAAAAAACTATATTATTTTATGTTAAACAACATGTGCACATAGGGACACTATTATATATTATATTAGCAACTATGTTATTGATTTATGTATTTATAATTTTTGTAAGTGTATAAACAGAATTATTACTGGTAAGGACACATGACTCCCCAATGGAAGCTGTTCTCTGTTTACACAAGCTTTAACAATTCAAAAAAAAACGAATGAAATATAAACAATAACTTTTTCTACAGCCACTTAAAAAGTATCCAATTTAATCCTAATAACACAATATACTGTCTGACATATTCTTCATGTGTAATTTGTGAACAGGGGAATGTCCCTGTAAATTTTCAATAAGTAAATGAATTGTGTGAAGTTCTAAGACAGCTGGGGTTTCTGCAACATTTTCTTTTAAATAAATAGGAAGTAATAAAGTAAAATGTCATTCATTTTTGTATAGTTTACTTCTGTTGATTGCTGTTTCAGGTGCTAAGTTCTTGTTGTTATGATTGTGTTGTATTTAATAAGCCTAAATTAAAGGGACTTTTTATTACACTGTTGGGACTCTACCAGACTCTACTGTCTTTACCGTTTCATTATTCTTTATGCATAGATTAGGTTATATACATTTTGTTTGTTTTGCGCATTGAACCCGATTGCGGATCGGGTTCTACGTTCTACTATTCTAGGTTCAAGTACCGTTGTAAACTATATGTTGAATTTCAAGTTCTAAATGTGGCATCTGTAATTAAAAGGAGAAGTTTACAAGTAAAGATCCAGTGGACCCATGCGAATATAATTAGTAGCGATATTCTACCTGCACGCGCCATTTGACCTGGAACATCGCCATCCACGCATCAGGAGTTGGTGAGTCCGTTCCATATCTATTTTATCATCGCAACAATTTGTTTGTCTTTGCTTGCTGGTAAATTACATTATAATATTGTTGGGTTTAGACTTGCTGTGTCCATACAATTATAATAGGGTTGGGTTCTAATTTAGGGTGTTGAACGAACATTGCATAATTACAATACTTAATAGAGTATGCAAAACTAAGCCAACGACCCGCCTATTATTATTACAGGTATTATTGCAGATACCCTCAGTACTTAAGGGTTATCCTACTAGGATCCTAGTGCAACCCCTTATTTGCGTTATAGTCATTTAAATCGGCCGTCTGGTCGCAAATTTATGTTGCCTGTGTTAATATTTAAATTTTAAGTAAGATCCGAATTAGACAATCGGTGTATTGGTATATGTATTATTAGAATTGCACCATAACAAGTGGGTGGGCCCAGTTATTAATTAAACTATAGTGTATGTGTTTATTGTTATTAACTTGATTTAACCTTGTATAGTAAACGTATTGATAAGCTATGAGGTTTACATTACTGTGTGTCAACGTATGTTAGCTGGATTGTATGCTTGTGTGGGTATTATTTGTGACCGTAAGGAATTTCCTATCTCAGTTCTGTCAGAGCACAGCTGTTAGAGTTAGGTGGCGCTCACTTTTGGTAAGAGGTTAGGTTGATGGTTTACCCCACACCCCGCCCGGTACTGGGTTAGCTAAGGGTACATTGAAGCTGTTTGCTACGACTGCCTCGATAAGCATTTACCTTGCTAACCTCATTAGCGATTTCAGTTGTAAATTGGATTTCAATTTGAAATCCCCCTTGCTTGTTGTCGTTGTATACCGAGTGCCCTAGCACTGTCATAGTGTGTTACAGCTAACCTAACGGTCCCTTCAGCTGGCATTTAGTTTATATTATAGTAGAAATCTTTCAATTTTACGTCCCGGCACTTATATTCTCCATACATTTATATAAACAATTCCCAAAAATGAGTTCATTATTATTGTTTTAAACCACCTTTAAAATGAAATAAAATCGCTCTACAACGGTTGTTCCAGCCTCCACGCGTTATAGCTTTTTCTGCAAGCTGGTCATACGTTACATTTAGGGGATAACTGATATTGCGCATCGCACTACAGGTTGTACCACAATCCTACTAACTTACAATTATTGTTGAAACTGTCGAACCAATTGCGATCGTACTACAGATTGTACGATAGATTGCTCGTTTGTAGACCATTTAACTTTTAATTAGATAATCGAAAATACGTAGGAGTTTGTACATTTTACACTACGTACCCTATTTTAATAAATGATTGTTTTCATGTTTGGAGAAGTGTTCAATTATTCAATATTTATTGTAGTTAAACGACATACTTTACTGTAGGTGCTAGAAATATGCTTAAAAATTATTGCCATGCTGTAATGGGTTTTACTTTAGTATTATTGTGGGACAGTTTTATTACACATTCGTTAACGTGGATCTACTTTAATTTTAGAGCGTTGGTTTCTGTAGATTCTTGGCAATAACTTTAATCGATCTAACCGGAAAATTAAACAATGTTTATGCTGTTGAAGGTTTTTGGTTATTGGTATCTACCAGTTTTACTTAAAAAATTTATAACTTTCCAGCGATGTAACGTAACGGTAAAAGTTAATTTAAAAACTTAGCGGTTGTTCATATGTGCACATACTAAATTTGAATTTTTTTCCAAATTTAACGAATAAACAATCAACAGTTAAGCGAAAGTCCATATTAAGTTGTTACGTTATTAGGGGCAGCCACGTTGGGCGCCAAAAATGTTACGTTACGTTGACTCGTAGCCGCGCGTAACATAAAGAAAATCATAGAAATTACCGGGCTCAATCGGAGATTGGGAGGGGGGGGTTGTAGAAAGCAGACCAACATACCATGTACGCGGCTGTAAGGAGTTAGTGATAATACCTGCAAGAAAAATAGTTAAGCAAACCTGAAAAAAAAAGAATTAGCATAGCAGCAATGATAAGTCTAAATTATTCAGTACGTTGTAGAATGTAAGAAAAAAAATTGTTTGGATAATCTATATAATATAATCACGATAAAAGCATTCTAAAAATTTTTATTACAAAGTGAGGTAATATTGGGGAGTAGCAGAAACGTTTCCTCACACACCAATTAAACATAAATCAGATAAAATGTTAAAAAAAGATAAATAGATAAGACACCATTGGTATGAGTAATTCAGTAGTATCGATTGTTCTTTCTTTCTTTTTTCTTATGTTTTAAAATAGCATGCAAGTCTTTTGTAAAAGGTATCAGAACGACAAAGATATGGTAAAGCAACGGATAGATATTTAAAGTAATAACAAGTAGGAAATAGTTCAACTTACGAAAGTCCTTCGGCAACGTTTCCCTACAATTGAAGTGTGGGATTCACGATGTCCTGCACTAACGAAGCACTTCACCCTTGACTGTGAGGGTGTTGATGGAATTTCTTACACTTTACACTAATCACACCCATGTATTTCACTGGCGTTAGCAGCAGACATTATCATGCTGATGGAACTATGTAGCATTGATAAATTCTTGTTAACTCTATTTCCTGAGACAATAATTTCGAAATATTTTGTAACACAAATCGTAAAAAAAAATAGTAATAAAAATTTAGAATCACGCTTTCAAGGCACGATGTAATGCATTAAACTAACAGTAACGCGAGGTGTTTTATTTGCTACCTATGGTAACAAATAAAATCTAATGCTTTTGAATAACGAAAATTTGCGCAAACAACGATCTATTTTAGATTCGTTGGGGTTAGAAAATTCAGAAACTACAGTATCAACCGTCTTTACAAGTGAATGAGATACCTGTTTATAAGAAGCAACCTTTTTCTACTAAACCTGCTACAACTGTATCATCATTTGTGTTTGAAGCACTCAAGCTTAAAACTGTATTTGGATAATCCAAAGTATGCACTACTCTGACAACAAAAAGACCACGAAAACTAGATCGCACACACAGTTCAAATATAAAAAGACAAATCCACTAAAAAAACACAATTAGTAAAGCAACGCGTATCACTAAGACAAGGTTCCGTAAAACGCACGACAAGTTCTATCACTTTTATTTACAACAGAAAAGCAACAAAAAAACCAATTAGTAATGCAACGCGTATCACTAAAACCGTCCGTCAATGACCTTACAACAACACTTGTGGTCAATCAAACACGTTACATCTAAAGCATACTTCCTTCAAAAGCAATCAGAACTACACTCTGCTACAGTTAATATACGGTTTTTATTTCCTAAGAAAGACAACTAAAATCGTGCCGCGCTTCTTCAGGAACAATTCGAAATTCATCCCGCATTAATTCTCACTATTCTCAAAGCAAAAAGAAAAGTCTTTTCCACGTAATTAATATATAGCTACCGAGAACGAACTACAACTCCTAATCTGTTTATTCAACTCGTTGTTACAACCGCTTATCGTCTCTTATCTAGACTTGTATATTCACATAAGCTACAAAATTTATATCAACGGCAAGACAAGAACGATGCAATCTACTCATTATAATACGATGCACTCGCCTAAGGAGTTAATAAATATCAAATATAAAAATAGTAGTTACAGAAATGTGTTTACTAATTGGGAAAAAGCGTAAAATGTTAAACTATTAAAAATGCACGTTACAAAGTTTCTATTCTAAGTTATTGAAGCTCAACACAAATTGACGTGATTATAGGATTGCATTTTTGCAAACAAGAGTTCCTTTGTATGCAAGTGAACTGTATGCAAATGATCATTCGTTATTAGGCGGTCGTATGTGTTTTCCCGACTTTCTTTTGATACAACCTAATTATGTAAAAAGCATACACATCGTCATCGTTAGCGACGAATAATGTATATGATTTCTAGATTATTTTCTTGATACGGAAAAATCACATATTTCGAACAAATGTTCGTTCATCAATATGGGACAGCATATGTTTATGTAAACGACTTTTGCATGTTGCACAATAATCACAATTATTTCATGCGAATCGACGTTCGTTAGTATGCAACTTCATATGTTTTTGTAAATTACCTTTTTGCGATGCAGCATAATTACACAAATTGCATTCGAATGGACATTCGTTAGTGTGACTTCATATGTATTTTTAAACTACTCTTATGTGACGTGGCGTAATTACATAAATTGCAGACAAATGAATGTTCGTTAGTGTGCGTCTTCATATGTATTTTTAAATTGCCTTTTTGTGATGCGGCATAATTACACAAATTGCATTCGAATGGACGTTCGTTAATGTGCGACTTCATATGTATTTTTAAATTACTCTTATGTGAGGTGGCGTAATTACATAAATTGCACACGAATGGACGTTCGTTGGTGTGCGACTTCAGATGTATTTTTAAATTACCTTTTTGTGATGCGGCATAATTACAAATATTGCATTCGAATGGACGTTCGTTAATGTGCGACTTCATATGTATTTTTACACTACTCTTATGTGACGTGGCATAATTACATAAATTGCATACGAATGGACGTTCGTTGGTGTGCGACTTCAGATGTATTTTTAAATTACCTTTTTGTGATGCGGCATAATTACAAAAATGGCATTCGAATGGACGTTCGTTAGTATGCGACTTCATATGTTTCTGTAAATAATCTTTTTGCGATGCAGCATAATTACACAAATTGCATGCGAACGGACGTTCGTTAGTGTGCGACTTTATATGTGCTTTTAAATGATGTTTCCTTGACGTGGTATAATTACATAAACTGCATGCGAACGGACGTTTGTTAGAGTGCGACTCCACATGTCTTTGTAAATTATTTTTCCTAGATGCAGTATAATTACACAAATTGCATTCGAATGGACGTTCGTTAGTGTGCAACTTCATATGTGCATTGAAATTACCTTTCTGTGATGTGGCATAATTACACAATTTGCATGCGAATGGACGTTCGTTAGTGTGAGACTTCATATGTATTTGTAAATAATCTTTCCTAGATGCGGTATAATTACACAAATTGCATTCGAATGGACGTTCGTTAGTGTGCAACTTCATATGTACTTTGAAATTACCTTTCTGTGATGTGGCATAATTACACAAATTGCATTTGAATGGACGTTCGTTAGTATGCAATTGTATATGACTTTTTAAAGTACTTTTCCGTGATGCGGTATAATCACACAAATTGCATGTAAATGGACGTTTATTAGTATGCGGCATCATGTGTCTTTGTAAATAACCTTTCAGTGATGCGGTATAGGTACATAAATTGCATACAAATGTAAGCACATTAGTTAATATGCAACTGTGTATGTTACAGTGCTTTTCTGAGATTCCGTATAATCATACAAATTGCATAAATATTCACATTCGTTAGTATGCGACTGCATAGGTAAATAGACTTTTGTGATGCTACATTATCACTAAAATTGTATACAAATGTATGTTCGTCAAAACGAAAACACATATGAGTTCTTAACTTGCTCTTACAACATGCAGAATATGCACATACAAAGCGTGCCGATATCCGTTCGTTAGTATGTGAGCACATACGAACTTTAATGAAACCTTTATAGAGGGATCAGTAAATACATCAATTATATGATAACGAACGTTCCTTGGCATGTGACCGAGCTATATATTGATGTTACTGTCAATGGACAGTGTTTAAGAGTGCAAACGTACACTTGTTAATAGGCCAATTATTGTAAAAGTAGAATAAACACATAAATTCCTCTCTATTCAAATAATGTATTCACATAATACTTTACTTTTGACGGCGAGTTGGTTCAATGTTTATAAAGGCATTTCCTCTTAATACCAGACGTCACCTCTTACTAAACCATAAATTCTACTAGGCACTTTTAACTTCAATATTAGCTATGGATCGTGTCATTCACATAAGCTTAAAAGAGCTGAACACAAAGAATTAATTTGCCTTAATTTTAAATACCTTTACCAATTTACGTTAACGTCTTCTTAGCGTATACGTCAAACTTTAACAATATCTCTCACCATTATCAACGTTGCAACCATTTTATAAATGTCCTTGAAGGTGTTTCATAGAATCGAATGATTAAGGGCCGGTTTTTCAATTGACGTTTAAACCGAGTTCATAGTTTAAACTACGTTCTGCAGTTTATTAGTTTTTCAATACCAGTTCAGTGAATGAACTTAGTTTAAACTTGATTCTTCGTTGTCTGCGGTTTAAACCAATAAACCTAACATCAGTAACTTTCTGATTTGTCAGTGGGTTAGTATAATAGGTATCTAGTTGTTTGCTTTTAAATTATAAAATTGGCTTTGGCTGATTTTATGTTAGAGGATGACGATGAAGATTTAATAGAGTATCTAAATTATTTAAATAGATGAAGGAAATTACCCACTATTAGAGAAAGACTAGACGATTTTAAAGGTGGGATAATTATGATTTCTTTTTGAGGTTTCGCCTATCCAAAGAAACCAATATACAGGATAGTAAATGAAATTGGTGATGCAATTAGTTCCAACACTGATAGGTAATATATATTTCATTTAAAATGTATAGATTTATCAATATTTGTTTTTAGGAATCGTGCAATTTCGCTTGTTATAATGGTGCTCTTAACCATTCGATTTTATGCTACAGGATCCTTTCTTATTGCTGTTGGTGATTTTATGGGAATTCATAAGAGTACTGCAAGCAAGGCAATTTATAAAGTTTCTCGTGCTTTAACACAACTACGCCCACGCTGGATGAAGATGCCAAACACTAACCAGGAAATATTGAAAATTTGTCAAGAATTCTTTAATATAGCTAGATTTCGTAGGTGTATAGGTGCTCTTGATTGTTCCCACATTAAGATTCAATCGCCTGGGGGCGACAATGCGGAAACGTTTAGAAATAGGAAAAAAAATTTTCTATTATTGTTCAAACTATTGCTGGACCAGATTTAAGAATACAAAATATAGTAGCACGTTGACCGGGTTCTGCACACGATTCAACTATTTTCAACAGTTCTTTTATTAGGGGTAAATTTGAGCGGAGAGAAATGCAGGATAACTTAATTGTTCGAGACAGTGGATTACCCTATCAAAAATTACTTAATAACACCCTTAGTAAATCCAGTTGCTGCGGCAGAGCAGTTATTTAATGAATCCTTGATAAGGACCAGAAATCCGGTGGAACGAAGCTATCGTGTTTGGAAAAGGAGATTCCCCGTTCTTGCCTTCGGCATCCGCCAAAAACTTGATCGAGTAGAAACGATTATTGTTGCTACAGCAGTATTGCACAATATTGCTTGTGATATGAGGGAACGAGATCCTCGTTTCCATCCCGATGTTGAAGTTGCTGTGGAACTTTTGGATGCACCAAATGTTCCAAATAGGAATAATATACATCTTAACAATTTTATGAGAAACAATTTAATTAATGAGTACTTTTAGAGATTAGTTTAATTAGCATTTTACACGTAGATAATTAAGTTTAATACCCACTAAGCATGCAGCATTACAGATTATTGTATAATCCTATAATTGTGAAGTTAGTTGCATTGTCGCTGCAACATGCACATTATGTTCAATTTATAATATAGTTTTGCTACTTTACACAGTAATGTTGTTGCAATATTCAAGTAATATTTTTCTGCCCAATGGGTAGGTATTAAGTACTGTATATTTTGATTGTACATAATTTATTGCACTCAAATATTGTAAAATAAAATTAAATTCTGATAATATTTTATTAACAAACAGTGTTACGAATTTTTCACAGTTGTTGTTTGATGAGCGCCAGTGATACGAATTTTGTAGTTTTTTGATGATGGAAGCTAGTGAAACTTAATTTTCTACATGGGCGCCAGTGAACAAAAATCTTCCGACATAGCTAGGGGTCTATTCCTGGGTAGAGCAATAAGAAGTGGGACGGGGGGGGGGAGACGAATTTTGTTTGCAAACCAAAGCTAAACAAAGTTAAATAGGCGCCACCAAGTCCTGAGATAATCACGATAAGAGCAAAGCACAATTCTAAGGGCGGACATGGAAACCCAAAGATAAAAAGATCGCCTTCGTTAACAAAAACCTGTCTTATAAAAATAAAACGCAGCTCCTGTAAGAAATTACAAAGATTAAATAAAGAAAATGTAGAACACCATTTGTGTCCTATAAAAGTATTAAAAATAAAAAATGTATATCCAATATGGTATTGGCACAAAATTATTACTCAAAAATTCTACCTTTATGTTATCAGATTTGATCGCATTTGACCAAAATAAAAGTCTCAAAGTTTAACTAATTGTTTACTGAAGTAAAAAAACTTTCTTTTAAAATTTCAAAACTTTTTAACAGGTAAAAAGATTCTCAACAATAATGTTTATAACAAAATCAAAATTTTGTCTTTTTAAAGCAAAAGACAGCTCACTAAACATAAGCTTGTTTTAAATATTTGATCAAAATAATTCATAAACACAATGCATTGAATTATCATTTCTATCCTGAGCAGATCTTATCAGGTAGATTACAGTTTCATAATTAGTACGCAGCGTGTATTTAAATTTTGATACTTATTTTTTATAATTTATCTGTGAATAAAAGCTAATCTCTAGATTGAAAAATGTTTAATTTGAATTTTAGGGAAGCTGCTCGAAACATCTGCTTTCACGGCAAACATCTGCCAAATGTTGCTACATCACAAAAAGTATAACGTCGAAAATATATCTTGAAATTTATCTGAAGTTCAAATGGAACAAAGCTTATTCTATAAGTAATTTTTTTAAATACAAACTAAGAATATTTATTTTGTGTTGTTATGGTGCTGGCATCGACTTCACACTGCTAAGTTTTTGTAACATGCCTGGTGTATAAGTTGCCCATGTATTTCTAGGTGCTCCTGTTGGAAGGTACTGTACTTGCTACAGGAAAAAATATTTTATTATTAAATATATATATATATATATATATATATATATATTTCAGTGGAATAATCGTAGAAAAACCCTTTTCTTCTCGTCCCACGAATTGGGCACCATAAAAGTACTGTGGAAGTCAGAAACAATCGAGTCACGCATTTGGGAAGTCATAAAATCTTTCTGAAAATAAAAAAAATATTCCAATCTCTGGAACGCCTCTTTTTATTTCTGCATACCACGGCTAGTTCTAAAATCTGCTTCTTCATTAATACTTACCAACTTAAGTTTGCTCTTTCTTACATATACTGCCAAATAAAATTACCACTCAAATAATGCAACGAAACATACAACCTTTTATTCATACAAATTAAAATTTTCCATTACCACGTAAACATTTACACATTCGGATATACAGCTTCATAAAATATTACAATCTCAATCATTAATCCTTAAAATTTTATGACTTTACTTTATTTCGACAGTTTTTGTTTTATATGAGTAGATGGGGCCGTTTTGAAACCCTATTTTGACTTTTACTCTGGTCTATGGTGAGCTCAGTATAAACCCTGTTACTCTAAATGCCTAAACACATCGCATCTTTGTTTAAAACAACCTTAAAGATCCATTTACTCTTTACATCAACCTTTTATGTCATTTGTTTACACCTTTAAATAATAAATACAAATTGTCCTTTACATATACCCTTTTATGTTCATAAAATACACCCCCAATGTGTCAAATCACTCAAGCACAAAATAACAGCACAAAATATTGAAGCAATAGCAATAGAAATTAATTTCATTACATGGAGTAAGCTTTTTCCATCGTCGTCTCTGAAGATGTTGTCCACAAAACGTCGTCGTTGCTTCAATACACCTCTCTGCTATACGTAGATCAAACCCATTTCCACTCGCTATCCAAGTCTTTGCAGACGCCTTCAATGTTTCTACCCAGATAATTGTCAAGACCAAGCTAATCACTTTCCACATCTACCAAACCTCAAACATCCTCGTTCCAAATATTTCTGAGCACGCTTACCTTAGTAACATCCCTCGTTAGTTCGTTGAATGTTGTTACAGCACCGTCTACTAAATAGCACCCACTTGTGCAATTTACACTTTTATTTCACTTCCGACGGATTGTACTAACACCGTTTTATAAAATTTTAAACTTAGATGTTACAGTAAAAGCTAAGCGAAGTCAAACGGATAAGCGAAGTAAGAGAGAGCATTTACTGCATCTCCTAGTGTATTTATATCCGTCGATACACCCCTCTTGTACCCTATTTAAGTCGAAAAACTTCCCTATCGTAACCGATTCTGAAAATTTTGAACGTAACAAACTTGTAAAACTGAGAATTCTCATTCCATCGTTGCATTAGTACGAAAACTCGTCAACAAAATACAATGGTCGCAATCTTCTTAAAAATTTCTAACATTCAACCAATCACACACATTTCTCCCATACTTATGTCCAGCCTTCGACTATCTTACCCTCTCTAACACATATCGTTGTCTCTTTTACAATCCCACTCAAGCAACATAAAATCGATATTGTGGTTGACCTCCAAACTTGTCGCGTACTTTAAACGAGTGTTTTATCCAACGTCTATTATATGTGATCTCTGTCTGCTTTACGCTATCGATATTCCGTCTCACTTTTCTTTCAAACTATCTGTTGTTTTCGTAGCTTTTGGTATCGACCGTTAACTAAATTCTACAGAATTATGTTATAACGTACATTCATGTTTCTTGAACTTGTTTATCTATCTGCCAAACTTTTCTATGAAGCAACTGTCCGTTTGAAATCGTATTTTTCAAGTTGTTCAACTAATAGTATTTCTTAGGATTTGTATTTAACCAACGCTTGTTTATTTAAATGGAAAATATGCGTTTACATTATTGATTTTATATACCCAAAAGCTCTCTTTATTATTTGATGTACTTGGTTTACAACTTTTAAAATATTAAAACTAATTACATTTGGGTTTTTACGTACTACAAAGCTTCTACCCTTATGCAAATTTAACATTCCGATTTATAAATACAAAAGTATGCTATTATCCGACCGTTTTCAATGTCAAAACTAATTAATTTGGCGCGTAAATAAATTATCCTTATTTCTTATATACACGGTCGTTACAAATTTATTCTCTAGACCTTTCTATGTCTCTTAACCTATAATTTCAACGACAATATATATATATATATGCATATACATATTGCTGTGTTAAGGGGTTGTTTAAGGATGTATTTTATAGCTATGGTCATGTAGTAATCAGAAATCACAATAGGAAGCAGAAAACTGCATTTATTTGGTAGAAAATTGAGTAATTGGGTTAGTTTGTAAATAGTAAGCATTTAACACCCTGCATATAAAGCATAAGTAGTTTTTAAGCGACGCAAATAAACACAATAAGACGCATAGTTAGCATAGAAATAAGTAATTCATGCATTAGGTAAATAACAAAGATTTAACACCCGGTATATAGAGCTTTAGTAAATTTAGGTAATGCAAACAACGATATTCTTTTGTAGAAGCACGCGTATATAGAAGTAAGCATAGTTCATGTAATTAAACACGCATTGAAAAGGATTCGAATTAATCATAACATAATACGAAGATAAGAGATAAAAGTTAAAGAAGCGTAGTGTAAGTGCGTACAAACAATTAACAATTTTTAATAGTAAAGGCAATCAAAAATGCGTAAATAAATAAACATACTTGAAAATTGAAATTCAAATTGCGTCAGGTATTTGTGTATAATATGGAAACGCGATTATTTACTCAAAACACCGCATGGTCTAATGAGAAAGCATCTGTAGCAAACAACTATTACTCAAAGAGCCAACAATGTTACATCAGAAAACCACTTTAAGTGTAGGAAATAGAAAGACCTCATTGGTTATGATTAGTAAGCCAAACCCACAGACAAAGGGGGACATACCCATATATTAACAGCGAGCAATAATAACGGAGCTCAGTTTTCAACTCAACAAGGCCAAGCTGTGTTACTCTGAATCAAAGAGTAACGCGTGATAATAATATTTTAATAGTAAAATTGTTTAGTGACAGATAGTGCTACGAATATGAAAATTTCTATTGCCAATTAACGTAAGTAGAATTTGGGGAATTTAATTAAACTAAAATATAATAATAATAGAGCTCTAAGTGTGATAATAATAATTCTAAGTTTGACGATGATATTCTGAGGCGGATCACAATAATTCTAAGTCGGAGGCAGACGACAATAATTCAAGTAATATAATAATTCAATATGTTATCGATCCAAAGGGATGCATGATTCTGAGGCTGGTGAGAATAAACTAAGTTTGATGACAATAAAAATAAATTTTGACGACATAAATTCGAGGCGGATGAGAATTTCGAAATTCCAAAGGGGTGCATAATTCAGTAGAAAATATTTCAAATGAGTATATAATAATTCCGAATTGGTGGAGAAGAATTTCGAATACGATGTTAATGATCCAAATGGTTGGTATAATAGTGCATGGAAAATTCTAATTAATGTTGGTTGATAATGGATGCGTTCATAATCTTGGTACAATTTTGAGTTGCGAGAAAGAAATAAAAAAGCACGAAGTAAACAGACCAGGTTAGATCTTTTAGTTTTAAGACATTTTTTTCCATTTAAATTTGAATATTGAATTTGCCTAATTAAGATAAACTTGTGTAACGAACTTTGCATACGTTGAAAGTACGTAATATAATGAAGGGTTTTGAACGTTCCAGACTTCTTTTATAAAAAGAATAGTTTTTGGTGACTTTAGATTGATCGCAAAACATATAATTTTTGAGATAAATAAGACTTACAATATTGATTGATTGAAAAGTGTATTTTAATAATTTTCAAAACCTGTACATAATATTTCTTCCCATTATATGGAATTAATTAATTTCATTTTTTAATTCAAAATAAAAGCTAGTCGAAGCAGAACAATAATAACATGAGTGGGAGTGAAATTTGATAATTTAAACAGAGAGGTGGAGTCAAGTTGTTACGTGCCAAAGATTTTGGCACTAGACATTTTTTAATATAGTTTTAATATGCGGGTATTTTGCGCCATAAATTTAAAAGACTTGTTGAGCGTATTTTCGTCACGTCAGAAGTGCGTTGCGCGAGACTTCGCGTCGACGCGGGTGGACGAAGAGAAAAGTGAGGAGTTTCCGAAAGACGCTTAGGGACTTGCCTTTGAAACGTAAATAAGAGTGGTTGGTCTGGTATTCTATCGTATCTTTTTATTATGTAGATTCCCTTTGCCTTTTTTGATTATCGTTCCTCAACCCGTTCCTTATCGTTACCTATACCTTGGAAGAAGACGACCAAATTTGGAAGCAACCTGGTAGAAGATCCACGACCCGAGAAATAACGAGTCCACGGAGCCCCGCAGCCGCTAGCCTGGAGCAATCCTGAAGAAAGCCACGAGCCGCCATCAGGAAGAAATTCTGAAGGAAGCTTTACCTATTCACGTGAGTACCCCGTGAGGGGTTTTTATAATATAATTTAGAAATTTGAGGTGTTGCAATAATATGCATATTGTGTGACGTCATTTACAATTGGCGCGTTAATTTCCACATTAGGTAATATCGTTACCAACTGTCTTTTGTGTCGCATATACCGCGTCGACGGAACTATAATAAAGTAAGAATACGCCGTTGATACCGAGTACGGCGTTATCATATCAGGTATTTATTGGACAGTACAAAGTCGGCGAATGAGAGTTACAGTTAATTCAGAGTGAAACGTGCCATTACTACCGCGTTTTTTTAATTTAAAACAAGTAATAATAATGGTCTTTATTACTCACTGTTCACAAGTCTAATTAACAGTATATGCCTTATTTATAGATGTTTTCAGGACACTTAACAATGAAGCACTATTACACTAATGAATTTACAAGCACTAATTTCTTCTTAAACTAACTTCTTTACCATAGGTCCATTTACAACACTAACACAACTATTTGTTTATACACTTCTATTTATTTATGTATACTACAAGCTGCATGTACATTAGACACAGCATATATCATTTATGTATACTTCTAAAAAGCTCAAACTACTATTACTTTACAACGTTATAATTTATATTAGACATTCTACTATAGACTGACTCTTATATTCATAAGCGGCCTTATATATACCCTGCATTAAGATATGACTCATTATCTAGTATTTTCTAGAAGGATTCTGGAATGCTGAAGAATACGCTGTGCCCCGGGCGTTTGTATGTTTGACGGGTTGCCTAATAGTGGATCGCAACACTGCCCCCTCTTTAAAACCGTTACGTCTCGTAACTGTAAATCCATCTTGACGCCAATTCGATGACTGGTGACGGTATCAGCAGCTATCTCCTCTGGTGCATCCACCGCGTCGTTGGAAGTAACAGTCAACACTCTTTTCTTGGTCTTGGTAGGCAACCGGTTGATAACAACAAACAAGAACCTGGACGTTGGTTCCCTGGAAAACTACTTCTAGCATATTTCGGACTATCCTCCAATCCAAGCGATCCAGTCCACAGCCCAGCTTAGGCACCGCTAGTCTCGTTACTCCATTTTCCATCATCTGCGCCTTAAGATTTAGCAAAGCCTCCCATAGATGTCCATAACTAGGCCTCTGCCATGAAGAACTTTTGGTGACCAGATAGTAAACATAACGATTTTTATCTTGAAGGACCAAAGATTTTCCTACAGTTGGCTGCTGTTGTACTAATTCATCCACACATCCAAACTTTTTCTTGAAAACAACAGCTCTTCCCCCTGACATTGCCAAATCTTGAGCTACGCAATGTGCAAGGGAATACTCTTCTGGTGCTCTAAACAGATCTTGCTGTCTTTCATCAACAACGCCAAATCTCGCTTTAGCGGAACCACCATACGCCGCCATAAAGCCCTCAAAATCTACATTTGGCTCATTATTAATATTTCAAGATGCTCAATCAATGACCTAAAACAATTAAAATTTTAACAATACAAGTGGTTTTTATTTACTCTTGCTTTAGTATTAATTGTGAAATTCTGTACTCTTTTTATTTGTGTTTATAGCTTCTCTTTTTTCTTTTATATTTCTTAGTTTTAGTTGCATTTTAATTGTATTTTGTTGTATTTCTGTTCAAATATGGGCATTTGTCTTTTGAACATGTAAATAAATAAATAAATAAATAAATAAATAAATAAATATAGCTTACAAGTAGGAAGAGACGTTCTATTACAGCTTGCCCAGTAGTTTTTTGAGTTTCTGCTTGCACCTTATCTATATCAGGTTATATTAACTGATAATAATTATTTTCGCTCTCGTTTGATTGGAGTAGACATAAATAGTCATCACAGCTGTTAACAATTGTAGATGGCTTAGGTAAACATCAGTTTCTAAATAGATTTGTTTATATCGGAGCATTTCTTCCGTACAATGTTTTGAGTTTATTGAAGTGTAATTTTTCTTATGGTTGTGGTTCATGTTGTTTTGTTAACGGACTCATTTATAATGTGCATAAAATACTGAACTTTGTAGACATAAGCTTTCAGATTGGTCTAAATAATTAAGTTTTATAATAACCACCTTTATTCACCTCAATAAACGTGATACAATCGACTAATTCATTTTACGTATTTCTTCAGTAACTAACATTTCTGTCACCTACAAAATAAACGTCACTTATATATATATATATATATATATATATATATATATATTCAATTATAGCACCTGCCAGGGTTGCCAGTTCTATAGAAAATAAACAAAAGCCTATGGCATAAAGCTGTTTATTCTGAAACTAAAAATTCCAATTGTTTCGGTAGCTTGTCGCATTTCTACTAAATCTCTTCCCTCACACGGATTTATGTTTTCTAAACATCTCCTAATTTATCATCAATAACACCTAATTAGTTTCTACCAAATAATAACATTGCTAAGGTTTCACCAGTTGATCGATTGTCTGAGGTGTTTGTGCAAAATTCGACTTTCTGCAATGCTGATGCCTAATCGATTTACTTTTAATCGGTAACTTTTGTTAGTAACAGAACCAATAACATATTCATGTGTTTGACCTGCCTATTGCCCTAGGAGCTACAGGTGCAACCACATTACATTTGATTTTCCAATGCTCCACCCGAAGGTACTACATTGGCCAGGAAGCGAGTTTTTTTTACCTGGAAAATTTGGAATTTTGCCGAACCCTTGTTGTTCCAAGCAAGATAGGGATTTTTAACGTGCGTAACAACACACACACGGGACCTCCATTTTACCTCTCATCCGAACGAGGGTATATTTTTGCGAAAAATGCTCGCCTAACATTCGGGACCTAGGGCGTAGTAGTCACACACATACCACTACGCCACGGAGCCGCCTTCAGGTGCAACCACAACATGTTTGACACCATATTGTTGAACAAAATCATCAAATTCTTGAGAAGTAAAGCAAAATCCTCGATCAGAAATTAGAATTTTCGAGCACTGTAAATTACAAATTAATGCTCTAAATGTTTAATCACTTCCTTTGCATATATACTGGGTCTTGAATAAAATTTTATAAATTTTGTAAAACCATCAATTGTTTCAAAAATATGTTGTTGTTTGTGGCAAGTGCGATAAAGAGCTCCTACATGGATAATCTCAAATGGGATATTTCGTTGTGAGATGTTATTTAGAAAGTCTTCAGGTTTTTCTGATTTGAAATTATATTCAATGCATTTTAAACAATTATTTGGATGGTCTTGAATTTTTTTCTGATTTTTGGAAACCAGTATTGTCTAGAATAAGTTTGAGTGTTTTATCAAAGCCAAAATGTTCCATATTCCATGTTCCATATTTCTCAGAGCAAAAAAAAATATCACCTTTTATTATTCGATATTTCGAACCATTTTTATGTTTAAAAAATGGATGTTCAGACTGTTCCAGTTGCTGCCTTAAATTACTTACTTCATCAGGAGACTGTTTTAACGCTAATGTATGCTTGATGGTATTTCCGTTCAAACTTAAAATGTGATTGATTCTATTCAAGACATTAACGTGTTGCATACGAGTATTATATCTATGTTCATTAACATAATTATAATTTTCTAAGTATATACACCATTTCATAATTCGTGACACCATGTCCCTTTTAGACAGTCATCTTAAAATTGTCACATTGTGTGACAATCTAAATCATATTCTGTGTAATTATATATGAAAACGTTTTAGAGCATATACCACCAACAAAACTCCAGTTCGTAGCTGTGATATTTTGATTCGATTTCAGTGATGCGTTTACTGAAATAAAATATAGGGTGAAAGGTTTTATCTGCTTGTTTCTGCATTAAGACTGATCCAAACCCATAAAAGCTAGCATCTCAATGCAACTCCGTCTCACTAACTAGATTATAAATAGTCAACACTATTGGTCCGACATCCTCAAATTCACCTGCAAGGTCGGTTGGTTGAGCAATGAAGGACCAACCTAGGGCAAGGAAGGCAGCACAATGGGCCCACCAGGAGGCCTAAGTGCGCGTGGCTTTAAGTCACCCTTCCCAATTTAATCAATCAATCAATCAAACACCATCGGGGAAGAAAATGCCAAATCGCTTTTACGAATAATGTCCTTCTGAAGCAAATCATTTAAAATAATGTCTAATGACTGTTTCTCAGCAAACGATAATTACGTAGGTTGAGTAGAAAATGGCTCGAGATTATCCAATAACAAATGGATCTGAAATTCAGTTATAACGTACAATTGAAATGGGATTACTCAAATCTGGTATTGAATTCAAACATAGTTTAATATCATAAGGAGCCTGTCTTGTTTTAACACTTTTACCTGGGCCTGAAGTCTATGATGCGCTCATTTTCATTTATACATTATATGCGTAGTGATTGCACTTTTACCACTATAAAAAAAAAGTGATTTGATTAGAACACAAAACACGCGAAGTGCACTTATGTCCGCGTTACTCAACAACATTATTATGAATTAACATTAATAGCAAACATTGATACAAAGCCTAACGCATCATTACGAAGCCACGACTCTCAGAGAACCGTGCTTGTGTTTTCTTAAGGGTTGCAAATGGAAAAGCCAGTCTTAGTCCGCACTTTTAAACACGCACCACGAGCGTGGCGGTTGCATGACGCTCTTTTTAAACAAGCATCTTTTATCAAGATGATTTTAATAGGAAGGGAAGAGCAGGGTCGGTTTTAACTAATTTTAATATTAACAAAAAGACCGAACACTAATTTTACAGAACTTAACTTCCTAATTATTATTAATATCAAAGTTCTCATACCATCCTGGATTCATCCGTACACCAAGTTAGACCTATCCCGAATGCCACTCCATCTCCATGTCTGCGTAACATAATTAACCCCAAACGTAAACAATCCCTATCTGCTATACAATCATAAAACGATCCATCTCAATTTTAAATAATACTCAACCCCTAATTGGATTATATTGTCAAGGACTGTCCTATAATCAATAATAAAAAACTATTAATGAATTAAATAATTGGTACAATTAGTCTGGTAAACCAAAGAATCTACGTATTTAAAAATCACGTCAAAAAACTATGTTGCAATATATTTAGGGTGTGTCACAAGTAACCGAACGGCCCCTTTAGCTGACATTTAGTTTATTTTATAGGAGAAATCTTTCGATTTTACGTCCTGGCACTTATGTTCTCTATACATTTGTGTAAACAATATCCAAAAATTTTATTTTAAGACTCTGTGTTCATATCATTGTTCTAAACCATCTTTAAAATGAAATAAAATCGCTCTACAACGGCCGTTGCAGCCTCCACACGTTGTAGCTAGTTCTGCAAGCTGGTCATACATTAGATTTTGGGGATGACTGATATCGCACTACAGGTTGTACCACAATCCTACTAACTTACAATTATCGTTGAAACCGTCGAACCAATTGCGACAATACTGCAGATTGTATGATAGAATGCTCATTTGTAAGCCGTTTAACTTTTAATTAGATAATCGAAAATGCGTAGGAGTTTGTACATTTTACACTACGTACCCTATTTTAATAAATGATTGTTTTCATGTTAGGAGAATTGTTCAATTATTCAATATTTATTGTAGTTAAACGACATACTTAACTTGGTATCTTTAGGTGCTAGAAATATGCTTAAAAATTATTGCTATGCTGTAATGGGTTTTACGGGAGTGTTATTGTGCGGCAGTTTTATTACACATTCGTTAACGTGGATATACTTTAATTTTAGAGCGTTGGCTTCTGTAGGTTCCTTGGCAATAACTATTATAGATCTAACTGGGCAATTAAATAATGTTTATGTTGTTATAGGTTTTTGAACCAATGCTTTCTTGGTGGTGATACAAAAATCTCACATTGTTACAACATTTTGTCTAGCTGCCCTTGTACGCAGGTTAGTATAATGTATAAAAACATTGCAACTATTAAAAACCCTTGAGCCATAAGTATCTACCAGTTTTACTTAAAAAATTTATAACTTTCCACCGATGTAACGTAACGGTAAAAGTTAATTTAAATACTTAGCGTTGTTCATAAGTGCACATACTAAATTTAAATCTTTTTCCAAATTTAACGAATAAACAATCAACAGTTAAGCGAAAGTCTGTATTAAGTTTCTTTTCTAATACGTTATTGAAGCTCAACACAAATTGACGTGATTATTGGAATGCATTTTTGCAAACAGCGTTCCTTTGTATGCAAGTGAACTGTATGTGTTTTCCTAATTTTCTTTTGACACAACCTAATTACATAAAAAGCATGTACATCGTCGTCGTTAATGACGGATAATACATACGATCTCTGGATTATTTTTTTGGTACGGAAAAATCACATATTTCGAACAAATGGCCGTTCATCAATATGGGACAGCATATGTTTGTGTAAATGACTTTTGCATGTTGCACAATAATCACAATTGTTACATGCAAATGGACGTTCCTTAGTGTGCGATTTCATATGTTTCTGTAAATAACCTTTTTGCGATGCAGCATAATAACACTTGCATTGGAATCGACGTTCGTTAGTGTACGACTTCATATGTATTTTAAAATTGCTCTTATGTAAGGTGGCGTAATTACATAAATTGCAGACGAATGGACGTTCCTTAGTGTGCGTCTTCATATGTATTTTTAAATTACCATTTTGTGATGCGGCATAATTACAAAAATTGCATTCGAATAGACGTTCATTAGTGTGCGATATCATATGTTTCTGCAAATAACCTTTTTGCGATGCAGAATAATTACACAAATTGCATTCGAATGGACGTTCGTTAGTGTGTGACTTCATATGTATTTTTAATCTACTCTTACGTGACGTGGCGTAGTTACATAAATTGCAGACGAATGGACGTTCTAGTGTGCAAATTCATATGTATTTTTAAATTACCATTTTGTGATGCGGCATAATTACACAAATTGCATACGAAAGGACGTTCGTTAGTGTGTGACTTCATATGTATTTTTAAATTACTCTTATGTGACGTGGCGTAATTACATAAATTGCAGAGGAATAGACGTTCGTTAGTGTGCGTCTTCATATGTATTTTTAAATTACCTTTTTGTAATGCGGCATAATTACAAAAATTGCATTCGAATGGACGTTCATTAGTGTGCGACTTCATATGTTTCCGCAAATAACCTTTTTGCGATGCAGAATAATTACACAAATTGCATTCGAATGGACGTTCGTTAGTGTGTGACTTCATATGTATTTTTAATCTACTCTTACGTGACGTGGCGTAGTTACATAAATTGCAGACGAATGGACGTTCGTTAGTGTGCAAATTCATATGTATTTTTAAATTACCATTTTGTGATGCGGCATAATTACACAAATTGCATACGAAAGGACGTTCGTTAGTGTGTAACTTTACATGTATTTTTAAATTACTCTTATGTGACGTGGCGTAACTACATAAATCGCAGACGAATGGACGTTCGTTGGTGTGCGTCTTCATATGAATTTTTAAATTACATTTTTGTGATGCGGCATAATTACAAAAATTGCATTCGAATGGACGTTCGTTAGTGTGCGACTTCATATGTATTTTTAATCTACTCTTATGTGACGTGGCGTAATTACATAAATTGCAGATGAATGGACGTTCGTTAGTGTGCGAATTCATATGTATTTTTAAATTGCCTTTTTGTGATGCAGCATAATTACAAAAATTGCATTCAAATGGACGTTCGTTAGTGTGGGAATTCAAATGTATTTCTAAACTACTCTTACGTGACGTGGCATAATTACATAAATTACAGGCGAATGGACTTTCGTTAGTATGCGACTTAATATGTATTTTTAAACTACATTTCTGCAATGCGGCATAATTACACAATTGGCATGCGAACGGACGTTCGTTAGTGTGCCACTTTATATGTGCTTTTAAATGATGTTTCCTTGAAGTGGTATAATTACATAAATTGCATGCGAACGGACGTTCGTTAAAGTGCGACTGCATATGTATTTGTAAATGATCTTTTTTAGGTGCGGTATAATTACACAAATTGCATTCGAATGGACGTTCGTTAGTGTGCAACTTCATATGTACTTTGAAATTGCCTTTCTGTGATGCGGCATAATTACACAATTTGCATGGGAATGGACGTTCGTTAGTGTGAGACTTCATATGTATTTGTAAATTATATTTCCTAGATGCGGTATAATTACACAAATTGCATTCGAATGGACGTTCGTACGTGTGTAACTTCATGTGTACTTTGAAATTACTTTTCTGTGATGCGGCATAATTACACAATTTGCATGCGAATGGACGTTCGTTAGTGTGAGACTTCATATGTATTTTTAGTATATTTTTATGTGATGCGGCATAATAACACAAATTGCAGGCGAATGGACGTTCGTTTGTATGCAATTGTATATGACTTTTTAAAGTACTTTTCAGTGATGCAGTATAATCACACAAATTGCATGTAAATGGACGTTTATTAATATGCGGTATCATGTGTCTTTGTATATAACCTTTCAGTAATGCGGCATAGTTACATAAATTGCATACAAATGGCAGCACATTAGTTAATATGCAACTGTGTATGTTATGGTGGTTTTGAGATTCCGTATAATCATACAAATTGCATAAATATTCCCTTTCGTTAGTATGCGACTGCATAGATAAATCTAGAAGGCTTTTGTGATGTTGCATTATCACTAAAATTGTATATAAAAGTGTGTTGGTCAAAACAAAAACACATATGAGTCCTTAAGTTGCTCTTACAACATGCAGAATATGCACATACAAACCGTGCCTATAGCCGTTCGTTAGTATGTGAGCACATACGAACTTTAATGAAACCTTTATAGAGGATCAATAAATACATAAATTATATGATAACGAACGTTCCTTAGCATGTGACCGAGCTATATATTGATAAGTTACTGTCAATGGGCAGTGTTTAAGAGTGCAAACGTACACTTGTTAATAGGTCAATTATTGTAAATGTACAATAAACGTATAAATTCCTCTCTATTCAAATATTGTATTCCCATCATACTTTACTTTGGACGGCGAGTTGATTCAATGTTTATAAATGCATTTCCTCTTAATATCAGACATCATCTCTTACTAAACGATAAATTCTACTAGGTACATTTAACTTCAATATTAGCTATGGATCGTGTCGTTCACATAAGCTTGCTAAAAGAGCTGAACACAAAGAATTAATTTGCCTTAATTTTAAATACTTTTTCCGTAATTAGGTAGATATCAATTTACGTTAACGAATTCTTAGCCTATACTTCAAACTTTACCAATATATCTCACCTTTATCAACGTTGCAGCCATTTTATAAATGTCCTTGAAGGTGTTTCATAGAATCGAATGATTTATAAACTCCGACATAGTTTTTAAAGAAAGCAGAACAGCTTAAGTTTACAAATGCACTAATGAAGCGCTGAGAACTTTTTACGATTATTCTGCTAAAATAATTATAGAAAACCACCTGCTCTTTATACATGAACCACACATCTGATGACTTGCGTTTATGCCTTTAGCTTTAATTGTTTAAAATGGAATGGTTGTGGCAATTAAATATAGAATAAAACAACTTTGTCACGGTTTGCGTACCACACCACATCGTGTTGTTTGGGTACCGGAACTGTAGGCGTTTCGTTTAAATCTGAAACAGTCCACAAATGATGTATAGATAAATTTGTTTCGTGTTAATAGGCTTGATAATTCAGATTTTTGTTTATTTGACAATGATAGTGACAATTTTCGTTTTACTTTGTCAGATTAGTCCGTACGTGTGTGATATTATTTTTTATACCAATTACTGATTGGGTGGATTTCTAAATAACGATTAATTAATCTATCAATTACCAATCACGGTATTCCCTTTGAAGATAATCAAACCTCCCAGGCAGCAACATGACGTCATTTTCACGTGAAATCTGGGTCACTAATTACGTCGAAATCACCAATTATTTGACGTAATTTTCACGTGATAATGACAGTAATATGTCACATCGAAATGACGTCTATATAACGTGACATGTGACGTTCCAAAAGACCTATTAATGACACTTTTAACCTGAAAAAGTATGGCGAGGGGTATTCCTTTTTACTATTTTATACACAAATCAGTAATAGTCATACGTTACAGTCTATTTTCAAGAAAGGTACACCTATATTTGCACATATTATTTACAAACTAAGTGTAATTACACAAATAACATAAAAACACAAAACACACGATATCTGTATCAAAGTTGGATAAATATAAAGCAAAATAAAACAAAAAATTCTGGATATGCGTAATATATAAGTTCTGAACCCATTACGAGTACCACATTAGCATATAAGTTCTTGCTACCATAACGTGTCATGCGCTTGTGTGAAAAAGTGGTATAGCAACCAAATCTTTATTACTTGGCAGAAGTAAACATTTTCCCTTTATATCTTTTAAAGACCAAAAGCTTAAGGATCTTGACAAGTTGTAAACTTTACGAATATTTAAATACTGACGTGAATTAAAGGGATATTCATAAAACGATGAATACCGTTCAAATTGTCTTACTATAATTACAGTTTCACCTGTCGCCTCCTTTACAATATTTTCAACCTGGAATACAGCTTCCGCTGTAAAGCAATATGAGTCTGCTCTTAAATATGAATTAATACTAAGCATATAATGATCGAGCATTACTTTTTTAAATTGTTTGCCAGAAATATTAGGAATGAGAGGCCCTAAAATAACATGCTTTATTTCATGATTGATGTGATTATTTCCATCGAAAATCCTTTCATTAGGAGAAACAAATTGTATTTAACACAACCTACAACAGATTTGTTGTAACGGTTTTGAAGGAGACTTAACCAATATTTTTAATTGACCTAAAAAGTTTTCAAAAGGAAACGCGGAAAAAGTATCCAAAGGTCCGTAGCGTAAAGCATCCTTGCTAAGGTGACTTAAAACATGAACATTGTAGATCAAAAAATCTGCCCCGTATAACTTTTCAGAATGTTTAATAAATGTCATCAACAACTTGGAAGCCAATTCACATTTATTTAAATCATTTTCAACTTTAAGGGATGCAAGCAGAGTTATACTGCAATGAAATAATAAGAAATGTTGATAAATAGCAATATCAATAATTTCATACAAAACAACAATGCCGGTATACAACAAAAATGTTCTAAACTTAAAACGTTGTAGTTCGCTTAAAGATCTAGGTTTGCGATTAATGTCCTTAGATATGAAATTCCATACCTTAATCGAGAGTCAAAAAATGCATAATATACTTTAAGGAAGCATTCTATAGAGACTTCTTTGGCTATAGTTTTTATTGCATAGCATGCAGATGTTAATTTTTTAGTAAGTATATAAATATGATCAGTCCAATTTAATTCACTGTCTAAGGTTAAACCTAAAAATTTAGTAGATTTAGTTACATTTAAATTTAGTTCATGAGTAATGTCATATAATGCATCCTTGTTTTTGAAAACCATGTAAGACGTTTTTGTAGAATTTATGGCAATTTTGTTTATCATGCACCATTCATGATATGAAGTAATGTCAGAAATTATTTCATTTTTTAGACTTTGCGTTGTAGAAGTTTTCCAATTTAAACTTATGTCGTCAGCAAACAATGTGCAATTTGCAAATGTAATGGCAGATGGAAAATCATTGATATATAGTAGAAAAAGTATTGGGCCTAAAACTGAACCTTGTGGGACTCCTACTGTCAGCTCTAAATTGGTAGATAGTTTTATTTTCTGATGAAATATTATTTTAACAGCTTGGGTTCTACCATTCAAATATGAGGAAAACCAATTGTTTGCAATACCACGAATTCCATACATTTCCATTTTATATAATAAGATTTTATGTATAAGGATTTGGTGAGATCAACAAAAGATGCAAATAATAATGTATATTTTTGATTTAATGATTGGTATATATTTTCAAGAAAGTTATACATTGCATCGGTAGTAGATTTTTTTGCACAGAAACCAAACTGATTAGAGCTTATAATTTGATGTTTTTTACAAAAATTTAAGAGACGTATCTTAACTAATGTTTCTATGAGTTTAGAGAGTGTCGATAATAATAATATTGGTCGAAAGTTGTTTAATTCATATGTACAACCTTTATGTATTGGTATTACAATGGCATGTTCAAGACTTGTTGGAAATACACCCGATTCAAAGGATTCGTTAATTATTTCAGCTAATTGTTTTAAAACATTAAGTGGAAGAATTAGTAATGCTTTAACAGGAATGTTATCATAACCAGTTGAATACTTATTTTTTAAAGATTTAATTACCGAGCTACTTTCTGAATGATCAGTCGGATAAAACATAAAACTATTTTGGTTACTCTTGATGTTTTCATTTTTATAAAATATTGAGTTTATAGAATTGTTTTTTTATAAGGTTCGTAGTTGCAGTTATGAAATGGAAATTTAATTCATCAGCAATGTTTTTGGTCGAGCAGTTTTCCATATGTATTTCGTTATTGTGAGTGAGATTTTACTATTAATTTTTTCATTAATTATTTTCCAAGTTTCTCTATATGTGTTTTTTGAATTTATTATACGATTGGATAAAGATAATGATTTAGCTAATTTTATAGTGGATTTAAAAAATTTTTGTATTTGCTATAATATTGTCTAATAAATTTACAGTATGGGAAATGTTTTACAATAATATGTAGAATTCTTTTGTTTCGAGCCGATGTTCTTATTCCATTAGTTAGCCAATTTTTTTGTATTTTCTTACGTTTTATGTGTGGAAATGCTTTTTCATAAGCGTGTGTTATATTACTTATAAATGAGTCAAATTTACAGTTTAGGTCAAGTTTAGAATAGATATTAATTATATTGCATAGATTGACGAATTTATTTTGATTCTCTGTACTATATGAGCGCATGTACTGATAACCATGTATTCTATTTGTATTGAAACCTAATTTACAATAAATCATTTCATGATCGGATAGGTCAGTACTTATTAAAGTAGTGTTTAAAATTAATGATGAGCTAATATTAGTTAGTATATAATCAATCCGTGTACTTGTTGTAGGTGTGATTCTAGTGTCTTGTTTTATTTGCATTTTTAAGTTAAACATTTGAAGAAGTTGTTCTAAACGAGTAACATCTTTGTGTAGAGAATTATTAAAGTTTATGTTGAAGTCACCTGTTATAATGGTATTTTTTATGGTAATGTTTTGGAGTAATTGCTTAAATGAATTAAAGAATATGTCTGCATTTCCTAATGGAGACCGATAAATGCATGTGATGTGAAGTTTAAATTTACTAATGTAAATATGTGAAAATTCAAAATGAATTTCTACAGCTAAATGATTATATTTGAGAATTATTTGAAAATTTAGAGTGTTATTACAGTATATTGCAGTACCACCATGTTGGTGCTGTTCTCTATAGAATATACTGGCTAGTCTATAGTTTTGTAAAAGGATATACTCATTAAGTTTTAGCCAATGTTCAGTTATACAAATAATAGTTGGAAGTTGTAATTCATCCATTTTAATATTACCCGACCGTTCATATATTCACCAACCTCCATACATTTATCACAACAAGAATACCCTCCAGGTGATTTTATACATTTAATAAATGCTTTTGCTGGGGCATCACATGTAAAGCTGTGTATTTCGATAGAATATTTCCTGTTTTGAAATTGAACATTATTTTTTAAGCTGTTAAATTCACATACAAAATCCTTTAGGAATAAAGTAACTGGTTTTGGTTTAGTTGGACCACAGTATATACCAATTACAAAAGGTTTGCTATTACAATTAATAACAAGACCTAAAATTGGCCATAGGTGAATATTTGAACTTTTAAACAAAGGGAGGCCATCAACAAACATTAAAACTAATTTTTAAAATGTTGCCAGAAGGTTGATTTTTTTGTAGAAATTTGTGTAGTGCAATAGATAATCCCAGATGTACATATTCACCGTCACCTATTTTCTTTAATTTAAACAATGTAGGTGTTTGTAACAAGGTTCTACTATCCAAAGGCAATTGTGGATGATAGGACACTAAAATGTTTAATAAACTATTAAGGGCTTTGTGAGTTACATGTTCCGATACATCCCACTGTCTTAGTTTTATCAAAAGGTTATCTTCTGTGATTATAAAATTATCGGTCACATGAAGTGTATCTTTTTTATTAAATACAGCAACCTCAACGGGGGACAATTCACATTCAGAAAATTTTAATGAATCATATGAGGAAGATTTAGAATCAGATAAATCCAATAAATATTTGTCATCAAAATTATTAGATTGATTGACTGATTTGTCGTTTATTTCATTTATACTGGAATTACTTTGACCCTGACCATTTTGTAGATTAATTTGAAATTGATTTTGTGTAAACTAAACCTCGTTTTCTACCCTCCTATAAAACTGACGCTTTGAAATAAATTCTTTATGCTTAAATTTACCCCTTTTAGACATTTTTAAATTTTATACAGATACCGTATGCCAGGTAAAAGCAAATGAACAAGATACGATTTTATTATCCTAACCACAACGTTCATATACATACATATTAACCTAAAACTCAAATCTGCAAATATAAGAACTTCTTAAAACAATATTAATAAATGTAATCTTCTTTAAATGTTTACACAGTTTGTCGTCTGTTCTGAGTCTGGCGAGCATTTATAATTCTTTTTGGTGCATGTTTTAACCATACTTTAATAAAACCATTAACCTGATTCTCAGTTGTATTAGGAGAACTGGTCAGAACTGCCTCTATATAAAGAATTATATTTAAAGCAACTTTTACCAATTTAAATAATAGGTACGAATAACAACTTTCTTCAACTGTAGCTCTGCAAATGGTTTCTTCTGCTTGCGTGTGCCCAAAAGCTATATTGAGAAGCCAGTTTGTTTGACATAAGATTTTTTAATATAGTGTTAGTTTTTGAAGTCAGGTCTCTACCACCGATAGTCGCAAAATAGGATGCCTAAAAATAAATACGTCTGCATATTTTATTGTTTACATACAGGTTATAATTACCACAGCAGATAAATTGCCTATATCATTTAGATATTCTTCTATTAAATAAAGATTGGTAGCACTAGTAATAGGTAATGTAACTGGAAAGTCAACTGGGAGACTGAGAGGCAAGTCTGTACAAGAAGTTTGTCTAGCCTTTAATAATTTTATAATTTCTGTATTTTGGTGCTTAACATGTATCAATGTGGACAGGAGTTTATCAGCAATATCTAAAATAAAATACAATAAAGCAGTGTGTCATAGAATTTATAATAATTACCATTCAATCTGCTTTGGAATATTTAGCGATGTAGATACACTCGACGAAGGTGTATTACATCGAGATATAGAAGGAGACACACGAGCAAGACTAACACAAGATGAATTAACAAAGCTTGCAGCTTGATTTGTTTGTAGAATGTTTTCTTTATCATAAGCCTGATTTAAAAGGGTAGTGACTGAATCATCGGTGTCGGCAACAATTCTAAATAAAATTGATGAAATAAAATCTAAATTAAACATGGATATTCTTACCACAAAAATTATTATCTATTTCTTGTGTTGCACTTGCATTACTCAAAAGTGCAGAATTCCCTTTACTTTAGGCGGTAATACAAGATGAGTTGAGAGAACTTCTTCGTCACTACTATCTAGAATTCGTCTAGGTGGTTTAACTTTACGCTTCTTCAAAGGATTATCTGTTTGGGTTTGAACATCAGATTCAGCCCGTTTAAGCTTCTGCCATGCCTTAGAATAATTATCTACAAGAAATAAACACATGATTTCTGACAATATTGACAAGACAATTTACATTCTTCAAAATAAATTCTACAAATTGGATACACTTTCCAAGTCTTATTATCGTCTGGTGCTTCGCCACGTTTTACCGCTCTGTCAAATCGGCTTTATTGTTTGTAGGAAGGCCATCATACTTGTTTCTTTCGAGGGGTAAGCCAAGTTGAATGAATTAAAGCTAATTCTCCTCCACCAACACCATCTTCCATAAACTCCACTCCAATATATGCCATGTGTACAAATTAAATATTTTTCTACTTAAATATACACAGTCCGCTTTACTACAATACCACAACAGCAGCCATTATATACAAGTATCACGTGCCAACGTCTACGCTATTTAATTGGAAGATGTACAATAGTGACAATGACCACAAATTATACTCTTAGAGCACGGCGCATATATTGAAGAGTGAAAAATACGGATGTATTTTTGTTATGTTAGACAGAAACAAATTGCAAGTGAACTCTACGACGGTGAGGTATATCAAGTTCAACGTCCATCTGATATACTTAGTTGAAACTTGCGAATATATAAAATATAAAAATAATGAAAAACTGCCAGTTTCGCCAACGGCCTAGGACAATACTTATAATAATATAATGTAATAATTTTTTAAGACACGATAGTTTTTATTAAATACATTACAACGAGGATGGTTTAATACAACCCATTTATTTTGACGTCGCATCGACGTCAGTGCACGTGTTCTATACACCTCTAAAAAGATGGTAACAATATGACGTCATTTTCACGTAACAATTTCGTCGCTTGGAGACCGTTGACGTGTACCACCAAATATTCACGTGAAATTGACGAGATATGACGTCAGCCTGCTACTTGGGCTAGCACCTCTTTCTGGGGGAATATGCAGGTTGTAGCACAAGACTACTACATTACTTTTACTCCCAGCACCATTCACAATATTTCTCCACATCCATCGGTCCCTACACATTTCCTTTGCCTCTGCAACAATCATACATTGCTTTTGGCATGGTCTTTTATTCCACAGCCTTGTATCTCCTCTCGTTTTTTCAATATCTTTATTACTACATCCAACTATCTTTTACATGGTCTGCCCATTGCAGCTCTATCCATCATCTTACTTGCATATATACGCTTGGTAAGTCTATCCTCATTCATTCTCTCTATATGTCCAATCCACCTATGCGTGCGTCGCTCGCTTCACTTCTTAAGGGTCACTTGCGCCCCATAACTCAGGCCCTTGTCTGTCAATGTTTTTATGCATACACTTCTTAGGAACCTCATTCTTGTAGCATTTATATGACTAACATGGTTCTTCTGTCAGACCCACATTTTCCCTTCCATACAAACAGTTGGCACAAACACATTGTTGTAATTGACTAGTTTTGTATTTATACAGAATCCTTTATTCCTGTTCACTGCCCATATACTTCCAGACTTTTTTCTTCAAATATCTGTCCTTCTTTCTGAATAAAAAAATTTATATATTCACTCCTAAACGAATTTTACAAGGTTTTAGGTAAAAATTGATATGGTCAAACATCTACGACAGAATTTCAATACGTCTAGATTCATCTTAGGCCAGTAATATTGTTCTTGAATTCTAGACATAGTCTTTGCAAAACCAAAATGTCCGGCAACCGAGGGATCATGACAGGAACGAATTATAGAATTTCGTTGTGCTTGAGGTACTAAATGCTTCCATTCAACAAGATTTGACGATAAAGGTAATTTAGATGGAAAAAATTTAAACACAATGTTGTTTTCTACCTTGAATTGAGGATAATTTTCTGGGGAAGCTAGAATATTTTTTCTCAGAGAGATGTACGAAGAATCTAAGTTATCTAATTTTACTTCAATTAAATCAACAACAGGATCTGATACTGGCACAGCACAACTGAGACACTGTGGAACGACGTTAAATTTCCCTTTTCTGTGCACCAAATCAAAGGTATGTTGTTTCAAATGTACAGCCCATCTTGCTAATTTTCCACTAGGATTCTGAATATTATTTAGCCATAATAAAGAGTAATGATCGGTTATAACAGTGAACCGAATTCCTTCCACCCAGGGTCGAAATTTTTCAATTGCGAAAATTACTGCAAGGCATTCCCTTTCGGTAACAGAATAATTACGTTCCGCTCTATAAAGAGTCTTGCTGGCATAGGAAATAACATGTTCTACCCCATCTAGATTTTGAGTTAAAACAGCGCCAAAACCTGTATCGCTAGCATCACATTCTATAATGAACTTAGCCGAATAATCAGGTTGCGACAACAAGGGAGCTGAAACTAAAGCTTGTTTTATCTGTAGAAATGCTGATTCAGCATGAGAGTTCCAAACAATATTTTCTCCTTTTTTTTTCTTCTTGACCAAATCATTAATAAGTGATACCAACGAAGAAAAATTTTGAATAAACCGCCGATACCATCCACACATACCAAGAAATCGTTTCACCTCAGTGGTAGTCTTCGGACGAGGAAAATTTGTCTTTGCTGATACTTTATCAGGGTCAGTACGGAGGGAAATAGAGCCTACTATATATCCTAGAAATTTTAAAGATCTCTTAAAAAATTCACACTTGTTTAAATTTATCGTCAAATTTGCTTCTTTGAGACGTTCTCTAACGTTTTCAAGAAGTTTCAAATGTTCTTCAAATGTAGATGACGTCAATATCATATCGTCCAAGTAACAGAACACGAAGGGTTCATAACGAGCTCCAAAAATACTATCAACAAGTTTTTGTTGAGTCTGAGCACTATTATGTAAGCCAAACGGTACTCGGGTGAATCGATACTGTCCTCTAGACACAATACTAAATGCTGTCTTATCCTTGGAATCGTCTGAAAGAGGAATTTGCCAAAAACTTTTTCTTAAATCTAGGCTAGAGATATAACTCCCGCCTCTAAGCATGTTTAAAATATGATTTACATTAGGCAGTGGGTAACTATCATGTTCGGTGATGTCGTTTAACATCCTACCGTCGAAGCAAAACCTATACTCGTCACTAGATTTTTTACGAGGAGCACAGGAGAAGACCAAGGGGATTGGCATGGTTCAACCACTCCTAGACGAAGCATTTCATTCAATTCCAGATTCAACTTATCACTCATGTAGGGTGACATGACGTACGGCCTCTTGCAAACTGGCTTAGCGTCTCCGGTATTAATAACCATCTCTATCTTATTAGTACATCCTAATCTTTTCTCGCTACTAATCTCATTAAAAGAATTAATCATCACTTGAGCTTGATTTCTCTGGGCTGGCGACAAGTCATCTATACCAAATAAATAATCATTACAACTCAAGGGTACTTTGGATTGACCTACATAAGGGATGTTGTTTCCTATCTCATTCTGAACAAACCAAGAATCATTCCTCAAGTCTGCTATCACGCCAAATAATTTTGCAAAGTTGCTTCCAAAAATGAATGCGTGAGGCAACGAAGGTACAACTAATGCATTTAAAACACGACACTCTGTTTTATACGAATAGGTAAGTCAACTGATCCTTCTACTAACTTTAACAATCCGTCTGTCGTGGACACTCCTTTCCGGTTAGATTTAAAAATAGTCAAATTCAACTTTTTTTATTGATGGGATAGCAAGGGATCCAACAATAGAAGTAGTACAACCAGAATCTAATAAACCTGATATATCGTTATCAAACAATTTTACTAATATATAAGGGCGATTATCATAGGATCTTTTCTCAAATAAAGCACTAGTATTGGGTGAAACTTTATTCCTACAAAAATTTTTGACAATGAGGAGCCATTCTGACCACTCGTCTTTATTTAATAATTGAATTTTGTTACTTGACATTTCGGTAGCCTTTCGACTGGAAGCATGAAGTTGGCTACTTAGCTTCTGCCTCTTTATTCGTTTTTTGTACAAGATGGACAAGCAAAGCGCGTCACTTCTTTGTGACCACAACTAAAACAAAAGATTCTTCTAGGAGCTCTACAATTTCTGAATGAGTGTCCTACTCGAATACAATTTCAACAGATAAGTTTATATTTTGATGAAGGGTTAACTACACCACTAGCAACTGGTACAGGATTAGATGAATTAGGGACCTGAGGTAAGGAAGTCCTATTCCTAAAAATTCGACTGCCAAATTTTGAAACACTTTCAGAGGCAGCTGATTTGTTATCTTTAAACTGGGCTTTATAATTGTTATTAGTTTGGTAGTTGTTACAAGACATGACAGAAACAACCTTTTGTTTAGGAGATGCGTCTTCTAGTTTCCTACACAATTTAGCTAAAGTAGTCATATTCTCTATATCGAACAAAGCAAGATGCTGAACAAGTTCAGGTAACAAATTCTTCCCAATGATTTTAACCTTTGTACTTTCAGCGGGAGAAACGGGTAGCCTATTAAACAAGCTTTCCATATATATATAGAACAACGGACTCTCCTTTTTTCTGACAACGAGATTTAATGGTTTCCCATACCTCATCTTCGGGATGTGCTGGTAAAAAATCTTCTTTTAACTTAGCGACCAAAGAATTCCAATCTGTCAACTGACTGCGGACGCTTCGGTACCAAATGAGAGCATTACCGGTAAATAATTCGACAGATGAGTTGAATAGCTCTTCATCAGATACTTTACGTGATTGTGCAAGCTCTATGATTCTTTCTAGAAATTGATATAATAGTTTAGGGTCTCCAGAATATTTTATTGTCCAAGAACCAATTGGGACTGACTGAGTAAAATATGTAACAGAAGGGACAGGTAAGTTAGTAGGGACATTAGATATATTACTTATATCATTCTGATTTGTCACTAAATCATTGTTTGCTTTTTCATGGAGATCTGCCTCCATTACAAGAACTGTAGCTAGGGTTTCATTTTTGAATAATATTATCTCTTCAGATTTTTCTTTGGGAAGTTTTATACGTTTAATACGACCTAAAATGTGTATTAACCTAGACTGTATCCTTTTAAAAGTGGAGTCTGAAGGTTCGTCCTGGTATTTCATTAAGACATTTTTTATCACCTCGATACTTGATTCAATTTCCTGTTTTTATATATGAAAATCTACTAGATATTCTGACAGATCAATCAAACATCCTGCTTTAACAGATTCTTTGGCTAACAATCGAGCTAATATTTTTCTTTTGTCAGCGACTGGTATAGTGTTTTCTATACCTCTAATATTCAACTCATAATCTAACTCGTCCTTAAGTAAATGTACTATCTGATACCTTTCTGCCATTGTAAAAATGTATAAACTCTAAAATTATTTTGTAAATATAAGCTCTCACTCAACAGTAGTCAATTACTAACTAAATCAAATAGAATAGTCTTCAAGATTGAAAAAAAAATGCTACTGAAAATTACTATTGAAGAGATCTAACTTCATTAAATTTAAACGTTACATGAGTCAGTAAGACATAGAATCTTTATATCAAACGAGGGAATCACTAATGAACAAACAAACTGAGACAACCAAAATCTCACCCACGTTCTGAGCGGTAGTGTTATATAAATTCTAATCAACATTTGATCACGCCCCAGACGTTGAGCGCCAGTGTTATCTATTTTATTTTTTAATCTAATCCACGATAAGAATCGTAGTAGATTTTGTATTACCTATCGAGAATTCTTATGTGATTGTAAGAAGCCCAGGGTAAGGTTAAGATTGAAATTGGCTTTTAGTAAAAAAAAAAAACTCTTACGACTTTTAGCTAACTGAGTTTTTGGCCCACGGTCGCATGAGATTGGGTCAGTGGGTATATTTAAGTTGAAAGAAAACAAGATAATGGACGCCACCTACATTTTTTATAAAGCAACTGACTAAAGGGATTTGCTTAAAGAAAAATTTGGAAACCTAAGTTATCGCTAACCACTTTAAATACAAAGTTTGATTGTCACAAATATGATACTTACATCTGATCGTCTTCTTCAATGGACTAAAGATGAGAATGGCGACTCTGAAACATAATTACTACCAACATAGACACCCTATATATTTTACGGACCAGTATGAATATGTAGTCTTTCATTTAAGTTCAATTTGTTTCCACTAAATCGTGGTACGCTTTCAGGTAAGTTTAACCTTTTAAATACCTAACAAAATTTGGAAAAATTTAATGATTACTGAGAAATGAACTGAAGTAAAAAAAAATACTTCTATATTCTTTTTAAGACAAGTAAAAAACAATAGAAATCATAAATGTACTTAATAAAATTTAACTTCTTATAAATGTAATTTTTGAATCAGATGTTTAATTATAGACATTATTTTGCATATTAAATAGTCAAGGTAGCGCTACGACGACCTTACGATGATTTAGAAAGTTTACTTAACTTTTGGCAAATATTACTAGTTGATGAAATACTCTAAGTTCAAATTTCATGATACAGGACTTAGGTCCTATAAATTTTACATGTTAGTATTTCAATTTATGGTAAACAAGATAACTATGACGCTGGTATGTCTAATGTGTACAACCTGTGAGGTATAATTTTTTAGGTTGAACACATTATTAATTACTAAAAAAATTGTTGTACTCATTGTACTTTACACTTTAACAGAAAGAGCTTTTGGTAAATTAATTAAGAAAATTATTCGTAAGAGTCATCATGAATTGCATACAGCAACCTGAAGTAATTACAAGCTTCTAAAAGGAATTCATTACATGCAAGAATTTACGTAATGAACTTTGCTACGGCAGTTCTATCTTAGCACTAATACATTCTTACCGATAGCAGCAATGACCTATAACCTTCAAACGACATGTACATCAGCTGAACACGGAGCTGCATAGCGAAGTCGGCCATGTATCGAACAAAATTGCTTACTCATTTATATTTTAAACGAGTTCCATAAAATTTAATCCAACCAAACTAAATAAAATATTTTCCGATGATCTAAGCTTGCATCGAAATTACGTGGAATTACTTCAAAATCATTACGGAATTATCTAAGTTTCCAGAGTTGCACTGTAATAAAATTGCGTAATTAATTTTAATAAGGTTACTCATTTAACAAACCGTTCGCCAAGAAGAGTTGTACACTACACTTTTACTCAAATTTTCACGGACAATTTATTGCGGCGCTTTTGCCAGAAAAACTTGAGTGAACATCTTGAGTGTTTTAATTAAACACCAAGCGACCTTTCAGATCAACGAAGAAACGAAAAGTGACCATCGATCGGTAATCGTCGCAACAACTTGAAAATCTCAGATACTACAAGACGTAGAAACACGCTAACAAGTTTATATACATATATATATATATATATATATATATATATATATATATATATATATATAAAGTGAAAATAATTACGACCCAAATATTTGTATTTCAAAATTGATTTGTGGGTTTGAGGTCACTGGAATAAGTTGAAAACTCTTTTTATGACCTAAATTTTCAATTTATTTTAAATTCTTGATCACAGGCTATCTAAAAATTTTTTATACGCTAGATTACAAATGTGGTACATAAATTATAAACTTACAAACTTGAGGTTAATTAAAAGCTAGCATAACAAACATAATAAAAATCTTGGAAAACTTGTAAAACTAACAAAATTAAAAGTATTTAAACATAAATTGTAAATATTAAACTTGTATATACATCAATTTGATGTCATAAATTTTGATGTAAAAGATTTTTGTTTCATAGGATATAAGATGACTAATTTGTTTGATGACAGAGTATCAGTGCATACGTATGTGTGAGTGTGCATGTATATTATATGATGTGAGTGTATAGTGTATGCATGTGTGTGTGTGTGTGTGTGTGTGCGTGTGTGTACGTTTACTTTAATTTTTGTCATTAATTTTGTTCAAAATTTAATAAATATGTATATATGGAGCTTAAGTTACTAATATCTGTTTTCTTATTTATTGTATTTTTAGTTTTATAAATATGATACATTTCCAAAAAAATTCTTTTTGATTTGTTGTTCTCTATTCTTAAGATGTTTGGATTTTCAAAATCCATACTGTGATTTTTATCAATTACATGTGTGGTTAATGCACATGCTTTTGGTTTGATAGTTATGTCACTCTTATGTTGAGTTATCCTTTGTTTTAATAGTTGAGAGGTCTGCCCAACATAAGAGTGAACGCAATTCAAATTGATATACAACAATTTTTGTCATTAGGATCAAAATTTAGTGTTAATCCAAAAATAGATAGCAATTTAGTTTCCAACCTTTTAGCCGAATTAGAAGATTTTATACAGAATACTAATAACGAAGAGAAGAGAAATCTATACAGAACTTATGTTACTAATATCATTACAAATTTTATTCATGAAAACTCGAAAAAGAAACCAAAAATGTTAATGAAATTTATAAAATGCCAAAAATTTTTGAAAGAAAACAGTAATTTAATTATTTGTAAAGCTGATAAAGGCAATACAACAGTGTTAATGTCCAAAGAAGACTACACTAATAAATTAATAAATCTACTAAGTGATGAAATGACTTATAAAGAATTGAAGAAGGATCCCACATGTTCAATTCAAAATAAATCTTTATGTATAATAAGAACATTAAAAAATAAAAATCTCATAAGTCAAGCAGATGCCAAAAAACTTAATAATTACAGCAGCAATGCACCTCGACTATATGCACTTCCAAAAATTCATAAACCCGGAAATCCATTAAGACCAATTGTATCATCCAACAATTCTCCAACAGAAAATTTATCCAAATACCTTTCAGAAATTATAAAAACCAGTTTGGAAAATAAGTACAATGTCAAAGATTCATTTGATTTCTCTGAATTTATAAACAACTTCCAATTACCTGAAAATTATGTATTAATTAGTTTAGATGTAGTTTCATTATTCACAAACATACCTAAAAACCTAGTAAAAAAAAATTTATCACTTATTTGGAATAAAATAGAATTGAACTACAAAATTAGCAAAAAACTTTTTTTAGATATAATAGATTTTATTTTTGAAAGTAGTTACTTTAGTTATAATAATAAATTTTTTCAGCAAATATTTGGATGCCCCATGGGTTCAAACATCAGTCCGATACTTGCTGATCTAGTTATGAATACTCTATTGGACAATGTCATAGCTATTTTACCATTTAAAATACCTTTCCTTAAAAAATTTGTCGATGACACCATAACAGCAGTTCCTGAAGATAAAATAGAAGAAACTTTATGTATATTTAATAATTATAATCCTCACATACAATTTACGGTTGAAAAAGAATGTAACAGAGCAGTTCCATTTCTTGACACATTACTAATTAGAAACAATGAGAACAAAATTATATTAGATTGGTATCAAAAAACGATACATTCAGAGAGATATTTGAATTTTCATTCCTACCATCCACTAACAACAAAAATAAATATAATATTAGGTTTAAAACAAAGAATAAAAAGAATTTCTCATCCCTCTTTGTACCCAAAAAACATAAAAATCCTTACTGATATATTAAAAACTAACAATTATCCACTCCATTTAATAAAGAAATTACTATCCGAACAATTTAATCCCAACACAAACAAATTAAATGACAGTAATCAAAACAGTAGCAATCAATTATTCACTTACAAAACAATATCATATATTCAACATTTAACACCAAAATTAATAAAAGTTTTTAAAAATGAAAAAATAAAATTTGCTAAACGAAACGTATTAACATTACAAAAAATTTTTACTAAAACTAAAGACAAAATATCTAAAATGAACCAGAGAAATTTGATATATAAAATTAACTGTTTGAATTGCGTTCACTCTTATGTTGGGCAGACCTCTCAACTATTAAAACAAAGGATAACTCAACATAAGAGTGACATAACTATCAAACCAAAAGCATGTGCATTAACCACACATGTAATTGATAAAAATCACAGTATGGATTTTGAAAATCCAAACATCTTAAGAATAGAGAACAACAAATCAAAAAGAATTTTTTTGGAAATGTATCATATTTATAAAACTAAAAATACAATAAATAAGAAAACAGATATTAGTAACTTAAGCTCCATATATACATATTTATTAAATTTTGAACAAAATTAATGACAAAAATTAAAGTAAACGTACACACACACACACACACACACACACACACACATGCATACACTATACACTCACATCATATAATATACATGCACACTCACACATACGTATGCACTCGATACTCTGTCATCAAACAAATTAGTCATCTTATATCCTATGAAACAAAAAATCTTTTACATCAAAATTTATGACATCAAATTGATGTATATACAAGTTTAATATTTACAATTTATGTTTAAATACTTTTAATTTTGTTAGTTTTACAAGTTTTTCCAAGATTTTTATTATGTTTGTTATGCTAGCTTTTAATTAACCTCAAGTTTGTAAGTTTATAATTTATGTACCACATTTGTAATCTAGCGTATAAAAAAATTTTTTAGATAGCCTGTGATCAAGAATTTAAAATAAATTCGAAAATTTAGGTCATAAAAAAGAGTTTTCAACTTATTCCAGTGACCTCAAACCCACAAATCAATTTTGAAATATAAATATATATATATATATATATATTGCTATGAACTCTTGGAATTATCAAGCCTTTACGTTGGGCATTTATATTAATTATGCTATGTATAAACAAGAATTGGAATTCTCAATCTCCGACGTGGGCTGTCTTATTAATATTGATATAAATTCCCTCCAGAAACTTAACTGGATTTTATCCTGGACCAACCTTGTCTACCAATAACAAAATTTAATACGTTATCGCCTTACTCGTTATCAATTTCGTATTCAACTTATAGCTCCTCCTTGAACTGTTTAAATTATCAAATCACTCCCATTAACTTTATCTTATGACCTCGACTAGCATTTATTTGGAATTATAAATTCAGTTAATTCGATTCTATATAATGAAACAAATATTATGTACAGTTTTTGTAAATTATTTAAAATACACTTTTCAATTAATTAATGTTGTGAATCTCATTTATTAAAAATCATATACTCAAAACCCAAAGTCACCAAAAAAAAACCTATTATTTTTATAAAAGAAGAAGTGTGGAACGTTTGAAACCTCTTATCATATCACGCACTTTATGCAAGTCTTCCTTTTGTTGACTTTTTCACATTCATTTATATTAAGCATATTCAATATTCAAAATAAAAAAAATAGAAAAGAAAATGTCTTATAACTAAAAATCTAACCTGGTCTATATTCTTCTCACTGACGCATTCATAATTAGCTAATATTTCCCATGCATTAAGCCATCCATTTAAATAATAATTATCTTCCCCCAATTCAGGATTATTAATGCCCATTCGAAATATTGTCTATCCACACGCTTGAACCATTGCATTTAAATTATTGCCATCACCCTCTGGACTACCATTATTAACTTATACTTATGCACCCCAATTTATTGTCATCTCATTCAGACTTATTCCTTCTTATCAATTTCTCCAAACTTAGAATTGGATTATCATCATTTATTTTCCCTTGACTTAGAAATTGTATTATTCTCCCCCAGAACTCGAAACTTGGATTTTTCTCCCCGGCATTAGAACTTGGATTTTCTTCCCGGCTTTAGAATAGAATTCTTATTATCATTGTCCCCTGACTCGAAAATACATTTATTCTCCACGGACTCGGAACCGTTTAATCGGCAATCATAATTTTCATCTTGGCACTATTTTTCACTTTGAATTATTATTACGGTTCACTTTATTTCATAGTGGCGCACTTCGGCCTTTGTTGAGTTATAAACTGACTTCGTTATCACTGTACCTGTTAATGTATCTTTTCTCCCCTACTCCATCAGTGGGTATGGTCTACAAACTCGTCGCTCATTTTTAACGAATCAAATCTTTGCATTCAAAGTAGTTTTCTGATGTAATTTTCTATGCTTTCCAATAATTGTGACCTGGTCGCAGCTGTCTTCGTTATCAAACATGCGGTGTTTTGATGAATCTAATTGCTTTTCCATAAACAACTGATGCAATTTGACTTTTAATTTTCATATCTGCCTGTTATTTACCCAATTTTTGATCTCCTTTCTTTATCACAGTTATTAGCTAGTTATACGCCTTCGCATTATGCATCTCGAAGCTCTATTTTTATCTCAGTATTAACCTAATTGTTTGGAAGTCTTGTCAATGCATGTTTATTACACTTTATTATGTTTACATATAAAATACGCGTGCTTCCACTGAAAAATATTGTTATCTGCCTTACCTAAATTAACTAAGATCTACAGGGTATTAAATATTTACTATTTACCTAATGCATGTGTTCCTCGTTTCTACGCTAACTATGCGTCTTCCTGTGTGTATTTTCGTCACTCAAAATCACTTATACTTTATATTCAGAATGTTGACTGCTTACTATTTACAAACTATCTCCATTTCTCAATTCTTTACTAAATAAATGCAGTTTTCCGCTGCCTATGGTAATTTCTCATTTCTAAACGACCTTTACTATAAAGTACACCCTTAAACAACCCCTTATCACAGCAATATATATATATATATATATATATATATATATATATATATATATGTTATCAGTAGGACGATGTGGTATGTAGTAGATTGTAATTGTAATTAAAATTGAAATGTGCCTTGAAGTTTATCGGTTATTAAATATGCAATAACGAATGAATCAATTATATAAATGTTATTAAATAAAGACTAAAATAATAGATGCACCGCGGTAAAGTCAATGAATAAATTAACAGGAAAATTTATATGTTACAATTGTACTCCCTGAGAAGGAACTTCCAGCCTCATTTCGCTTTGGAAGTATTTGGGAAACTGGTTTTGAATTAGTTATGTCTCATTTGAGCAAGACAATTGATGATAAAATCTTTTTATGAGAGAAGGTTAATACAGTATTGCCGTAAAATGAGGCCATTCTCAATTCTAGACATTTGCGGTCTTTAAGTAATAACTCCAAAAATTTTTATTATTTGTCACCTAGTCATTGTGCTAATTTGGAACTCATTTTAATAATTCTTTTCTTATCCCACTCATTATAGATTTGAGGTAGCCTAATATAAATTATCAATAACTCGTTCAAAGTACATAAGTCCTCTTTGGAGTCTTTGGCGTATCGATAATTTAAATACATTTAATTGACATTAGATATGCAAAGTTTCATAAGCTGCCTGATTTTAAAGCATCATTAAATAAAATACATTACTTTTGTGTTTGTAAACAATAAACTTGTATGTTTTGCAATAGAATTGCTAATTTTTGTGCTTTTCTGAACATTTTGAAATTTCAATTGCATTACATTAAAATTTATGCAAAGTCACTTTAAAATACTTGTAGAAGCTGCTTTTAGTGTTATCTTATTTGCTTGGTGTTTTTTGCAAAGTACAAGCCATCAAACCAGTTACATGTTTCAATTCTCTACAATAAAAAAAACCTTCAGAAATGCTTATTTTCCATAATTTTATGAGGCATTGTTTAAAGTCTACAAGTGTTAACTCCATAATTAAAAAAATGAATAGCTGTAAAAGTTAGTTGCTTTAAGGACTTCTTAGATACATAGCAGGTAAGATACTGTGATTAATTTTCTAATTTTAGTATATATATATGTATATATATATATATATATATATATATATATATATATATATATATATATATATATATATATATGGCTGATGTCCTGGCAAAACCGTACATGTATTAATCTTGCAATTTTACAGGAGACCATTTATAAACTTTGCTTTTGACACTGCGATGTTTATATTAGTCCCAGAAGTCTGTATTTTTTTATGAAACACCCGATTCAAAGTTGCACGTTATTCAATACAATATTGACAACAGAATTTCATTGATATAACTTATTTTTTGAAAAAAGCTAAGATAAGCGATTTTGTCAGGCGCCTGATTCAATATTTACGTTATATGTACTTTAGTGCTTCATGGAAAAGGTGAATAAATGGTTTGCTAATTATGCAAAGAAAAGGTTATTAGGAAAATATTACTGCCACACATAATAAGACAAAATGCTGATTTAATAAAGAAATAAAAACAACATTTTAGAACTATCATAGCTGTTTGTATTATTATTCCAAATCGGATTCAAAATTTTGGTTGTTTTTTTGAAGAATGCTTTAGGTTTGTATAAAATAGGTGTTACTCATTAGAAATTAATGGAAGGAACTTCATGAGATCTTTGTATCTTTCATTAGAAATGAATACACCATCAATATTTTTTAATTCCACTGCAAGATTGTTGTCCATGCCTCTATGCGTTATGTTAAGAATTCTCATATTTCCTTAAAAAAATGTGAAATTAAAATTTTTCCAACTTCCAGAATTTGATTTTTTTTTAAATTTTTGCCCACTGAATGTCCAAACCAACATCTGATTTGCTTCTGTAATAAATAGGGAGTCTTTGTTTTGGACATTTTTTTAAAGTTATAAAATCTTTAACATCCACAACTTTAAAAGCTTTTGCAAATATCATTAGTCTTTGCCTGTTCAATTCGGGAATGCTCTGTGTCACATTCCATACGTGTGTGTCCAACAACAAGAAATTTAGGTAGTATACGTAAATTAGGCTTTTTGGCTACAGTTACGTTAAACATAACAGGCAAGGTAAAGTTATGAATCTGTCTAGAACAATTGTCCGAATAGCAAGTAATTTGAATGCACTCATCTGGAAGAGAACGAATATCTTGATAAATGCCTGAAGCAATTTCGTCCGAACCTCTGCCTGCTTCATATTCTGACCAAACATAGCATGTGGTTTTATTTGAAGTTAAGTCTTTGACACTTAAATTATAGATATTTAATCGTCTTGTATAATACGAAGAGCCTGTAGTTAGTAAAGGCGTTTGTTATGGCTTAAAGATTTTACATCATTCTGCTTAATAAAAGTCTGCATTATCTTAATCTTCTCTAAGATATAGACTATCAGTTTTGTAAGTTATCAAACAGGATGAAGCAGCTGCAAAGGCTTATTGAAACTTAGAAGATAATGAGATGTAATGCTTTTGTTAATTATACCTATATAAAAAGTCTAGAGCCTCCTACATTGCAGTGTAATACAGTATGAATTTTTTGTTATTGATAATAAAAATAAAAATTTATATTTAAAAAAAACGTTTTTGACTGTAAGTATTGCATACAAATTAATCCTGGCAAAAACTTACATCTTGAGTTAACTGTAAATGTTATGCAGGAATATGTGGTTTATAAGATATCCCTTTTAACAAACAAGTGCTTATCTCATATAAGATTAACATGAAAAATATACAATTTTGCCAGGATGTAGAACTGGCAAATTTACATGTCAATATGCAATAATCCCATACTCATAAAAATTGAGATAAACAGTTGTGCCAGGAAACCAGTGAGATATATATGTTGCTGTGAATCCTCACCATTCCTCGGGAACTACGGTTTTCGAAGCCAGCCCCAGCGTTGGGCCGTCATAGTATGCTGTGTAACCTTCAAAAAGCCTCACCAGAGTAATAAAAGGATATTCGTGCCTCTCGAATTTGGCACCAAGATTTGCTGTGATTCTCGCACTGTTGAATCTCTTCTGATAATCGCCTCTTTACTATTTCCGCCTCGGCTGCTCACCTAGTTAAAACTTTCATCCTCATTCATAAAAAAAAACAAACACATTCCTACCACAAACATTAACGTTAACTCTATTTACATCAATATTCATAATACATTAAAATTTTAAAATTAAATTGTAGCATAAATTTCAGTATCATAAAATTTCAAGATTAAACTTGTCATCATTTTAATTTGCATCCAGAATTAAAGTCCTTGTAGGATGCCTACTAATTAATTTAACAATATTTGCAGACCTGAGTCTGAGTACAAAGGGAGCATCTCCCACCCCTTTACGTTAATCAAACAGGTTAGTCTAATTGAGCTCAAAGACAGACCCAAATTTTCATCATAATCAAGAACATAAACTGCTAAATACTCCTTTCTACTTAAACAAGAAAATTTCACCTTAAAATTAAAAATTTGTTGTTTTTACAAATTTACTACTGTCCATTTTTTTTATCAAATAAATTATAAAGATATTCAACACACACCAAAACATCAAAGATTGAACAACAAAGCATAAGTTACCTGATGGTTAATGCACTCGTGGCTCCAATGTACATCGTCCTTTGTTAATCACACCATTCCAACTGGGTTATGTTTAGTCCTCGGATTACTGGTCGCCTTTAAAAAAATTTCTACACCACCATTCATCTAAAATTGTTTCAGGGCTTCTCTGGAACTCATCTAAGTATATCTAAATCTTGTTTTGTGGATCCAATCACGATTACGAATAACATTTGATTATTAACACCCCCGAAAAATAGCACTGAAATTCATAGTTCTTTCCCGCTATACCCAAAACTGCCTACTTTTGTTTATTCATTTATCGTTACAAATTTGGATAATTGGTACAGTAATACTCGCAAATATAACTAGACTTTATTACCTTGTATCTTCTTTTCTAAGTGCACTAATGCATAATAACTTGTATCGTAGCACGTAAAGAGCAAACTGTTTTAAAGTATTCAATAATCACCAAAATATATGAGCAAATTGTTTAAAGTATTGAATCAAAATCAAAAATCTAAGAGAGCGAAACTCATATTATCACCGATTTATATAAGAGCCCGCCCGTGCGTCGGTTTTGTCCCGCAAACGGACAATTTCCAGAATTTCGCATACTATGTTCCCTTTCGACAGTCGGGCACAGCGATTCTCTTAAATTTGCACACGCGCCAGTTGAAAATCTCAGAAATTTTCCACACGACACGCAAACACGTCCGAGAACACTAATTAATTTTTTATAGAAATCGTTACGTTTACACCTCTCATATCTGCATCTTATTACAACCAATCATTTCCTCGTGACGTTGCTCAAATCACGCCTTTTATTATCTGTGTCTCTGCCTTGCGCATATTATCCGTCTCTATCTACCCTGTTCTGAGTGGTACAAATCGATATTCTTTACTATCGGTTATTTCAGTCCACGTGGATTCTTATGTTAATATAAGCTACGGTTTATCCGACCGTTTCCAATATATCTAGAATCTGCATGTTTATCCATTCAAATTTATTAGAATTTGACATTTAAAAGTTTGCAGGTGTGCTTCTAATGAACGTTTTAATATAATTCTCAGAGCTTTGTTTTCATGGTATTTTAACTTTGGATTTTCACAGGCTTTTATGCTTATTATACCTTAATAATCATTCAATTAACTCCAATTAAAATAATAATGAATGGGATTGACTTCTACCCTTTAATTTTTAGCGAATACTAATTAAATATTAAATATTATTTGTACACTTTGTTTAATACCCGTTACTTAAAATTGAATTAATTAATATAAATTTCGCACGTAATTTCTCTCTAGTTTTCGTACTTGGAACAATTAAATTACATACAAGTTGAGCATTTTAATTCTGCTTCTTTTTATAGAAAGCGTCTAGTGATTAATTTAAATCCTTTATTTTTAATGAAACGAATAAATTTGTATGCTCCACGTTTTAATAAAGCGTATTATGTAATAAAATTCTATACAAACCCTACCTTCTAATTGAATGATTTACATCTTCATACCAGGCATTTAATTACGCGTAATTTTTCCCAAAGCTTCCTTATATCAGGCGATTAAAATTATTTGATGTAATTAATTAATTTTCTACCCTGGTCTAAATTTGAGTAATATATATATATATATATATATATATATATATATATATATATATATATTTAATATTTGGCTTATAGCCGTAATTTTGAGCGTTGTTTCCTGTCTATATCTGACATAAGTCAAAAAACTTGACAATGTCAGATATGATTGACAAAAATGCTAAACGTAATTGAAAGTTAGGTTTATATATGGTTCTGTACACGATTTAGATTTGTAAATTTCCCAATTACAGTCATCGGTCTCGGTGACGTAGTTGGTAAACGCACAGTTCCGGCAAAACTGAGATGCAGGTTCAAATCCTGTCCAAGACCTTATATTTTCCTTCTTTGATATGATAGCGCCGTACTCGGTGTCAATGGACGTTTTTTTATAACTCCACCTCTCTGTGTTTTCCTAATCAAATTTAAATCTCACTAATGTTATTATTATGCCACGGCTAGCTTTTATTAATCTACACAGAGTGCACAACGTTACGATGATCAATTTTTTTTCTTCTTCACCCCTTTCTGATTACCTATCTGTTTGAATTATAAAACGAAGTTAATTAATTTCATATAATGAAAAGAAATATATGTACAAGTTTTGAAAATTATTAAAATACACCCTTCAATCAATCAATATCATAAGTCTTATTTATCCCAAAATTTATATGCTTTGCAATCAATCAAAAATCGCCAAAAACTACCCTTTTTATCTAAGAAACCTAGAACGTTCTAAACCCCTTTATAATGTCACGTACTTTTAACGTATGCAATGTTTTTGCTGACTTTGTTACACTTTTATATAAATTCAGTATTCAAATTTAAATAGAAAAATATCTTAAAACTAATTAGATCTGACCTGTTACATTGAACCCGTTGGTTTCCATAAATTGCTTCGTGCTTCTTTGTTTTATTTGCACTGAATCTCGCAACTCAAAATTGTACCAAAATCGTCGACGCTGATTTGAAATATTATATTAATCCTGTTACGTGGAAATTGAATTTGCACCTTAACATTTTAGGTTAGGTTTAGTTTTCTTGATGTACGGAAGTTTCCCGCCATAATTTTCAAATACGCGAGACGCGAGAACATTTTTAAATAGACTGGGCGGTGCTTCCGGCACGTCACAATAGTGAGTTTGCGCAAGTGTGCTTATCCCCATAGGGGTAAGGCAATAGTAGACAAAGAGTGGGGGAGAGTTTCGCGGTTCTCGCCCTGAATCGTGGCTTTTTTGCCTTTGATCGTGGAGTGAAGTGCTGGGTTTTGTCTGGGGTAACGTATCGTAGCTGTACCTATGTAGAAATCCCGATCTAATTTTCTTTTGTTTGTCTACCTCATACCTTATTTTCCTGTCAAATCCCTACATAGGTAAATTTGCAGCCACCTCGAGGCGAAACTGGACCCTAGACGACCCTGAGGGACATGCTCTGCTAGCCGCTCCGGAGAAACGGCCATCTTTAATCCCTCCGACATGGAACCCTGATAGAGGCCAACTTTGGTTCAACCTCGCCGAGTTCGGATTTCCGGGTGAGTAATACCATGCTTAAATTGCTCACGAATGTAATTGTAATTGTTTATTTAATTTTATATTTCCGGTTATGACGCAATAATTTGGGCAATGATGACGTCATGGTGATTGGCGCGCGAAACCTGTAAAAGGGGTTTGTGTTTCCGGCCGCCAGGGCGTAGCATCGCTTTTAACCATTGCGCTTGCGCGATGTATCTTTTGAACTTTGGTAACTGTATTACAGGCTTTTAAGAGCCATCTATCGTCATTTAAATGTACCACCATCTAAGTGTAATATTTTGTTAAATGTTTTACCGACCAGATAAACATTCAAATTAAGTGTAACAGATGGCGCCTTCAACGTGGTGAGGTTATGAACTTTAGGGGTTTCTTCTTTGTTTTTAGGTTATGTTAATTTCAGTTATAAGCATTCAATGTTTTAACAGATGTTATTTAAACAGCTTTCTCACTTAAGGAACTGTACTTTTATTCATGTAAGTATTACAAATAAGCATTTACCTTACCTTATGTCTTTAAATACAGTATTACAGAATTACTTATTAAAATATAACTTTTGTTCGTTTTCCTAACCTTAAATTTAAATACATTGTCCTTTATGTTACATTCTAAAAACTGCATTATGGATTTACATATTGAACTAATAATATCTTAATTACCTTCACAAGAAAACCTTGTGGTTAAACTTCTTGATTTCCGTTAATATCGTATACCTTATATATCGTGTCTTGAATATTTTATTCACAATGAACGTTTCACATTTAAAATCCCTCGAATTGATCTACGAGCTAGAGTGTAGGAACATTATCGCAGCGAGTAATCAGAATGATAGGCGATCTCAGCTCAGGGCTATTTTGGCTCAAGAATCCAAAGGCATTGATATCTTAAAGAAACCCGTTGGCGACTGGCCACTTAACGTATCGGAAATTAAATTATCTTTAGATGATATATCGGGTATAATAAATAGAACGGATCCTAGTGCCACTAATATCGAATTAGGGAGATTGACTTCAAGAATAACCCACGTCAAACAGCGTGTCGAATCATTATCTTTATATAACGACGACCAAGCGACTCAAGCTAAACAAAGTTTGTTGTCCGAGGTGTTATTGCTTGAAGGAATTGTTTTAGAAAGACTTAATCCTAATGCAGACGTAGATATATCGTTACCTTTTTCAAATCTCGCTCTTTTTTCACCTAAACCTGCAGGAAAATCTATACCTGTATACAAATGGGGTCTCACCTTCGAAGGGTTTGATTCGCAGGTCTCTTTATCATCCTTTCTTGACCGTATCAATGATTTTAAAATTTCTCGCGGGTGTACCGACCAGGACCTATTTATCTCAGCTGGTGATTTGTTCGCAGGCTCAGCATTAATATGGTACAGAAACATACGACACCAAATTTCTACCTGGGAGGAATTAGTTGCCTGTTTAAAACGAGATTTCCTACCTTATGGTTACATTAACGACCTTTGGAACGAAATCCGAAACCGAACTCAAGGTCCCGACGAAAATGTTGTTTCTTTTATTACCTCATTAGAAGCTTTATATAGCAGACTCGACAAAAAACCTTCCGAATCCGAAATTATCGATCAATTACTTAGAAATTTAAACCCCTATTTCTCAGAACGTTTGGCATTACAGCCCATATCTTCGCTAGCTCACTTTAAAGACCTATATCGTTCTCTTCAAGAAGTGAGATCAAGAATTAACAAATATCGGCCACCACCCGAGAAATTATCTGGTCTTCTGGAACCTGATTTAGCTTGCCAAGTTCGAGCTTCCCGTAAACTATCTACCCTTAACGTTCCTCCTACCGTAACTAATACCGCACTTACCTGTTGGAACTGCAAGCGAAGTGGACATAGCTATACTGTCTGCACATACCCTAGAAATATTTTTTGTTATGGTTGTGGTCGCTCAAATATTTACAAATCTAACTGCACCAACTGTAATCCTAACGTATCGGAAAACTCCCGTCGAGATATTTCAAATCAGGGTGTGAATATCTCAAGAAACCAAAATCGCCCTCAACACCAATCATCCAACGGACACAGACGCCAATAAATTCAAATTATAAAACCACTTCTAACGTTGTACCGTCATTAAATTTATCTAATAATAATACCGCTACTATTAATGTACAAAATACCTTACCTTCATTAGAGGAACTATGCTATACTACTCCAGCCGAGTGGTCTAAGTGGTTACAAACCGTCAATTCCTTTTATCATAAAAAGACTGCTGCCGTTTCACAGCTTGTTAAAAAACCCTTCGATAACCGCCCACACTTATCTATCTCAATTGGTTCCTTAAATGTAATTGCTTTACTGGATACAGGTTCTTCATGTTCTCTTATAAATAACGAAGGTTTACATCAATTATCTCAACAAAATATCAAAATTCAAATTATTCCCGAAAAAACTTCCATAAATTTAGCTGACGATAATCAAATACATGTAACCGGCTCCCTTAAGTTAAAAATTCGAGTAGAATCTCTTGAACGTGACGTTTTATTTTTGATTGTCCCTGCATTAGCGTATCCTTTTCTACTAGGCGTTGATTTCTGGAAACTTTTTAATCTGTCACTTTACTTTCAGGATTTTTCATGGCAAACCTCCATTAAAACGAATTCTTGTGCATCTACAGGAATATCTAACAAAATCTCTCTTACTGACTCCCAAAATGTAACTCTTAACGCTACAATCGACAAATTTCGCAAACTTAATACCTCCGAACTTGGTTGCGTTACAACGGCAACACACGTTATCTCTACAGGTGATGCCCTTCCCTTTAAGCAACGTCAATATCCCTTATCGCCTGCCTTACAAAAGCATTTACATGCTGAAATAGACAAAATGTTAGTATCTGGTGTTATCTCTCCTTCAAATTCACCGTGGACCTCTCCTGTATTACTAGTTCGGAAAAAGAATGACGAATGGCGTGTCTGTTTTGATGGCAGGAAGCTAAATTCTGTTACTGTTCCAGACGCTTACCCTCTACCCAGAACTGACTCAATTTTAAGCAGGCTTCGAAACGCAAAATTTATCTCATCTATCGACCTTAGACAAGCTTTTTATCAGATACCTCTCGACTTATCTTCTCGTCAAAAAACTGCTTTTTGTGTCCCAGGCCGAGGTCTTTTCGAATATAATTTTTTGCCATTTGGTCTCTGTAACGCTCCACAAACTTTACAACGTACTATGGATCAAACGTTAGGTCCTATCTTACATCAAGAACGTGCCTTTGTATTTTTAGATGATATCTTAGTTATCTCAAGTTCTTTCGATGAACATATCGCCACATTAGATGAAGTTGCAGAACGTTTAAATGCAGCAGGTTTTGAGATAAACTGGGAAAAGTCTCAATTTTGTCGTTCTTCCCTCACATTTCTTGGTTTTATTGTCGATGGAACAGGCTTACGAGCAGATCCTGCTAAAGTTGATGCTATTACTAAATTTAAAACACCAAAAACTGTTACCGAAATCAAGCGTTTAATAGGAATGATTAGCTATTATCGCATTTTTCTACCTAACCTTTCAACTATATCTGCACCCATTACCCCTTTAATTAAAAATAAAAAGAAATCCCAAACTATCGAGTGGAATTTAGAATCCCAACAGGCTTTCGAACAAATTAAAACATTAATCACTTCAGCACCTATCTTAATTTCTCCAAATTTCGATGATAAGTTTTATATACAAACCGATGCTTCACTTACTGGGTTAGGTGCAATGTTATTCCAGGTAAGCAATGGTTTAGAACATCCAATCGCATATGCGAGCCGTGCCTTAACTTCTGCCGAACAAAAATACTCTGCTACCGAACGGGAACTATTGGGCGTTATCTTTGGCATCGAGAAATTTAGAGGATATGTCGAAGGTACACACTTTACCGTAATCACTGATTGTGCAGCCCTCACGTGGCTTAATAACTTGAAACAACCCGCAGGTCGTTTGGCAAGATGGAACTTGCGTATATCTCAATTTACTTTTGACGTTAGGCATAGGCCTGGCAAATTAAATATCGTACCTGATGCGTTATCTCGTGATGTCGTTTCTCTCAACCTTCCAAATTTAATTCTGGATACCTGGTACCTCAATATGATTAAAAAAGTTTCCGATAATCCTGACAAATTTCCTACCTTTCGAGTAACTAATAATAGACTGTATAAATTTGTATCCTCGTCCCCACGTAAAATATCGAATATACCTGAATGGAAACTGGTCGTGCCCACTGCAAATCGCAGTGAGGTGCTCAAATTATGTCACGACGATCCCTTAGCTGCACACCTTGGTGTTACAAAAACTCTCGCCAAAATATCTGAATTATATTACTGGCCTACACTTAAGCAATTTGTTTGTCGCTACATTAAAAGCTGTAAAATTTGTGGCTCTCATAAGAGTTCACAAGATGCTCGCCCTGGTTTAATGGGTAACTTTAAGCGTGTATCTTATCCCTTTCAATTAATATCGCTTGACTTATTAGGACCTCTCCCTCGATCGAAAAAAGGTAATCAATATCTTTTAGTGGTTACCGATTGGTTTTCTAAATTTGTTATGGTGCAACCCTTACGTAAAGCTACTTCCGCTGCTATAATTAAATTCCTAGAACAAAATGTCTTTCTTATCTTTGGTGTCCCTCAGATTATCCTTTGTGACAATGGTGCACAATTTATCTCTAAAGATTTTCAGAATTTCGTTAAAAGTTATAAAGTACAAAAAATTTGGTTTAACGCAAAATATCACCCCCAAGTAAACCCTACCGAGAGAGTAAATCGAGTGTTAATTACCGCTATCTCGTCTTATATTGATTCAGACCATACTACATGGGATGAACATATCTTTAAAATTGCTCAGGCTTTGCGTACATCTAAACACGAAGCAACCCAATTCACTCCGTCTTTTCTTGTTTTTGGAATATATACCCCAATCGATGGGAGTTACTATGGTTTAGTGCCTGACGATACTAACGTAATTGAATTTGACGATAAAGTACGTTGGGACAAGGACCAACAGTCATTACCTTCTATCTTTAACGATGTTAGAAAAAATTTGTTAAAAGCTTACGAAAAGAGCAAGGACCACTATAACTTACGTAAACGAAATATTTCCTTCGCCTTGGGCGAACAAGTTTGGAAAAAGAATTATGTCTTATCGGATGCATCTAAGAAATTTTCTTCAAAATTAGCCCCTAAATTCATTCTTTGTAAGGTCATTCGTGTCATTAGTCCCCTTATCTACGAACTTCAGGATGCTGAAGGAAAACGCCAAGGCAGGTGGCATATTAAAGACCTTAAGCCATTCTCTGCCGACCCAAATGCTAATTAAGTTTTTCATGTCCCATTCCTCGCACGATTTACCTAATATTTTTCTGTTTTCACCATCAATTAGTAACCGCAATTACTTATTCCTTCTCTCATATAGTATATAATTTCTTACACGTTTAATTTTACTTACCTTAATTTAGCTATCTTTTTCTTTTGGTTGACTTTTCCTTGACCATACCGTTACTCATATATCACTTCATTCTCTACACCCCCAATATAACTCTGTCGTTTTATTTAATCAACCCTCGAACTTTTCCTACTGCATATTGTTCGGTCTTTAGTATTTCTCTTATATGGTTTAATTGTGTGGTAATTGTCGTAACTTTGGTTGTAATAACTCATTGAATTTTTATGATTGGTTTTAGCTGATGTTGAGTGAATGCTTTCTTCTTTGGGCTCACATAGGACACGCGCGATCTATGCCATTGAAAGAAATAGTTCATATTCGCAGTTGCAAGAACTAGGATTGCCTATTCCGTGTGTTTTTCTTCTGAATTATTGCAATCGCCCACATTATACCACATCATTATTTGTTTCTCTTTCTACTAAATCAACATAACTTATAAACATTTTTTTTTCGTTGTTTTTTATTGAACTTTGTGGTGAGGTGCTATGGCTTCTTATTGTTATCTTATTAAATTCTCGGTTGTTTTAGCATATGGGGACAGTGTATCTGTATTTAACTGCTTAAAATTGGGCATTTTTGTGTGTTTAGGGTGCTACCGATTTAAAAAAAAACTACCTTAAAACAGTTGTTTTTGTGTGTCTGTATCTGTGAAGATACTTTTAAGTTGTCGTGCCTATCTTTGTCTGATTTTCTTATCGTAGTCAATGCACTCGTTAGGAAAATGATCGCACTAGTTCTCTTAGGAGCCTAGTGAATGTTAACATATGTTATATCTTATCTTGTCGGATTAATATCGCAGGTGGTCCTTCAGACTACGCTGTGTTTTATAGGGACAACTCTCTACTTTCTCTCGGACGCTTGTCCAAAAACTATACTTTTTTCTTAACCCACTATCTCCGCTATGCCTTATTCTTCTCTCGGTGGACCTGTTCTTGTCCCGGAACACCCGTCTGCCACATAAGAATGATGTTCCCTCATTCCGAGCTACTGACCACATTGGCTGGTTGAGTAGCGCTTTGCTATCCACCTTTCCCTCTGTCGCTTTTGCTCAATGCGAGCCCTTCCTCTACTTTCTTCTACCTGGAGGTGCCTCTTATGCACTCCAAAAAACCAACCTCCTTCTTTTTTACCGTTCCTGTTTCTCTACTGCCTTTTCATTTCTGTTAGTCACCGTGTGGTTGTGCGGGAGGTTTCCACAGACACCTGGACCATGTCTCTGCGAATCTTTCGTGGGGTCATGCGGTGCCGCTGTCAGTACATGGGCTCTGGCAGTGAAGGTATGTATGAGTGTGTGAATGTGTGAGTGAATGTGTATATCGTTATATACCGTGTGGATATCGGGTGATAGTTCACCGATATCGATCAACGCTGGGTGCAGGAATGCACCCAAAGGTCTTGCCGGTCCCCGTGCTGTTCTTGCGAACGGACCTGCTTCACAGGTTTCTCTTTTTAGAGGGCACGGGTCAATCCCATTTAAACGGCTCTACTGGAGCCACTCTTTTGTTGTTATCATTGTCTTGGGTAATAACTAGGCCAATATCTTTGTCTTCTTTATTATCTTCGATAATACCCTTAGGTTTAATATCGTTATCTTATTGATTACCTTTGGTAATAATTTAGTTTAGTATCGTTATCTTACCGATTACCGTTAGTAATAATTTCGGTTTAATTTCTCGTTATCTTACCGACTACCGTTAGGAATGACTTCGAGTTATTTCGCGTTATCTTACCGGTTATCTTGAGTAATAACTTCTGTTTAAATTCATGTCACTTTACCTACTATCTCTTATAATCACTTTAACTTAATATCGTGTTATCTTATCGAGTATCTCAAATAATAACTAAAGCTTAATACCGTTATCTTATTCATTACCTTTGAGGATAACAACTTAAGCTTAATAACATTATCTTATCTACTATCTTTAACATCAATTTGAGATCTTATCTTATCTTTTTATCGTCCTAACGTGTGGTATATATGACCAGACGTGGGAATTATTTTTTTTGCCTGAAATTTAAGTGAAAAAGCTAACCCAATTTAGAAATGTAATTTGTCAGGTTAGCATATAAGGATTTAGTAGGCGGTACTTTTGGTAAATTTGTTGATTCACAACTGTGTCATGGACAAGTTAAATGTGCATCGGAGGAAACCAAAGTACCAGTAACAAAATTTGCTGGAGTGCAAGGTGACGCACTCTCATGAACATTTTTTTAAATTTGGGCACTTCTTGCCAAAGGAAGAATAGTTTTAATGCAACACTCATGTGTGTTTGCACATAACAACTTTTGTGTTAGCTTTAGTTAGATAAGTTTAGATAGGTTTAGATAGGTTAGGCGACTTGTCGCACCCGTGTTAGTTTAAGTAGTGTTTCATGCTCCCCGACAAATTTGTGCTGTCGATAATTAGTGTAGTCAAAGACTATCGGGCTACCTATTCCGTTTCCTGGTACTTCGGTAGACGTGTTATCGGTCGAAAAACCAGGTGGCGCCTTATATAAACATTTTGTAGGTTTTAAGTTAGGGTTTATGTAGGGTAGTAGGACTTAGATTTTAAGCTGTTACTGTGCTAACAGACTTTTTCTTTTTTTAAGTTTTTTCTTTTGTGGCTTTGTCGCGATTGTTACGTGCAAATCGAATTTGCACTTTAACATTTTAGGTTAGGTTTAGTTTTCTTTATGTACGGAAGTTTCCCGCCATAATTTTCAAATACGCGAGACGCGAGAACATTTTTAAATAGACTGGGCGGTGCTTCCGGCACGTCACAATAGTGAGTTTGCGCAAGTGTGCTTATCC
>JARFIW010000948.1:1935000-2068525 GCA_036346225.1 Platerodrilus igneus | reverse complement strand
TGAAACGTGGACAGTAAAAAAAGCGGACAAGAAAAATATAGAAGCCTTTGAAATGTGGTACTACAGATGTATGATGAATATGTCACGGACAGACAAAACTAATAACAAAGAGGTACTGGAAATGGTAGGGAAGAAGATATATATGGAAAACAATAAAAAACAGGGCAGAGGATGACAGGACACATACTTAGGCATTATGCAATAGCGTGGCTTATATTAGAAGTAGAGAAAGGAAAAAGATAGGTAGAGGTAGCCCTAGATGAGAATATTGCACGCAGATAGCATAAATTCGTTTTTAAACACGTCTTGCACACTTTCCTTTTGGTTGATTCTAAATGATAAAAATCATTAAATTGTTTACCGTAGGTTCATAAATATGTTTCAATAATGTAATAACAATCAATCTATGTATTAACTATTGTTCGAAATCCGCAAAAGGCAGTCCAGGGCATTACTGCGTAAATAAAGCCGATTTTAACAAATTCCGAATGAAGATCAACAAAAATATATAATACGTTACCTAGTAAAAGTGCTGCATAAACTGTACATCATTTAACATAGACGACATGAAACCAATTATAAACTATTGTAAAAGAGAATTTACCTGAAGACATTTATATAATAACTTAATGAAAGATCAGTGTTACTCGAATCGTCGACGTTAAAGTGTTAATTGAAACGCCGATTTGAGTTGATTATGTGATGTACATACAATGATAATTAAAACTATCGCAAGATAAAGTATGGAATAGGGATATATGAATGGATAAATTTGCATAAAAATGTTTACTATCTAAAACGATTTAAACAATTTTGGAGAATGGATTGGTAATTACGTTCTCGAAAAAAGTCGGTAAATTAAAAGAAGACTTGAAACGGTAAAATTTAAATAAATTTATTTTTAGTAATTTAAAAAGACGCATATGTTTAATTTAAAAGAAAGGATTGTGTGTAAAAGTCAATTTAATTTAATTTTAAGGGTTTGGCAAACCTACAATACAAGATTTTGCCATTACGGAAAGTAAAAAAAAACGGTTTTGACAATAATTTAATTTAAATCGTATAGTTAACCACACTTGGCTATAACTTAATTTTTTATTTTAGATGGCACCAGTAATTGAAAAAGTATTACCTAAATCTAAAACTCAAAAACCCAAAAAAACAATTATTAAAGATATCCGAGAAAAGTTGTCCGAGTACAGCACTAATAATCTCAAGCAAGCTTTGTTTGGGTACGAGAAAATAAAATTAGTCTTCGCAAGGCAAGTCAAACATTTAGAGTTCCAAGAAATACACTTCAGGATAGAATCAAAGGAAAAAAGGCAGATGAATAAGTTAAAACTGGTCCCCTCCAATTCGATCACAAGAAGTAGAATTAAAACTAGCTGAATGGGTAATCCAGATGGCTAAATTTGGGTTTCCGGTATCAAAAACCGATTTATTGGATACAGAGGAAAAGGTGGCTAATGCAATTGGAAAATCAGACCTATTCAAAGATGGAAAACCAGTACAAAAATTGTGTAAATCATTTTTAAAAAGGCACCCTCATTTTTCTACTCGTATGACAAAAGGAATCAGTCAGGCCCGAGCTTGTATAACAGAAGCGGGAATTAAATCTTGGTTTTCGGATCTAAAAATCTCCTTTACAAGAAAAAAATGCCTCTGATGTGTTAGAAAACCCAAGTATTTTTAACGGCGACAAGGGCGGATTTGGATTATGTTCCAAAACAGATAAAATTTTGACACCAAAAGCTTTAAAAATTCTTTTCAAAGTTTATGCCAGTAGCGAGAAAAAAAACAACTGTTTTGGTTGTATTGAACGCTGCTGGGAAGATTTGCCCATCATTTTTCCCTACATAAGACCACCAAGGGGCATTGTAGAAAATAAGCCGACCAATTGGGTTTTAGGTAGATCTGATAGCGGTTGGATGCAATAAAGCGTCTTTTTTTAATACGTTACAAAAGACCTTAATAGGAAAACTCAATCAGCAGACCTATTCTCTAATTTGTTGATGACCACAGAAGCCATATGAGCACAGCTCGTAATGAACTTTGCGACAAACATAATATTTCTATATGCTCTACCGCAAAACACAACTCACTTGCTTCAGCCGGCACATGTAAGTGTTTTATAGACCGCTAAAGCAAAAATGGCGGAAAAAGGTAACTTCGTGGCAAAACAAACCTAAAATCCTAAGAAATCGATCACTAAAACAAATTTTTGTAATTTTTGCTGAAACGTGAATATGATCGATATGGAAAGATGTGTATAAAAACGGATTTAGAAAAATGTGTACTATATCCATTTGAAACTAATAACATTGATTTTACAAAATGTGTTAAAGATCATTTACAAAGAATAAAATCTGGACAAAACTTTTTTTTAAAAAGCCACTGAAAGCATCATTGACTTCTGAGGACGTTAGAGCAGCTGAGTGAGTCATACAAGAAATGCAGCATTCACTAACTAACTATGGTATAAATGTGAAAGTGATTCTTAATGAAATATCTTTTTTTGAACAAAAATTTTAGAATAGGAGAAAATAAAAAGAGGCTCAAACTTCTAGAGTTCCAAGAAATGCACTTCATGATAGAATCAAAGGGAAAAAAGGCAGATGAATAAGTAAAACTGGTTCCCTCCAATTCTATTACAAGAAGTAGAATTAAAACTAGCTGAATTGGGTACTCCAGATGGCTAAATTTCGGTTCCCGGTATCAAAAACCGATTTATTGGATACAGAGGAAAAGGCGGCTAATGATATTGGAAAACCGACCTATTCAAAGATGGAAAACCAGGACAAAAATGGTGTAAATCATTTTTAAAAATGCACCGTCATATTTGTATTCGTGTGGCAGAAGGAATCAGTCAGGGGCAAGCTTGTATAACAGAAGCGGGAATTATATCTTGGTTTTCGGATCTAAAAATCTCTTTTACAATAAAAAATGCCATTGATGTTTTAGATGACTCAAGTGGTATTTTTAACGGCGACAAGAGCGAATTTGGAATATGTTCCAAAACATGTAAAGTTTTTGCACCAAAGGCTTTAAAAATGTTTTCAAAGTTTATGCCAGCAGCGAGAAAGAAAACAACTGTTTTGGTTGTATTCAACGCTGCTAAGAAGATTTGCCCACCATTAGAAATTTATCCCTACATAAGACCACCGGTCGTTGTAGAAAATATGCCGCCTAATTGGGTTTTAGGTAGATACGACAGCGGTTGGATGAAGTCAGACGTCATATTTGAATACGTTACAAATGACTTTAATAGGTGGTTAAAGGAAAACTCAAGCAGAACTGTTCTCTAATTTGTTGATGGCCACAGAAGGCATTTGAGCACGGATCTTGGTGAATTATACGACAAACATAATATTATTCTATATGCTCTACCGCAAAACACAACTCACTTGCTTCAGCAGGCAGATGTAAGTGTTTTATAAGCCGTTAAAGCAAGAATGGCGGAAAACGGTAACTTCGTGGCAAAACAAACCTGAAAATCTAAACAAATCGGTCACTGAAACAATTGTCGGTAGTTTTTTTGCTGAGGCGTTGAATAAGATCGATATGGAAAGATATATAACAACGAATTTAGAAAAAAGTGGACTTTATTCATTTGAGCCTAATAACATTGATTTTCAATTTCGAATGGACCTAGATTACTAGAACAGGTAAAATGGCTTGCGTGTTCTAATGAGCTAAAGAGCCAAACTACAGGTCCAACCAAAGTAGTAGGGTCGTTAGTGAGGAACCAGATTAAGACAGGTCCCCGAAAGAGGACAGCGGCTCTTTCGGTACTTAGATTGGCAGAGACTATAGGGGTCGGTATGGCAGTCTAAGACACACTACCGCGATGTGGAAGGCAACAGGAAACCACCACATTACCTCCCAAGTACACACTACATGTGATTTTCCAATGCTCCACCCGAAGGTACTACATTGGTCAGGAAGCGAGGTTTTGTTTACCTGAAAAATTTGAATTTTGCCGAACTCTTGCTGTTCCAAGCAAAGTAGGCATCTTTAACATGCGTGACAACACACACACACACACACACACGAGACCTCCATTTTACCTCTCATCCGAACGAGGGTGTATTTTTGTGAAAATGTTCGCCTAACATTTTTCAAGCGGACCGTGTCGAAATTCGAACCCGGTACATTCATTGAGCGTAATAGTCACACACATACCACTACGCCACGGAGCCGCCTCCCAAGTACACAGCGTACTTAAATTGAAATAAACATGATGGTATTCTCTGGGGTAGAAGATTCCGGAGTTAAAATAGTCCCCCATTCGGATATCCGGGAGGGGACTACTTAGGAGGATGCGATCGGAAGGTCCAGAATAAGAGTGGGGAACATTTTGTGAGTCGGAGCGTGGAATGTTAGAAGTATGAAGCAAGTAGGTAAGCTAGAGAACCTAAAAATGGAAATGAAAAGGTTAGCATTAGACACAGTAGGGATCAGCGAAGCTCGGTGGCCAGAGGCGGGGGAATTTTAGAACGGAGACTTCAGAGTAATTCATACAGGAGCAGAGGAATGAAATTTGGGTGTGAGGATAGTTATGCGAAAAAAGATAGGATACTGTGTAGAAAAGAACGAAAGAGTACTCATGGTTAGATTAGAATCTAAACCGGTAAACACAGTAATAATACAAGTATACATGCCCACCTCTAGCTACAGTGACGAAGCGGTCGAAAACATATTAAGATATATATAAGGACATGAAAATTTTATAATTACGGGGGATTTTAATTAATGCAGTGGTAGGTGAGGGTAGAGAAGGAACGGTAGTAGATTTATTTGGTTTAAGCACGAGAAACGATAGGGGAAATAGGCTGGTAGAATTTTACGACAAGAACAATTTAATCATCACAACATCATGCTAGAAGACGATATACGTGCTGCATTCTAGACCAATAAAAATCACGACACAGTGCTAACAACATTTTTCCGCCCCAAAGTGACCCATATTAATATGCGTTTGATCAACCAGTTTCACAATTTCAGACCTCGGCACACACAACCGAAATCTCGAAAATATTTCACTGCCCCTCCTGAATACAAGACCCTCAAGTAGGACTTACCATTTCCGAATGCGCTCATCCCCACCATCTTCGCGCAACTGTTGTATAACTTTCCTACAAAACTCATTCTTAACCTGAGTTTCTTTTAAATATTGCAAATTATTAAAAATTTTACTTGGCGTAATTCTCCCACTTTTCTTCAACGCATTTAATTCAAAATTATTGGGCGTCGGTTTCTCCACTAACGACGCCTTACCCTTGAGATATCTCGACAAGGTATCTGCCACAATATTTGTCGGACCGGGGACATATTCAAATTTTAATGTAAATTGCTGAAGGTATTAACTCCACCTCAGAAGTCTAGGATTAAGCAGACGACATGCCTTCAAAAACACCAGCGCCTTATGGTCTGTAACAATGGTAATTTCATGACCTAACAGCAAAACATACCAATTTTTTAACGCGGCAACGATACTTAACGCTTCTTTCTCAGTTATCGAATAATTCCGTTCGGCGTCACGTAGCATCCGCGAATAAAAAGCAATTACTTGAATTCCTTCAGACTCTTTGATCTGATACAAGCATGAACCAATCGCATACGCAGATACGTCAGTCTGGATAAAAATTCCGATGACGGGTCCTGGTGAGTCAGCATGACTATTTTACAAAAAGCCTCCTTAATCCGTATAAATGTTTCTTGTTCGCGATCGGTACATTACCAAGGCGACGATTTTTTTAATAAATGCGTTAAAACAAGCGTTAAATCCGAGAAGCCTTTAACAAACCGTGAGTCGTAATTTACTAATCCTAAGGATCCTCGTAGGGCTCTGACATTATTTGGACGTTCAAAATCTATTATAGTTTGCACCCGTTCAGGTGTCATGCAAATTCCTTTTTCGGTGAGAAGATGACCTACAAACCTAATTTCCCTTTTTGCAAAACAACATTTCCCTAGCCTCAGTGTGACTCCTGCACTCGCCAATCTTTCAAATACAATTCTGATATGTCGGATATGAGCCTTCGGATTATCCGATACAATCAACAAGTCATCTACGTACGGAATAACAAAACTGTCCGTATCACTACCCAGTACAAATTTTAACGCTCGAATAAAACTGGCCACCGATGTAGCCAATCCAAACGGCAATACCCGAAATACGTAGGTAACGCCTGAAAATAAGAAACCCGTACATTTCTGATGGAGTTCGTACAACTTAACTTGGCAATATGACATGGCCAGGTCGACTGTAGTCAAAAAAGCACCCGGGGGAATTTTGTATAGCAATTCAGAAGCGTTTGGAGAGATGGCATGGTCTTTTTCCATTTGAGGATTGAGATATCGCGCATCCACGTATACTCTGGGACTACCGTCCTTCTTCTTGACAATCACGAGGGGACTGAACTCCGTTTGTTGCTCAACAATAATCCCCATTCCACCATTTGATTAATCTGCCGGCTGACTGCCTTTTGATACGCCTGGGGTATCGGATAAGGTTTAATAAAAAACGGGCTTTTATCCTTCATTTTAACTTTATGAAAATAATCCCGAATTTGATCTGGCTTATTTGAAAACACATGAGAAAACTCACACATTAATTCATACAACTTTTCTTTATCTTGATCTTCTAAGATTTCCGCTAGATAAGCAATTTTTCGCAAGCATAACGGATTAATTTCCAAATTTTCCGACGGCTGTTCTACAGAACAGACTGTTTCTTCTTGTACTCTAATTTCTGCAATATTTATCCCCACCGTCTGTCCATCAAAATAGGGGTATTTTCCACATGACCTTCCACTACCGGTATCACATTTTAAACTGATCTTCACCTTCATCACTCTCCTACAGTAACTCAACATTGTCCTGGGTAAACAATATATTCCCCGGTTCTCCTTTTACGCCGTCCCCTCCCACCTTTTCCTCTATAACTTCATTTGAATCCTTTATTACCTGTACAGAATTAACATCCCTCCTTTGAATACTTTCTACATTTTGGCTTTCAGATTTCCTATCCCGCTTCCCATCATTTTGGGAATAACTTTGCCTAAAATCCCTTCTGGAATATGACGCCTCCCAATTACCCACGGTCCTGTCTACCTCTATTTTTATTTTTCTGTTCATTATTTTGTCTCCAATTCCTTCTGCTATTAAAAACGCGCACATACCTACTTTCTATAAAATCATTGTACCCTCGCTAACTTTTCGACGCTCCCTGCTGACTATATAATTCATCCAAATTCTTTAAGTACTCTTCCGTTCTATCGAAAGTCCTGTAACCGTCATTAAAAATACCCCGTTTAGTTTCGAAATCAAAGTAATGAGCCACCAGCTTTATAACCTCAAATTCCGACAACTCCTCGTCCAAAAACTTACATTCCCTAACAATTCTCATGAAGTAATCAATTTTCGAGCCCGAGCTATATTCACCGTATTTTAAATGATTGAATGCCTCTCGTCGCTTTTCAGGGCCCCAGTATCTCTGCAGACAAAGTGTATCGAAAGTTTCAAAATTAGTAAAATGTTCTTTCTTTATTAAAGCCCAATCTAAAATAGCTCCCTTTAGAGTTTTAATCGCGAAAGTAACTTATTTATCCTCTGGGACACCCGCTTCCTCAAAAATGTCTTGTAGCTCGTTAATAAAAGCTACTGGATTCTTAGGGTCATTAGACCTGAATGTTAAACTGGCACCCCCCAACTCTTTAAATAGACTTAATGTATGTTAAATCTCGCCTTGCTCCAACCCCTCGGCTGCTGCTAGGTTCCATATCCTTAACAGCATAATCTCTTTCATTTACTTCCTCCTGATTATCATAGGTACTAGAATTTCTATTCCTACTTTTTATTTCCTTTAAACTAAGCAAAACTTGATCACCCATTTGTGTCACGCCTGAAGATACATCAGTACTAATATTTTTTAAATTGCTATTTACATTCTTAATGGACACATCAAGCTTTTCTACTAACTCACTATTATTAGATTGCATTACCGTAATATTATCTAACAAGACCCTATTGCTTTCTAATAATTGTTTAATCGACTCCGAAATTGAGTCCGACTCTGCCACGCGATTTCCGCTTTTCTTTGGTGCTATCTCGTGTCCCTTAATCCAAATTACAGTATTTACTACAGTTCTGAACCAACAAAATGTTACCCATAAAATTTAACCCTCTTAACATTACTAAATTTTATGCGTATCTAACCACTTACCGAATGGTAAAATTATTTCAGAGGGTTCCTATACTTAACTTCCTGCAAACAATTACGACCCCAATAACTGCAGGTGTTATTCATAACAAAGAACACACATCAAATTTAGGTCAAGTTTATTTTAGTGTCAGTGCACTTGCACGCTGTCGCCGGCTGATGCAACGGAACCACCCAGGCGTCAAGGTCGCTTCGCCTCCTTTTCTGAACGATTAACCTCCCAAAGTATACGGAAATATGTGCGGGTTACTGCTCGAATACGATAATTAATGTAAATTTCTAGCTCCTACCTTGAAAATTTCACGTCTGCTGACACTGTATCGTTTAATCTCCTTATCCAATTCTTGCAAATTAACTCCTACGGTTCACGTTGGGCGCCAAATGTAACGGTTCGAGGATAAATAAATAACAAACCAAACTGGAATCTGGTGCTTTATTTAATCTTGCCCGCGTAGTTTAAGGTAATACAAAATTGATAAACAAACAGTACACTTATTTAGTACAATAAAGAAAATGCACCGGCTAGCGTATAACACAAACTTGTAACATCAGTACAAAATGCTTAAACCTATATCTATATACGACACGTGCACATCCAACCAGGATAATAGCCCGCGCTCAACTACCCTTTACTTGGCGCGTACTAACTCAAATTATTGCTATACAGGGGCGTACCTGCTACAACGTGTCAAAAATATTAACTAGAATTGTACAAAGACAAATAGAAAAACTAGCTGAAGATATACTAGGGGAAGATCAATTTGGGTTTAGGCAAAACAAGAGAACACGAGAGGCTATTTTAGCCCACAGAGTGATAATGCAGAAAACAATAGAAAAAGGGGAAAGCTTGTATATAGGGTTTGTAGATCTGAAAAAAGCACTCGAAATACTCAAAAAGATTGGAATGAGTTATAGGGATAGACAAATAGTACATAGCTTATACAAAGAGCAAACAGCAGTAATAGAATTAGAGCAGGAACGTAGAGAAGTAAACATTAGGAAAGGGGTGAGACAGGGTGTGCCCTATCCCCATTAATTCGTAACTTGTACATTGAAGAGGTAATGAATACTGTCAAATGCTGGAAGACATTTGGAATTACTATGCAGGGACAAAAGAATTGATATGCTTAGATTTGCAGATGATATATCGATATTAGCATCTAGCAAGGAAGAGTTAGAAGCTGTTCTTAATTAAATGGGAACGATTCTAACAGAGAGATACGGTATGAAAATTAACAAACCTAAAACTAAAGTATTAGTATGCAAAGAAGGGGAAAATAAATCAAAAACAAGAATACAAATAGGTAACAAGAACTTACAAGAGGTTAAGGATTTCTGCTACCTAGGAAGCCAAGTAATGCAAGATGGGAAAAGCACAAAAGATATAAAACAAAGATTAGCACAAGGTTGTGCTGCATTTAACAAGAAAAAGCAACTACTGTGTTCAAAGACAACAAACATAGAAACAAGGAAAAGATTTCTTAAAACAAATGTTTGGAGCACAGCACTGTATGGCTGTGAAGCCTGGACAGCAGGAGAGCAGACAAGAAAAAGGTAGAAGCCTTTGAAATGTGGTGCTACATACGTATGATGAAGATATCATGGACAGACAAAGTAAAAGAACAAAGATGTACTAAAAATGGTAGGGGAAGAAAGAAATATGTAGAAAACGATAAAAAATATGAGAGATAGTATGATAGACCACATACTATGGCAAAGAATAGTGCGAAATATATTAGAAGGAGAGATAGGAAGGAGAAGAAGAAGTAGACCTAGGTTAGACTACTGCACACGGATAGTGAAAGATGTAGGCTGAAGGAATTTCAAGGAAATGTGTAGGCTAGCTCAGAATAGAAATCAACAGAGGTACGCATCCAACCGGTCCCAAGATGGATAAACTTATGACGAAAAAAGTAACTGTACTTAAACATGATGATTATTATAACCAACTACAAGTATTGATTGGGCAATATTCTCAAATAATGTTAATTGGGTGAAAGGATTTACTGAAAAGTATTAATTCGGCGAATGTCTAAGTGTTGGGGGATCTTGGCAGCCACAGGCTGCTTACCCCCCTTCACAACCACTGTATATCGGAGAATAGGGTATGTAATTGTAAAACAATAGAAGGGGACCGAACTGCATCTAACAAGAAAGAACAGCGCTTATGATGAAAGAGAACAAACATAGAAACAAGAAGAAAATTGTTGAAAGCTTATGTGTGGAGCACAGCACAGTATGCCTATGAAATCCGGGCAGTAGAAAAAGCAGACAAAAACGGTAGCAGCCTTTTGGAATGCTGTGCTTCAGATGTATGAGGATGATAGCACGAACAGACAAAGTTAATAACAAATAGCTTATAGAAATAGTAGGGGAATAAGGAGAAATAGAAGGGCAGAATATGTTCTAAAGCATTTTTAGAGATATGGGACATATTACAAGCAGAGATAGGAAAAAGGAGGTTAGATGTAGACCTAGATCAGATAGTTATAGATGCAGACTGTGCAAATTTCAGGGAAATGTGTAGGTTAGTTCAGAATAGGAAACAATGAGGGTACGCGTCTAACCAGTTCCAGGGCTAAAGATCTAATGATGATGAACATTGATTTTACAAAATGTATTAAAGATAATTTACAAAAAATAAAATCTGGACAAAATCAATGTGTAAGCCACTGAAAGCATCGTTGACTTCTGAGGACTTTAGAGCAGCTACTCAAGACCAGTATCAAAACAAAAATTTAAATAAATTATTTATCATCTTTTAACAAATATAAAATTGATAAACAAACACATGTGCCATGTTTTCACAACAGGTGATTGTGCTCAAAATTTACGTCCCTCTGATAACGTAATAAGATTAAATCGAACACTGTTTAAACTTTAACACTGCTAGAAACAGGAAGTGTAGTGATTGCATATTGATATTTAAACGGTGGTATTTATAGCTGGAATAGAAATTCACATCCCCCTTGATGCAGTTTAAGCATAGCGGTTTAGTCGCTGGCACATTTCTCACTAGAATGAAAAGCGTGCGGGAATAATGACACTGCGATGCAAAAATTAATACTATTTTTAATAAGGGTGGTAAGTAACTACGCATCTATATAAAGGTTGTGTTAATGCAAACATATTAAATACATAGCTAATTTTCCTCTAGATATACGTGTGACAGGTGGAAATTACTACATATGTAGAATCAATTTTATTAATATTATTATTTGTATTATGATGTAGAGGACAAAAATTGTTTGCAAGTGTAATTGTAGTTAAAAACAAGGATTAATTAATAGTTGATATGTATACAAACACATCTACACATACGTACTCAAGGCAAAAAACACGAGCCCCCCAAATGGACCTAAATTATCCGTCACAAACCTGAAACTCTCTTATTTAAACTCCAAATGGACCCTGCACATTTTTTAGTATTACATCATTCAATATTAAATCTATAAATATTTGTGAATTCACACAAGTGCATAGGGCGTACGTACCATCACATACCTAACTGCTATAAATTTATAACATGTCTAGAAGTCAATGAACCTGAATATTTTCTATAAGCTGTGGGAAATCAGACCTAACCACAATCAGGGGTAAAGGTGTTTTTGTTTAAATAAAAACAACTTTTGACAGATAACGCCCACATGCTACTGTCACGTTTGAATATGTCACAGATTTAATAACAAACAGATGAGTAACAGCCCAAACGTTCAATGAAAACTAGTCAATATGTTTCTGTCTTACACAAAAATAGTAGTAGCTTGCCTAAAATAATTGTAGACTTACCCGATTTTTAAAAAACATCCTAAACTGGACGACGCACGAACACACAAACCGCCATATTTATTGACTTTATTTGCAAATTAAAACTATTAATGTCCATGAAATACTAGTATTTTCTAGCGCAGCACCTACAAAGAAGCGCAAAGAAAACTGTATAAATTTTAACAGCTGCTTGTGGAAAGCTATTCATAGAGGGCGCAAACTACAGACTCAATTACCGATTTATATAATTATATACTACATGCACGTTTTGAAAAGTTTTAGCATATTTAAAAGCAATCGTAAGATTTTTCTAAACCTAGAACGATTAGTAATAAAATGCTATTTCGCACATATTTCGAATACAGCGCTCCAATTTCGCGCTCTTATGTCGCACTAAGAATACGGCGTTCAAAAACCGTCTCCAAAAAGTAAACCACACTCCAATGGTGAGGTTGGTTGTGCTTTTTATCATAAAAGGACAAAAGCGTGCGTCTAGACAAAACCCCGCACTTTTACACAGGTTTTGCGTAGCTTGTGGGGTGTTGAAGTTCTTAACAGTTAAGATTTCTAATTAAAATGTACACACAATAGAAAACTAAAACTATATAGTGCTAACCTTTGCAGTACATATGTAGATTGCAAATCAAAGAAGAACAAGGTGTTAGAGGATGGAATATTATAAGTATGATCACATGCTGTTACTAAACGAAACACGTGAAAAGTTTCTTAAGGATTTCAGGAACTACGTACGTGGGGACAATACATCATTTACCACCTTGTTAATGATACGTATCCAAACTACTAGAGTTTAAATTTATTTATTAAAGTTAATTACCAAAGTACTAAACCACATTAAATCAGAATGGTTTAACAAATCTATTACTATTTTTAATATAACTATGGTAATACTAAATATTATAACCTGCACGCTAATTAAATTTAAATTATATAATACACAACAACTCTCCCTTTACTAAAAATCCTAATTTAGAGCTGGTTTGGCTAATCTACCTGATTTGGTTACAATATAGTCGGGTTTGGGAATCGTACCACTTCATTTTGGGTTCTTGTCGCAAGCGATACACAATTACCGTCATTATTTATATGAGATGAATTATGCTTTGTAATTGGGTAAGATTCCGCATCATCAACATAGCTTGTGTTGGAGGCAGGATTGTCAAATTTAAACCAGCATGGTTTTAACCGGGCTGTTTAAACCTGTTTAAACCGTCCCGAAAGAAATTAAGTTTTGACCAATGGAAGAAATTAATATCATACTCAAATTAAACAGTAATTTATTTTGATACCAATAGAAAGCACAACAGTATTCAGCAATTGCATCCTAGCTACTGTAACCGCAGGCAACAAATGAAATCTAACTCTGATTGAAATAGTGACGATAATGATTTGTAACAAAAAAATTCTACTTTAAAGTTTTAGGTAAGTTTCAGTAGGTATACAATACCTCATATATTTTTAAATTATGATGAGTTAAAAAGACAGTAACTCTTAATAATCATATTCACAAGTTGACAATCCATCTTTATGAATGGAATTAAGCATTATATATACATTAACTAATTTTCCACGTTTCTGTCCCCAATCTGTTTCTTAGCTTTGATTGAATAAAATGAAGGTTTGAAAACAATTTCTCGATCAATGCAGCTGAAGCAATACATCTAAAAAGATGTGTCGCAATCTTTACAAAACTTGTATTTATATTTTCATGATGCATGCTTCCCAAAATTCAATTGGAGTTGGTGTTTCTTTTATACTACCAGCAAAAAGCGATTTATGAAAGGGGCTCATCTGCAGGCTGAATTTTACCACTAGTAGTAAAAACTCTGCACTTACTTCACCCACATTCTTGCATTCTCCTTTTGTTCGGAAGCTAATTTTCTTCCCATATAAATTGGGTGCAACATATGTGCTACAATATGGGCAGAGGTTATCGAATCATTAAATCTATTATTTAAAATTTTTGCATACGGTTCTAAATTCTCAATGGATAAAAGATTCAGCCACTTCCCTAATGTATCTGCGATAGAAGCATTATCAGCTTGCAATCGATGAAATGCAACTACGATTGGCTTTAGTTGTTGCTGTAAATGCTTAGCTTCTTTATAAATTGCCATACTAGATATTATTTTAGAAATTTGATTGTCTATTTCATTTTCATATTCAAGAGATATTTTGATATAAAATTCTCTGTTTTTGAGAAATACTTTTAAGCAAGCAATTTGACTGTTCCATATAGTATCACTTGGAATTTGAGGTTTCAATGAACCTTTGTAGTTTTTTAGAAGACCCTTTGGGACATGATGGTTTTGAAAAAATTTTAATACCTGCACAACTTGTCTAAGAATCGACGAGATGTTTTTGTTTTGCATATATCCTGCCCTAAGAGATTCAGATAATGGGATTCACAACCATATGAAATAATAAACGTGTTTCCATTACACTCGATCTCATTGTCACTTTCTAAATTATTTGCTCTAATCTTCCTGTTTTTAAGTTCCTCTCGCATGTTTCTCATTTTATTCTTGTTATTACTTACAAAACTTTTTACTTGACAGCTTTATTTTAATTCACATTCTTTAATAGCCTCTAAAGCTAATTCCAAACAGTACTCCAACGTTTTGCGATTTGAACCAATTTCAACAGTTGAAATAAAGTAAGATCTATTTCCATCTGATATGCAGTTGGCAATGATGAAATCATTATGCACATTTGACCATCCGTCTTGCATTAGTGTTACAGTTTTACCTCTTAGCAATTTATCTGCTTCTAAGGTTACTTATCGTTGATAGTATCGAATATGTGAGAAGCTAATTGTTTTCGATTTAGTGCAACATTTCCCAGTCGTAAACTGCCAATCATCTGTTTAAAGTAATATTTTTCTGCATGCACAAATGATACATTACAAGCATAAAAGTACTTGGCATTAGCACTGTCAATTTGTTTTTTTATCTTGGCTTGTAGTTTTAATTAAAAAGCTGCTTAATTATTGTTGAACAAGTACTTTGCTACTGCTAGCTGTAGCTAATGGACTTGTTTCATGCTTATTATCCGAAGCAATATAAGTGCTCGAATCTGAATAAAAATCATTAGCAGAAGTGTTTTTACACTTATTTTTATGTGTTCGTAGTCGCAGTGGTTTGGAGCTAATTCGCTTGTTACATCATCATCATTAGGTCCTCAGTCCTGGAACTGGTTGGATGCGTACCATCATTGTTTCCTAGTCTGAACCAACCTACACATTTCTCTGAAATTTGCATCTATCACTATCTGTGTGCTAAAGCCTGATCTCGGTCTACCTCTACCTCTCTTTTCCTATCTCTGCTTGTAGTATATACTGCAGTATTCCCCAGAAATTTCTTAGAATGTATCCTGTCCTTCTATTTCTCCTATATTTTCATTTTCCACAGATATCTTTCTTCGTCTACTATTTCTACAACCTATTTGTTATTAACTTTGTCTGTCCATGCTACCATCTTCACACATCTGAAGCACAACATTCCAGAAGGCTTCTATCTCTTTCGGTCTGCTTTTTCTACTGCACCTATTTCATAGACGTACTGTGCTGTGCTCCACACTATGCTTTGAACAGCTTTCTTCTTGTATCTATGTTCGTTGTCTTTGAACATAGCTTTCTTGTTTGATGCAGTTCGGTCACCTTCTATTGTTTTACAGTTATATACCCTATTTCCCCGATATTCAGTGGTATATGAAAGGGGGCGTCGCCGTGGATCAATGTAGTAAGCGTAAGACTACGGATCCCAAGGTCCTGGGTTCAAATCCCGACACGGCCGACTGCTTGAAAAATGACAGGTGAGCATTTTTCACAAAAATTACTCCCTCGTTCGAATGAGAGGTTAAATGGAGGTCCCGTGTGTGAGTGTTGTCACGCACGTTAAAGATCCCTACCTTGCCTGGAACGGCAAGGGTTCGGCAAAATTCTAAATTTCCAGGCAACAAAAAAACTCGCATCCTGGCCAATGTAGTACCTTCTGGTGGAGCATTGGAAGTATAAATGCACGGTATATGAAGGGGGGTAAGCAGCCTTTGGCTACCAAGTTTCCCAGCACCTGTACCTTTGTCGAATTAATAGTTTTTCCAATTTATCCTTTTGCACAATCATAGTTGAAAATATTTCACAACCATCACCTGTGGTTGTTTATAATAATCATCAGATTTAAGAGCACTTATTTTTTCATCATTGGGTTTTACATCTTGAAACTGGTTCGACTTGTACCTCAGCTTATTTATTTTCTGAGCTAGCCTACACGGTTCCCTGCAATTCTCACAACAGCTGATGTACAGCTCGATTCCCTTCTCTTGTTTTCTAATTATACGCCCTATTTCACCAAGATTCAGTGGTATGTGAAGGGGGTTAAGCAGCCTGTGGCAGCCAAGGTTCCCCCCAACACTTAGACATTTGTCGTATTAATAGTATTCAAATAAATCCTTTCGCACAATTAACATTAGTTGAGAGTATTGCAAAACCAATATCTGTAGTTATTTATAATAATCACCAAGCTTAAGTACAGTTATTATTTTTGTCATTCGTTTTTCCATCTTGCGGCTGGTCGGAAGCGTACGTCCATTGATTTCTATTCTGAGCTAGCCTACACATTTCCTTGAAATTCTCACAACCTACATCTTTCACTATCTGTGTGCAGTAGTCTAATCTAGGTCTACCTCTATTTCTCTTTTTTCCTATCTCTGCTTCTAATATATTCCGCACTATTCCCTCATGTCTTAGTATGTGGCCTATCATCTTATCTCTCCTATTTTTTACTGTTTTCCACATAGTTCTTTCTTCCCCTACCATTTCTAGTACCTCTTTGTTCTTAACTTTGTCTGTCCATGGTATCTTCATCATACGTCTGTAGCACCACATTTCAAAGGCTTCCACCTTTTCTTGTCTGCTTCTCCTACTGTCCAGGCTTCATAGCCGCTGTGCTCCACACATATGTTTTAAGCAAACTTTTCCTTGTTTCTATGTTTGTGGTCTTTGAACACAGTAGTTGCTTTTTCTTGTTAGATGTAGCACGACCTTGTGCCAATCTTTGTTTTATATCTTTTGTGTTTTTCCCATCTTGCGTTATTTGACTTCCTAGGTAGCAGAAATGCTTCACCTCTTGTAAGTTCTCGTTACCTATTTGTATTCTTGTTTTTGATTTATTATCCCCTCTTTTGCATACTAGAACTTTAGTTTTATTTTTGTTTATTTTCTCACTATATCCCTCCGTTAGAACTGATTCCATTTCATTAAGAGCAACTTCTAACTATTCGTTGCTAGATGCTAATACCGCTATATCATCTGCAAATCTAAGCATATCAATCTTTTGTCCCTGCATAGTAATTCCAAATATCTTCCTGCATTTGACAATATTCATTGCCTCTTCTATGTACAAGTTAAAAATCAATGGGGTTAAGGCACATCCCCGTCTCACCCCTTTCCTAATGTTTACTTATCTACTTTCTTGTTCTAATTCTATTACTGCTGTTTGTTCTTTGTATAAGCTATATACTATTTGTCTATCCCTATAACTCATTCTAATCTTTTTGAGTATTTCGAACATTTTTTTTCATTTTACATTGTCGAATGCTTTTTTCAGATCTACAAACACTACATATACCCTTTCCCCCTTCTTTATTGGTTTCTCCATTATTACCCTCAGAGCTAAAATAGCCTCCCGTGTTCCCCTGTTTTGCCTAAACCCAAATTGATCTTCTCCCAGTATTTCTTCAGCTCGTTTTTCCATTCGTCTTAGTACAATTCTAGTTAATATTTTTGAAACGTGTGCTGTCAAGCTTATTGTTCGAAAATTTTCCCATCTATTTGCGCCTCTTTTTTTTGGTACAGTTACTATGATATTATATGTTTGAAATCTTTGGGTATCTCGCCTATCTCATACATATAGCTTACAAGTCGGAAGAGACGTTCTGTTACTGCTTGTCCAGCGGCTTTTGGTGTTTCTGCTGGCACCTTATCTGTACCCGGTGCCTTACGATTTTTAGATCCTTTAAAGCTAATTCAAACTCATCTCTAAGTATAGGATATCCCAGGTCATCCTTTTCAATGTCTGATTCCTGTTCTAATGCTGTTAATTCCTCTCCTGAATATAAATTCTCTATATTCTCTATTCTCCACATTTTCTATAATGACGTTTCCTCCCGCATCCCTTATATTTTTGCTATATGGTTTTATATCCCTAAAATTCATTCTAATTAATTTGTATGCTTCGTCTGTCTTTCCTATTTCCATCTTAGTTTGCATCTCGTTGCACTTTTCATTAATCCATTGTTTTTTAGCTTTTCAGCATTTGCGAATAATTTCCCATTTTATGACTTTGTATCTGTGTTTTCCTGTTTCGTCTGATCTATTTTTGTATTTTTGTCTTTCTTCTATTAAATTCAGGATATCCTTTGTTATCCATGGTTTCTTATTTTCCTTTTGTGAATACCCCAGAATATCTCTGGCCGCCATGTCTAAGCTCGATTTAATATTATTCCATTCTGTTTCTACTTCCTTAGTATCAGAAATTTTCTCGATATCTTTCAGCAATTCATTTGACTTTTTTCAAATCATTCGTGGATATCTTTATCTTTTAGCTTCTCAAAATCAAAGTGCCTTTTTCTGTTCTTCTTTTTCAGATTTTTAAATTTAAGTGTGGCCTTCATAATTACTATGTTGTGGTCAGTGACTATATCTACTTCCGGGTTGCTTCTACAGTCTTTTACTTGATTTCTAAACCGTTGTCTAACAATAATGTAATCTATTTGATATCTTCCTATATCTCCTGACATCTTCCATGTGTATCGCCTTCTAGCATGATGTTGAAATAATGTATTTGTGATGGTTAAGTTGTTCTTGTCGCAAAATTCTACCAGCCTATTTCCCCTGTCATTTCGTTTTATTACTGTATTTACTGGTTTAGATTCTAATCTAACCATGAGTACTCTTTCGTTCTTTTGTAGGTTGTTTTCTACACGTTGTACTATTTTTTTCCGCATAACTATCCCCACACCCGAATTTCCTTCCTCTGATCCTGTATGAATTAGCTGAAGTTTCCACTCCAAAAATGCCTCGCCTCTGGCCAGCGGACTTCGCTAATTCCTACTATGTCTAGTGCTAACCTATCCATTTCGAGTTTCAGGTTCTCTAGCTTACCTACTTGTTTCATACTTCTGACATTCCATGCTCCGACTCGCAGAATGTTCACGGATCTTTTTGTATTCTTTCGGATCACATCCTCAAAGTAGTCCCCTCTTGGAGATCCGAATGGGGAACTATTTTACCTTCGAAATTTTTACCCCAGAGGATGTCATCATGTTTAACAATTTTTGTACGCAGTGTACTTGGGAGGTAATGTGGTGGTTTCCCGTTGCCTTCCACATTGCGGTGGTGTGTCTTAGACTGCCATACCGACCCCTATGGTATCTGCCAATCTAAGTACCAAAAGAGCCGCTGCCCTCTTTTGGGGACCTGTCTTAGTCTGGTTCCTCACTAAAGGCCCCACTAATTTGGTTAAACCTATAGTTCAGCTCTTTAACTCATTGAAACACGCAAGCCATTCTATCTGTTCTAGTATTTTAGAACGTCGTCAAGGTGCAGGTCCGTTCAGAATGGTCGCTAGTTACATTGTTTGCAAATTTGATCAATTACATTACCAGTGCTGTCTGTTTTGTCTCTATAGTAAGCCCAAATTGGGTCTTTATGGCAACCATCCCTTCGACCTCTTCCACCATAGTTCGACTTACTACTAGGATTACTGCTACTTGTACTCGTAGTTGGACTGCTCTGGCCGTGGCTCTGAGTATTCGTAATGAAATAATGAATACTTTCCTTTTCCTGAAATAATTACCCAACTGTTAATATTTATGAAACGATTAGTGAACGTTAATGTTTACAACTTGCTACTGTAATTATTTGAAACTTTAAAACACACAAAAAATTTAAAAGCACAAACTAAATAAGTTAAAAGCCACACAACTTACTTCACTCCCTAATTCTGTTATAATTAAGCTTTATTTCAATCATTGAATGGGATGAGTTAAAAAAAGCTACAAAAGCAAACAATTTATGGTCAACCAAAAGTAAAACTACTACCTAGATAATTGAAGTTTTATGCATCTACATTCCTGATATAAAACTAAAATGAACCAATTTTATAATAAACTAATAACTGATTGGGTACTTGCAATGTTATTATTAAATGCTCTCAGCTCTGATTCTGCTCACTTTGCTTAGGAATCTTTAACTAACTAACAATAATAAAACACTATGCAATTCATAAACTCAATTTAACAGGAAGCAACTGTAGGAATCAGCAAAATGCAAATAATATTGTCACATAATACCCTTTCATTTAAAAAGATAGACACGATTGATAAAATAGTCAAAGGCAGGAATTTAATTCTGGTGCACAGAAGTTATAAACTTTTAAGAGTGGTTAAAACCACTTTTGGTGGTTTAAACCTGTTTTGACCACTGGCCTGATTTTTATCAAAATAAAGTGTTTTTTTGCCAACCCTGGTTGGAGGTGCTAGGTTTCACATGTGGTTCTGATGGCGACTCAGGAATACTATTTGTAGTGACATCAGAGCACCTTACGTTTGAAGCCACTTTGCCATGGTTTAAACGCATACAGTCTGCATGAATTAAACACTTCATTATTGCATATAACTAAATATGTACAGTAGCCACGGACTTTTCTTACTTTTCCTTTATATTGCATTTTAGCCTTCTTGTTTTTAATTAAGACTTCATCTTTACATTAAAAAGGTCAGATTTAAACTGTTCTACATTCCTAAATTTGTGACACGAAAATTGATCTGGTTTAAGCAGATTGTATCTGGTCCACGATATAATTTTGAATATTTCTTCGGCAGGTGACATAGCAGTCACTGATGGTGTATTTTATGAGAGAACAGAAAATTTGTAATTTGGTTAAGAATATCACTTTCAGTTACTGTCTTCTTTAATTAAGTAAGGAAGTATAACTTTGAGTAGATACAAAAATATTCCATAAACTGACAGTGGTCCCTTGGCAAGGTGACACAGGTAAATATATCATATGATTTAAATCAGCGGACTGGTATATAAATAAGTAACAATGATAAAGATTTAACAATAAATCTTAATCACAAACCGGAACCTTCTAATAATAACTTTTAAAATTGCTAATTAAGTATTCATATTCTGAGAACTAAACGTATGAATAATACTACCAAAAAATAATTTCTAAACTGAATTAACATCTATACAACTAATCCTACCTATGTTAAATTGAAAATACACATACACATATACCGGGTTTCCCAAAAGTTCCGGGACAGAGCTATAAGTTTTGAATAACTGAAGAAAAAATTGAAAATTTTGGGATAATTAAAGGGTCATAAAATCTACATTCTTAGATAGTTTAAAACTTCCATGCAACATTCGCGGTTCCTTGCAGTGGAGTTTTTAAAGGGAATGACCATTTCAACATTTTTAAATCACAACCCCTGTTGAGTTTCACTTTATTTTAAAGGTAATAAAAAAGAAACACATCTCCATAAACCAAAACTCGATATTTTAATTCTTTCTAGAATTATGAGGAGCTGACTATTAAATGAGATAGAGAATGTTGTTGTTGTTTGCACATTTATTATACTTTTATAACAAATGTTCAAATTGTCGACCTTCGATCTTGCAATGACCCAAACGCTTGTAAATGGAATTTTAAACCATCAGAAGCATATTCTTAGCGATATTGGTGGTTTCTTCAAGTATGCGATTTTCCAAATTGTAAGGTAATATAATGCTAGTGGACTGTATTGGCTATGTTTATAGGTTTGTTTCACCTTTTATTTTTAACTAATAACACAATTTTACATGTACACTGATACAAGATATAGTACATATATAATATACCTGCACTTAAATTCATACATGTCCCCCCACCTTGAAGAGACATTTTTAATAAATTTGAATAAATACAAACAACACAATTTAAAAGATTACTAACACCTTAAACAGAGTCTTCAAATGTCATTTACAGGTAATGGACATATGTTGCACACAGTTCTTTTTATGAGTTCCTTGGATGTCTTAATTGTGACGACACAAGTAATGCCCTCTGATCCTGAGTGTAAGTTGACGACACGGCCAAGAAGCCAATCCAAGGGTAAACGATTTTTTTCTTTTATGAGAACCATTGCACCTACCTTTATTTCAGCACAGTGGTGGTTCCAGTTTTGTCGCTGTTGTAACTCAGCAATATATTCCAATGACCACCTTTTCCAAAGGTGTTGCCTTAAATATTGCAACCTTTGGTGTAAAGAAAGGCTGTTTTCTTTAACATCGGTCAAGTCTGGATTCAAGAGTTCATCTGCTGCACGACCGATGTGGAAGTGTGACGGTGTAATTGGATTAAGGTCATCAGGGTGATTAGACAAAGAAGTGAGCGGACGAGTTAAGCATTCTTTGTATTTGCACTAAAACTGTATTAAAATCCTAGTACGTCAATAATAAGAAGGTATAAATTTCCATATAATATTCTTCTAAGAGCATTCATCAATAATAGTATCAGAATTATTTTTTAAGTATTCTCCGAACACTTTCAGTTCGTTAGATGCTCCTCGAAAGTTAGTACCATTGCCCGAATAAATGACAAGTGGTTTACCTCTACGAGCTACGAAACGAAGCAAAGCACATATACATGAAGGAGTCGACAAATCACTAGCGAGCTCTAAATGAATAGCTTTAGTGACTAGAAACACAAATAACGCAACATAGCAGGATTTACTTCCCCGGCCCTTGCGATCTTTTAATATAAATGGACCAGCATAGTCTACTCCAGTTTTCACAAAAGGAATGGATATCTTAAATTGATAGTCAGGTAAATCTGCCTTCAATGGGTTTACGGATGATGGGTGAGCACGAAAACAAGAAACACAATTTCCAAAGACACCCTTAACTAAGTTTCTGCCATTATATTGGCCAGTATTTCTCTCTAATTAGAGATAATATTTGCTAAGGATCACAATGAAGAAATTTTTTATGAATATGAATAGCTACTAACTTGGACACCATATGACTAGATAGAAGTAAGATAGGATGTTTTTATACTCTGAAAAATTTGATTTGGATATTCTACCTCCTATAAAGGGTTGCAAAGGTAGTTTTTGCTTTTAGTAGAAATAGATTTACCTGACTTTAGTCTTGCTATTTCTGAATGAAACAAGTTACTTTGTACAGCCTTTAAAAGACACATTTTGGATTTATTTAGCTCTTCTACGGAAAGAGGACCGGTCAACTTAAGATCCTTATTCATTAGACGAGAATTATGAACAAATCTTAACATGTGTGCAACACAACGCTTCAAACGACTATAGTTCGAGAAGTTCTCAAAAGGAAATGATAGAAATTGATTGCAAGATAGCAAGCAAGATTGAACTGTTTCAGGTAATTGTACACTGTAGCTGTTTGGTTAAAACAGCATCACGAAAGGTTCGAAATGAAGAAATTCAGAACCTTCCCACCACATTGGACACGATAGGATAACAGTAGGGTTTATGCCTCTCGATAGTAAGTCGGCAGGATTTTGTTTTGATCCTATATGATGCCAATTTGGGTTAGTTAAAGAAATTATTTTACTGATGCGATTTGCTACGAATGTTTTTAGATGATTAGGTGGAATATGGATCCAACCTAATTCCACAGTAGAATCAGACCACATAAAGACACTATTAAATGAAATAGTTAATGACTCAGAAATCTTTTGAAAAAGATGAGCAAGAACAAGAGCTCCACAAAGCTCCAGTCTCGGCAAAGAAACACTCTTTATCGGAGCGACCTTACTCTTGGCGCAGATAAGCATCACACAGATCTGTCCACTTTCATCGACACTTCTCATGTACACGCAAGCTCCATAGGCAGACTGGGAATAATCTCAAAACCCATGTAACTCGATTATCGAAGAGCTTGCCAATTTAAAATTTCTCTGAACGAGATCCATTCAGAAATTATAGAAGATGGTAAGGATTCATCCCAACTAATTTGAAGACGCCACATTTTTTGAATAAGAATTCTAGCCTTTATTACACAGGCAGATAGAAGTATCAATGGATCGAATATGTGTGAGATTATCTGGATTTTGGAAGGTGGATTCTCTTGCCGGGAAATTTTTGCAACAATGCTGGGAAAGAAATCTTGGAATTGTTTTTTTTTGGGATTTTAACAACTTAATTATATAAGAAACAATAATAGTAGAATTTTAGACCTAATTTTTACAGATCAGCTTGATGATGTGACGATTATTCAATCTATTTCTCCATTAGCAGATATTGATAAGCAGTATCCTGCTTTTGGGTTTTTATTTAAGTCGATGAAAGTAAAGCATACTATTAACACCTCTGAAGATGCAATATTTTGAGAAAGGAAATTATTATGCACTAAATGACTTTTACAAAAGTTATGATTGGAACTTTATTAATGATATAAATAATATAGATGAGGCTTGTGACAAATTTAATGAAGCTCTTTTTGATGGCATAAAGCAGTTTGTTCCACTAAAAAGAATATTTGTTAATAAGTATCCTAGATGGTATAATCTTGACACTGATGCATTGACCAAAAGAATAGGCTTTATAAAAAAATTAAGCAGACCAGATCATCTACTGACTTTACATGTGATTTTCCAATGCTCCACCCGAAGGTACTATATTGGCCAGAAAGCGAGTTTTTTTTTACCTGGAAAATTTGGAATTTTTGCCGAACCCTTGCTGTTCCAAGCAAGGCAGGGATCTTTAATGTGCGTGACAACACTCACACACGGGACCTCCATTTTACCTCTCATCTGAACGAGGGTGAATGCTCGCCTAACATTTTTCAAGCGGACCGTGTCGGGATTAGAACCCGGGACCTTGGGCGTAGTAGTCACACACATACCTCTATGCCACCGAGCCTCCTAATCATCCGCCGACTATCAAAATTACTCTACGGCTTGTGGGACATGCATGAATCTGATTGACTTGTCTTATTTTGTGTATGTGTCAAAAATTGAAAGTGGGGTCTCTTTGAATATGAAACATTTCTGGTCTTATATCAATGGCATTCGTAAAGAGACTCGTATTCCCGCTAGGATGGAATTAAACACTAATCAGTATGACAATCCGGTTGACATTGCTAAAGGATTTGCCAAACATTTTCAAGCATGCTACACAACCCACAAAAATATTTCTCATGGTACCTCACACTTACATTATAGTAAGAGTACCGTAAATTTGCCGTTTCATAAGTGGATGAGATAAGGATGAGATAATGAAGAAGATATCTGAATTCGATGTGAATAAAAGGAGCAGCACTTGATGGTATTCCTCCACTTCTATCGAAGAAGTGTGCAGAATCGCTTTGTAACCATTATTACAACTTTTTCAAAAATCTTTTGATGTGGAGGAATTTCCATCAACTTGGAAAATTGCAAAGTTGTTCCTGATCTTTAAGTCTGGTAAAAAGACCAAATAGATAATTATAGAGGAATATCACTATTATCCAATATTCCTAAGTTAATGGAAACTATTATTTCTGACGACATTTTTAAAACCATTAAAATGTGCATAGTTGAAGAACAACATGGATTCTTTAAGGGCCGCTCTACTTGTACCAACTTGGCAGTCTATCAGAATTTCCTAATTTCATCACTTGAAAGTGGCAAACAAATAGATGTGACATACACAGATATCCAGAAGGCATTTGATAGTGTGTGTCATGAATTGTTATGTTCCCAATTACATTTATTGGGAATACATAGCAATTACCTTAAATGGATAAGTTCTTATCTAGTTGGACGAGTTCAAAAAGTTGTTATTGGTGGGGCAAGTTCAAATTAATAGACAAGATGGCCGAAAGTGAAGTATTAAGTGAATGTAGCTCTTAAAATATAAAATATTTATGCTGTAAAAAGAAGGATGTGAACTGTTATATTTGTAAAGTGTGTTATGGAGTGCTACATAAAAGCTGTGCAATTAGATTAAAATCAAATAGATTTGTGCATGATAACATTATAGTGTGTTATAAATGTGAATATATGCAAAATGTGGATATGCCAGATGACAAGGACATGTTAATAAATGAACTTGAAAAGCAGATAGTAGAACATAAAGCAGATTGCATTTTAAAATATAACTACATTTCTAAGGTCAAAGAAGAGTTTAATAGTTTTATGAATGAAGTTATAATCAATGAAGAACACATGTTGAATGAAATTAAGCTATCCAAACAGAAAATAAAATCTCTTGAAAAGATAGTCCAGGAATGTAAATTATCTTCACAGGTAGCTGATAAAAAAATATAAACTGAACCTGAATCAAAAAAATAGCCAGAAAAATTAAACAAACCTTACAAGAAAATGTCTGCATTATGTGTCAAGGATATTAATAACAAAACTAATGCACAAAATTATGTGAAAACTACTACTAACATTACTGCTCTACTAGAAACTCTAACTAATAAAGACATCACTAAAGAAGTCCCAGAGAAGACACTTGACTCTGAAGAGATTACAATAAAAGACGAACATGACACTAGTGCAGACACTACTTATTCAGACGAATGGTTCAAAATTCTCTTTGATAAATCACCACTTTATAAAAAAAGACAATAAAAAATCCATACGTGAATGTCAAATTTGTCCAAATCCACTCACATCTACAATGGCGAAATGTGCAAATAAACATTGTTTGCTAAACAAATTGCCTTATGATGACCAAACAAATTTTACTAAAGGGACACCTCAAAATTCTTCAGCTGCAACAAAAGAAATCACTTCTAAAAACAATTCTGGCCAAACAACCAATACTGAAATTGTAACAATAAAACTAGTTACAAAAAAAAGGTACCAATGTTAACTGATAGTCATGGTAGAAATTTATCTTCATTGTTCAGAAATGTAAATATGTATAACAATTTCGAACTAATGACCATTGTCAAGCCAAATACTAAGTTCAATTCGGTATGCGAGGATATTGAAAAGTTAATTAGTAATTTTACTTGTGAGGATTATGTTGTAATATTGGCTGGTTCAAATGATGTTGAGCTGGGTAATGTAAGATCTATTATAAACTTCGTTAAAATAGTTATAAATAAGTGCAAAATGACAAATGTCATTTTATGTAATATACCGCTCAAATATGATGGATTGAAATTGAATCTAAATTCAAAAATTTCATTTATCAACAATGTCTTAGAAGCCAAGTTTAAGAACACACCATTAGTGAGTTATTTAAATAGCAATGTCATAATGACAAGACATGACTTCACAGCATATGGGCCACATTTAAACAGATCAGGAAAAAACAAACTAGTTAACTGCTTATGTAACATACTTAATACTACCACAGGAGAGCAAGCAATAAGAGTATTTGTAACTGAGAGGAAACAACCACAAGCTTTACTGCAAACGAATCACTTGTTTCAAAGTGTAAGAAAAACAGAATACGGGAAGAGACCTGCATGGGTTTTTGATAAGAATTGACAAGGAAACTAATAACCCTCCTTCTGCTAATTGTGGAAACATTAGAATTACAAATTCATTAAATAGTGAAGCAAATTATAAAACTCGTAGTAATAAAACAATACAATTTCATGATAATGTCATCAGTCGAAATCTAGTTTATAAACTTAAATTACTTTGTTTAAATATACAATCTATTAAAAAAAAGGGTAATGAGATAGAAGCATCTTTGGCTGATAAAAATATTTCTATTGTATGTTTCACAGAACATTGGTTATCAAAAAATGAATTATATCAGTTTACCTTGCAAAACTACACTTTAACATCTTATTTTTGTAGATCCTCACTTAATCATGGAGGAGTAGTGACTTTTGTAAAAAAAACTGTAATTACTTAATTCTAAAGAAGTTAAATAATTTATCAATAGAATTACATTGTAAAATTTCAGCAATCATTCTTAAAGATTTTTTCGCAGTAATCATTAATGTTTATCGTTCACCATCTGGAGATGTTGACCTTTTTATTAGTATTTTGAATAAAATCTGTACAATGCTTGATTTTTCGAATAGAATTGTTATATGTGGGGACTTCAATGTACATTTCAATCAAAATTCTAAAGAATCTTTACAGATGTCTGACCTTCTACATTCCTTTAATTTAGTTTCTTTAGTAACCTTAATACAAGACAAAACAACCGTATTGATAATATTTTCACCAATTTTTACCATGATACGGAGTTTGCTTTAAATATTGATAAGTTGAGAACTTTCCTTTCAGACCATGACGAGATCACTATGACATTGCCTCTTATCGGATGTATGAAACTAGTACGTGCTTGTAAAATAGTTAGACCCTTTACCACACAAGGAAAAATTCCAATGTATAATGGTTAATATAATTCTGACTGGGATTTCATAAAAAATGATAGCTTGGATTCTAACAAAAAATTTGATTGTTTTTTACACATCATTATTGATAATCTGATAAAAAATTTTCCTACAAAAAAATTTTCTAATAACCAAAAATCAAAAATACCAAAGTTAAAGTTCAGTAAACATTTATTGTGGTTACAGCAATCTGTGGATATCGTGGATAGCATTGTAAAAAAGAATGGTAATGAAAATACTTGATTACTAAGAAATAAACTCAGGACAATCTAATGTCAGGAACTGAGAAAAGCCAAAATTGAAGCCACTAATCAATTTATTAAAAATTCATCTAATCCCACGAAAAGTATGTGGAGTTTAATAAATAACAATTGAACAAAAATCCAATCCAATGACAATGTAGTACTCAAATCCAATGATTTCAACGCTCACTTTATTAACATTGCACTACAAGTTGTGAAAAATCTCCCATTGCCTCGTTTAAGTCCAGTAACATTACTTAATTCAATAGAAATACCCAGTGATGTACATATTGCATTTAGATCAGTAACTGTGTCGGAAGTTAGAGATGTCATAAATTCTCTAAAAAACTCTGCATGCCGTGACATTTACGAATTGAACTCTTATCTTATTAAATCAATCAAAGATACTATAATTTCTCCTCTTACGAAGATTATAAACAATTGCATTCAAAACAATATTTTCCCGGACTCACTCAAAATAGCTAAAGTACTTCCATTACATAAAAAAGGTGATAAAAATAATGTAAACAACTATAGACCTATTTCCATATTACCAATTTTCTCAAAAAATTTTGAAAAGCTTATGCAAATACAAATTGTTGACTATTTTGAAACTAACGCATTATTCCATTGTTCCCAATTTGGGTTCCGTTCAAAAAAATCTACATTAAATGCTGTTTTATCACTGTTGAATACAATTTCACAGTGTTATGAAAGTAAAGAAGTTTGTCTAGTTACCTTTTTAGATGTCACCAAAGCTTTCGACTGCATTTCCCATTCTATATTGATTGACAAATTAGCTTCTTATAAATTTAATTCAAACAGTTGCTTACTATTGAAATCATTTTTAACAAAGGGAAAACAATATGTTGCTTTTCAAGACTCACTTTCAACTGTTGAGAATCTGTACTATGGTGTTCCCCAAGGATCCATTCTGGGTCCTTTACTGTTTTTAATATACATTAACGATTTACCTTATAACTTAAATTCAAAATTGATGCTATTTGTAGATGACACCACTCTGATTGATTCCTCACTGAACATAACATCTTTGCATAAATCACATCTAATATCTAATACATGTGCACAGTCTTGGTTTCTTGCAAATCAACTTTCATTAAATGAAAGTAAAAACGAAAAAGTAATGTTCTCATTAAGAGACCATGATTTTAAAAATCCAGATTGCGTCAAATTTTTAGGTTTGCACGTAGATGCTGATCTGTCTTGGTCTAAGCATGTAGATCACTTAGCAAATCATTTAAATTCTGTGGTGTATTTAATTCGAAATCTTAAAAATTCTGTCTCGCATACGACAATAATAACAGCTTAATTTGCCTTATTTCATTCTGTGATCTCATATTGTCCCTTAGCCTGGGGACTCGCATCTTCAGCAAAGAGAATCTTTTCAATCCAACGGCGACTCATAAGAGTGATTACAAATCTAGGTTTTCGAGAAGATTGTCGCACTTTCTTTAGCACCCTCAATATTATGACATTTCCATCAATATATATTTATCAATGCCTCTTGTATATTAAAAATAATCTATCACAATACGTATCACATAACCAAATCCACACCCATGACGCCCGGAATAAGCTAAACATCTGTCCCAAAAAACAACGTTGGAATGTATCCCACAATAGTGCAAACTACTACTGTGTAAAATTTTATAATGCATTACCAGCTGGCTTTCAAAATTTGTTGTATCCTCAATATAAAAGAAAACTAAAAGCATTTTTGATAATGAAAGCATTCTACTGTATCGATGAATTTATAAGTTGTAAATTAGATGAACTGAACTGCAGCATCATTAACTGATCTTTGCTACCTTGGGATTTTAATGTAATTTATTATTGACTCACTTTAAAGTGTACTTGTTGATTGCAATAGCTTCACTAGTATCTGTACGGTTTTATAATTGCTTCTTTATTATATGTGTTTATCAAATGTTTATGTTATATATTATATTACAGGACTTGTGCATAATGTTTATACATTCCGAGCACCAATAAAGAATTCAATTCAATTCAATTCAAATGATATTTCAGTTACCTCTGAAGTTCTCAGGGGTCTCATTTGGATCCCATTTTATATAGTCTTTTCATAAACGACATATCGCAAATACTACGTAACAGTAATTTTCCTGTTGTATGCAGATGACCTCAAACTGTTTGCAGCTGTTGGTTCTACACAAGACTGTATCATGACCCAAAACGATATCAATAACGTTTTTCGATTGTGTGACATGAAAAAGCTGTGCTTAAATATCAGTAAATGCAAAGTTATGAGATATTACAGATGCAGAGACCCGATTGTTTATGAGTATGTTTGTAAATCCCAGGTTCTAGAATCTGTTTCCACTATTATTGATTTGAGTGTAACATATGTTTCGAAGTAAGCCTTCAGCTGCCACATTGATAACATTAATATTAAAGCTTTCAGTATGTTGGGCTTCATCAAAAGGTACACAAAACATTCTTCAGATGTTACTGCAATCAAAGCTTTGTATAATGGTTTAGTACTTAGTATCCTTGAATCATCATCATTAGGTCTTCAGTCCTAGAACTGGTTAGACGCGTACCATCATTGTTCCCTATTCTGAACTAACCTACAGATTTCCCTGAAATATGCACAGTTTGCATCTATAACTGTCTGATCTAGGTCTACATCTACCTCTTTTTTCCTATCTCTGCTTGTAATATATCACATACTATTCCTCAAAAATGCCTTAGAACGTATTCCGCCCTACTATTTCTCTTTTTCCCCAGATATCCTTGTTCCCTTACTATTTCTGTAACTTATTTGTTATTATCTTTGTCTGTCCATGCTATCGTCCTCATACATCTGAAGCACAGCATTTCAAAAGACTGCTACGGTTTTTCTGTCTGCGTTTCAGACTACCCGTATTTCCTAGGCATACTGTGCTGTGCTCCACACATATGCTTTCAACAATTTTCTTCTTATTCTATGTTTGTTGTCTTTCCTCATAGGCGCTGTTCTTTCTTGTTAGATGCAGTTTGATCACTTTCTATTGTTTTACAGTTACATGCCCTATTTCTCCGACCTTCAATGGTTGTAAAGGGAGGTAAGCAGCCTGTGGATGCCAAGTTCCCCCAACACTTAACCATTTGGCGATTTAATATATTTTCCAATTTATCTTTTCGCACAGTCAACATTAGTTGCAGGTATTTCGCAACCAACAACTAGTTGTTTATACTAACCATCAGATTTATCTGCGCTTATTTTTTCGTCATTAGGTTTTCCGTCTCAAAACTGGTTGGACACGCACCTGCACTTATTTATATTCTGAGCTAGCCTACATAGTTCCCTGAAATTCTCACACAGCATGTGTATTCAGCTCATTCCCTTTCTATTGTTTTCTAATTTTATACCCTATTTTACCGAGATTCAGTGAAGGAGGTTAAGCAACCTGTGGCTACCAAGATCCCCCAACACTTAGACATTTGCCGAAATAATGGTTTTTCAGTAAATCCTTTCACACACTTAACATTATTCGAGAATATTGCCCAACCAATTCTTGTAGTTACTTATAATAATCATCATGTTTAAGCACAGTTATCTTTTCGTCATTAGTTTATCCATCTTGGGATTTGTTGGATGCGTACCTCCATTGATTTCTATTCTGGGCTAGCCTACACATCTCCCTGAAACCTCTACAGCCTACATCTTTTACTATCTGTGTGCAGTAGTCTAATCTAGGTCAGCCTCTTCTTCTCTTTTTTCTTATCTCTGCTTCTAATATATTCCGCAGTATTCCCTCATGCCGTAGTATGTGGCCTATCATCCTATCTCTCCTATTTTTTACCGTTTTCCACATATTTCTTTCTTCCCCTACCATTTTTAGTACCTCTTCGTTCTTAACTTTGTCTGTCCATGATATCTTCATCATACGCCTGTAGCACCACATTTCAAAGGCTTCTACCTTTTTCTTGTCCGCTTCTCCTACTGTCCAGGCTTCACAGCCGTACAGTGCTGTGCTCCACACATATGTTTTAAGCAATCTTTTCCTTGTTTCTATGTTTGTGGTCTTTGAGCACAGTAGTTGCTTTTTCTTGTTAAATGTAGCACGACCTTGTAATAATCTTTGTTTTATATCTTTTGTGCTTTTCCCATCTTGCGTTATTTGGCTTCCTAGGTAGCAGAAATCCTTAACCTCTTGTAAGTTCGTGTTAGATACTTGTATTCTTGTTTTGATTTATTTTCCCACCTTTGCAAACTAGAACTTTAGTTTTAGTTTTGTTAATTTTCATACCGTATCTCTCTGTTACAACCGTTTCCATTTCATTAAGAGCAGCTTCTAACTCTTCCTTGCTAGACGCTAATACCGCTATATCATCTGCAAATCTAAGCATATCAATTTTTGTCCCTGCATAGTAATTCCAAATGTCTTCCTGCATTTGACAGTATTCATTGCCTCTTCTATGTACAAGTTAATGATCAATGGGGATAGGGCACATCCCTGTCTCACCCCTTTCCTAATGTTTACTTCTCTACGTTCCTGCTCTAATTCTATTACTGCTGTTTGCTCTTTGTATAAGCTATGTACTATTCGTCTATCCCTATAACTCATTCCAATCTTTTGAGTATTTCAAACATTTTTTCCAATTTACATTGTCGAATGCTTTTTCCAGATCTACAAACCCTATATACATGCTTTCCCTTTTCTATTGTTTTCTCCATTATCACTCTCAGAGCTAAAATAGCCTCCCGCGTTCCCCTGTTTCGCCTAAACCCAAATTGGTCTTCTCCTAGTATTTCTTCAGCTCGTTTTTCCATTCGTCTTTGCACAATTCTAGTTAATATTTTTGACACGTGTGCTGTCAAACTTATTGTTCGAAAATTTTCACATCTATCCGCGCCTTTCTTTTTTGGTATAGTTACTATGATGCTACGTTTGAAATCTTTGGGTATCTCGCCTGTCTCATACATATAGCTTACAAGTTGGAAGAGACGTTCTGTTACTGCTTGTCCAGCGGCCTTTAGAGTTTCTGCTTGCACCTTATCTGTACCCGGCGCCTTACCATTTTTCAGACTCTTTAATGCTAATTCAAACTCGTCTCGAAGTATAGGATATCCCAAGTCATCATTTTCAATGTCTGATTCCTGTTCTAATGCAGTTAGTTCCTCTCCTGCATATAAATTCTCTATATATTCTTGCCATCTACTCACTTTCTCTACGTTTTCTATAATGACGTTTCCTTGTGCGTCCCTTATATTTTTACTATACGGTTTTATATCCCTAAAATTCATTCTAATTAATTTGTATGCTTCGTCTGTCTTTCCTATTTCCATCTTAGTTTGTACCTCTTTGCACTTTTCATCAATCCATTGTTCTTTAGCTTTCCTGCATTTTCGAATAATTTCCCATTTTATGGCTTTGTATCTTTGTTTTCCTGTTTCGTCTGATTTATTTTTGTATTTTCGTCTTTCTTCTATTAAATTTACGATATCCTTTGTTATCCATGGTTTCTTATTTTCTTTTTGTGTATACCCCAAAATATCTCTGGCCGCCATGTCTAGGCTGGATTTAATGTTATTCCATACTGTTTCTACTTCCTTAGTTTCAGATATTTTCCCGATATTCAGCAATTCATTTGACTTTTTTTCGAATCTTACTTGAATATCTTTATCTTTTAGTTTCTCTAAGTCCAAGTGCCTTTTTCCGTTCCTTTTTTTCAGATTTTTAAATTTAAGTGCGGCCTTCATAATTACGATGTTGTGGTCAGTATCTATATCTGCTTCTGGGTAGCTTCTACAGTCTTTTACTTGATTCCTAAACCGTTGTCTAACAAGAATGTAATCTATTTGATATCTTCCCATATCTCCTGTCATCTTCCACGTATATCGTCTTCTAGCATGATGTTGAAATAATGTGTTTGTGATGATTAAATTGTTCTTGTCGCAAAATTCTACCAGCCTATTTCCCCTGTCGTTTCTCGTGCCTAAACCAAATAAACCTACTACCGCTCCTTCCCTACCCTCACCTACCACGGCATTAAAATCCCCCGTAATTATTAAATTTTCATGTCCTTTTACGTATCTTAATATGTCTTCGATATCTTTGTAGATGGCTTCTACCTCTTCGTCACTGTAGCTAGAGGTGGGCATGTATACTTGTATTATTACTGTGTTTACCGGTTTAGATTCTAATCTAACCATGAGTACTCTTTCGTTCTTTTGTAAGTAATTTTCTACACAGTATCCTATCTTTTCCCGCATAACTATCCCCACACCCAAATTTCCTTCCTCTGCTCCTGTATGAATTACCCTGAAGTCTCCACTCCAAAATCCCCGCCTCTGGCCACCGAACTTCGCTGATCCCTACTATGTCTAGTGATAACTTATTCATTTCGATTTTTAGGTTCTCTAGCTTACCTACTTGCTTCATACTTCTAACATTCCACGCTCCGATTCGCAGAATGTTCCCTACTCTTATTTTTAACTTTCCGATCGCATCCTCCGAAGTAGTCCCCTCCCGGAGATCCGAATGGGGGACTATTTTAACTCCCGAATCTTTTACCCCAGAGAATGCCATCATGTTTGTATCAATTTAAGTACGCTGTGTACTTGGGAGATTAATGTGGTGGTTTCTCGTTGCCTTCCACATCGCGGTAGTGTGTCTTAGACTGCCATACCGACCCCTATGGTCTCTGCCAATCTAAGTACCGAAAGAGCCGCTGCCCTCTTTCGGGGACCTGTCTTAGTCTGGTTCCTCACTAACGACCCTACTACTTAGGTTGGACCTGTAGTTTGGCTCTTTAGCTCATTAGAACACGCAAGACATTTCACCTGTTCTAGTAATTTAGAACTTCGGCAAGGTGCAGGTCCATTCGAAATGGTAATCCTTGAATATAATAGAATTATTTGGTCTCCTATTTATATTTGTCATTCTACGAGACTAGAGCGTATTCAAAATAAATTCACTAAATACCTCTTGTGGAAACTTCATTTTACACATAACGCTTTTACAGCAAGTACCAGATTGCAATTGTGTGGCATGACTACTTTGCACCAGAGAAGACTTAATGCTATGCTGATATTCTTGTTTAAGCTTGTCAATAGTCTTGTAATTTGCGAATCCTTAGTTGCTGAGGTATTGCTTCGAATACCGCAGCGTAACACACGTATGGTACGTTTATTTCAAGAAAGGCAACATTGAACTAACTATGGCACCTACCACATATCAGATCGCTATTGGTTAACTATATTAAACATTTTTCAGGAATTGATTTGTTTAGTTTAAGTTTGAGTGCAGTGAAGAAGGTTGCATGATCCCTTAGAAAGAAAGGAGCATGTAATGTTTAAGATTATTGCTCCATTGTCTGTTTTATTATACCATGTTGTTATATTATTATGTTGTTATGTTATTATGTTTTCATTTTAGTTAAAGGTGGTCAGTTGGAAACAATGTTTCTGCAGTGCCATGATATTTTAAATTAAATAAAAATAAAATCTCTGACAGAATGGATCTCTTTGTCACAGCAGCTCATTAAACTTAGGTTTGAAGTCGGCCTTTTCTTTATCCCACTCCTCTGATGAATTAATATCTAGTTTTTCTTCAATAATATGACACAATAAAGTGTCCCACGATTCGACTGCCTCTTTCAGTAACTTTAAAGCATTTAAATGACTCAAAATATTATCAATTAATTGCTTTATACTAGAAGGGCTATTTTTTGCAACACATGGAACATTGAACAAAGCCTTTACATGATTTTTGGTTAATGTTTGTTCGTTTGAGTAGCGATCAATTACCTTTTTCCACGCGACTTCAAAATGATTTGCCGAGATGGGCAATGATTCTATTAGTTTGCTCGCCTCGCCTACGAGACAAGTTTTCAAATACTGATACTTTGCAATGGGACCTAAATTAGGATTGTCAATAATGACTGAAGTAAAAATATTTCTAAATCCTGAAAATTCTTGATAATTTCCATTAAATTTCTTAAGCTCTAACGTTGGAAGTTTAGAATTAACCTGACAGTTATTTTCATGAAATTCGTAACAAGTTAGAAATTTTAATAGAAGGTTATCTTTGTCTTCAATTAAAAGTTCTATCTCATCTGGTATAGCCTCATAATCTTGCAAAAGAGATTCAGCATTAGATGCTTTGATTTCAAGCTCCTTTGTCTCAACCTTTTGTGCCTTTTTGATATCAAATTTTGACAAGAACCTTTTGAAATTTGTCAACTTTGTCTTTATAATAGCTCTCCTTTTCTTTAACTTTGAAATTTGATCTTCCATTTTAAATTTGATTGTTATGGATTTATATTTTAAACACTTTAAAATGGATGTCAAACTTGATTATGAAAACTCACATGAACTCTTACTACTGTCCAATACAAACACTAAGTATAGATTAATACTTGACTAGAAATATTTTGGTACACATAAATTGATTGCTTATATGAAATGAAGTAAAAACTCACTTTTGGATCTCACTGTCAATGAATTCCAGTTAGACTCTTAATGGAACCAAATTGAAATGCTTCTGTATGAGTGCTTTTATAAAATGATTTGTGCAGACACACTTTATGACTTAAACTGCAGTACTGCACTGTTCCAAATTTCCTTAACGCGACTCTTAGCTATTTTAAAGTTTGGAACCTGCGGCATGTATGATCTGCATATGCTCTTCTTACACTGTTCAGTTATAAGGAATTTTATAAACTGAAGCTCGAACTGAAGACTCCTCTACACCACCGAAAGTAAGATACACGAATCTGCACGAAAGTAGTTGATTTGTATGTATACAACTATGCATTGCTTCTTTATTGTGAAGTAATGTTTGAATTTTCACAACTGACAGCACTTAACAGGTGATGATAATTATCAAATAATTTTTGTATTTTTTTGCTAATCGGGACGAAGGCACCAGTAATTGTAAGGTAATAAAAGACTAGTGAACTGTAATGGCTATGATTATAGGTTCATTTTCCCTTTTATTTTTAAGTAATAACACAATTTTATATGAGACCAAAAAACTCTCGGTGTACATACAATTTTATTCAATTACTACTGTCAATCATAAATAACTTGATCCTAAATTAGCAATAGCTATGTGGATATAGTACATAAATAATATACATGCATTTAAATTCTACACAAATCATTTATTGATTCTGCTGTTGCTGCATACACTCTACTTTTCAGATACCCCAAAAGAAAAAAATCGAGTGCTATTAAATTAGGAGATCGTAATGGCCACTCAATTTCACCTCTTCTACCAATCCAACAGTTTGGAAACGTGCTGCTTAAAAAGTCTTGAACTGTACGACTAAAATGTGGAGGAATACCATCTTGTTGGAACCACTTATTGTCAATAGTATTTATTTATTTATATATACACTGTTCCAAAGACAGATGCCTATAAATTGGAACAGGACTAACATGAAAATTACAATATTACACATACACATACAGACAGTTATACATATTTACATGAGACAAACGCTTTTAAGGAACCATTATTAATATTAATATTAATATTAATTTCAGTTTTTATTTTTTCATATGCGTTGCACAAACGAGAAAGTGGAGAATATTTTAATTTATTTGTCCTAGGTGTTGAAAGATAGAAGTATTGTGAGTGCCTGGACGCTGACCTTGGAATGTTGTACTGAAAGGATTTGTTAATATCATCACATATAATTTGTTGATTAAAAATCTTATGTAAAAATAATAATAAAATGTACTGCCTACGGCCAGTAAGACTGAAAGTTATACTTCCTCAGAAGAGCAGTATGTGAATAACCAATTGGTGGATACGTTCCTTCCATCCTAAAAGTTAAAAATTTCAGAAATTGACGTTGTATTGCCTCCATACACCTAATGTATATATCATAATGCCGTTCCCATACTATAACAGCATATTCAAGGTTGGATCGCACATAAGCATTATGAAGTAGGACGAGGGTCTCATTTTTCCAAAAACTTTTACTATTTCTAATAATGAATTTAATCATTTTGTAGGCCTTATTTATAATGAACTGAATATGCTCAGCAAACAACAGTTTAGAATCAAATATTACTCCTAGATCGCGAACCTCAGTCGGTCTTGATAAGATATTACCATGTATAGAGTAACCGTAGGTAATTGTAGAGTATGCAAGAGTGTAAGACATAACGCTACATTTGTTCACATTGATAGTAAGTTTATTATTTTCACATCACATTATGATTTTGTTTAGATTCTGTTGTAATATATGACAGTCCGCAATACTGAATATCTTTGAGTATATTTTGAGATCATCACTTGCGCAGATCGTGCGACTCTAGAGGGGTGGACGAATAAGTTCGCGCCAATGGGAAAAAGACAAAAAGAGTGGGGAAGTTTCCTGTTCTCTCTATAACGTGGCTGTTTGCCTTTGTTCTTCGAGTGGAGTGGTCGCTTTGAGGTATCGTATTGTGCTTATCTTTACCTATGTAGATATCCTGCCTAATTATCTTTGTTGTCGCCCTTTACCTGTTTTTTTCCTAATCCGATCCCTGCATAGGTAGGAGAATTTTACAGCCACCGAGGCGAACTGGACTCCACGACCCTGATGTCCAAGCTCAGCTAGCAGCTCCGGAGGAATCACCATCCTCATCTATCCTGCAGGATGATAGGCGTACTTCGCGGAAATCTGGACCTATCATGTGAGTTATTTATGTGTTACCTGTTTATTTAACTTTTTATATTTCCGATTATTACGCAATGTAATTTGGCAGGGGTGACGTTATGGTAGTTGGCAACGCGGAATCTGTTATAAGGTTCGCGCTTCCGGCCGCCAGGGGCATTGCATTGCTTTCGTATTCATTCCGCTTGCGCGATGTATTTATGAACTCTTAAACTGTATTACCGACTCCGTAAACGGTTTTATCGGCTTTTAACTGTATTACCGACTTTTAAGAACTATCACCATATAAATCGTAAGAAATCTAAAACCTTACTTAAGCTGGTGCTCTATCACTCTATCTCTCCTGACTGTTAATTGTTTCCACATACAGGGTTCCTCACCCATACTTCTATAAACTTCCTCATTTGTTACTCTATCTGTCCAACTAATCTTTAACATTCTCCTATAGCACCCAAGTTTCAAAACTTCTATCTTTTTCTTATCTACCTCTTTAATTGTCCAAGTCTCACTACCATATAGTAGAACGCTTCATACGTACGATTTTAAGAAACTTTTTCTATTATCTAAATTAATACTATTAGCTATTAGTAAGTTTTTCTTTTTTAAAAACATTTTCTAGTTTGAGCTATTCTAGCTACTATATTCCTTCTGCTACATCCGTCCTTTATAATTATACTATCTAAATAGCCAAATTCATTTACCTCCTCTAACTCGGTATTACCTATTTTTAATTTTGGTTCAGAACTAGGCTGCAACTCACTTGTCATTATCTTTGTCTTTCCTGACTCAATTATCATACTGTAGCTACTCTGTAGTATCTCATCTAAAATATTTAAAAACTCTCCTAACTCTTTTCTAGACTCTGCTATAATGGCTATATCATCTGAAAAACGTAACATGTCTATTTTCTGTCATGTACACTAATACCTATCTCTTTTCTCTCTCTAGCTAAGTTTAAAGCTTCCTCAATATAAGCATTAAAATTCAAGGGAGATAGTATACAGCCTTGTCTAACATCATTTCTAATTTTAGCTTCCTTTTCTATTTTATCAAATCTAATTACTACGCTTTGGTTTTTATATAGACTGTAAATAATTTTTCTATCCCTATGAGAGCTTCCTATTTTTCGCAAAACCCTGAACATAACAACCCAATTAACCCTATCAAATGCTTTCTCTAAATCTACAAACGCAAAATGAGTCTTTTTATTTTTTTGTAACCTTTTTTCGATAATTACCCTAATCATTAGTATTGGTTCTCTAGTCTCTCTGTCTTTACGAAAACCATACTGGTCTTCGCCTGAATAATTCTCAATCAAAGCTTCTACTCTATTTTTAATTATTGTTGTTAGTATTTTGGAAGCGTGGAAAGTTAAACTAACCGTTCTAAAATTCTCACACTTATCAGCCCCCGACTTTTTGGGATTGGGATAATAATATTTTTTTCGATATCTATTGGAACCTCACCTGTGTCATATATTATTTTTACTAGTTCATATAATCTGTCTAAAGTTTTTTGACTTGCATATTTTATTAATTCTGCGGGTATATCGTCTGGCGCTTTATTTAGTTTAAGATTCCTAACAGCTCTATCAAATTCCTCCGTAATATTGAGAACCCTATTTCTACATCCTCTTCTTGGTCGTTTTCTAACTTATCCATATCGTTTCCCTTATATAAATCTTCTAAATATCTTTTCCATCTATCTGCTACCTCAACTTTATTTATTAGAAGCTCATTATTCTTATTTTTAATACTGTTGCGAGCTACTATTAGGCAACCCGTCAAACACATACAAGCGCCGTAGACACTGTATATTCTACAGGGATCGAGATTCTTCTAGCAATTTCTGGAGAATGAGTCATCCTTTTTAATCCAGGGTATAAATAAGACCGATAAGGAAGTACAGAGTTAGTCTATATCAGAATGTCGAACATAAATTATATCATGTAAAGTTATATAGTTGAGCTTTTGGAAGACCAAGCGTAAACATAAATGTTAAGTGCACGTGTCTAATGTACATGCAGCTTGTAGAATACATAAATAGACAAAGTGTTATAAATAAATAGTTGTGTTAGTGTTGTTAATGGACCAATCCTAAAGAAGTTAGTTTAAGAAGATATTAGTGCTTGTAAATTCATTAGTGTGATAGTGCTTCAGTGTTAATTGAACTGAAAACATTTGTAAATAAGGCATATACTGTTAATTAGACTTGTGAACAGTGAGCAATAAAGACTATTGTTATTACTTGTTTTAAATTAGTGAAACGCAGTAGTAGTAGGCTGCTACAATACCATTATATTTTTTCCTATCTTCCCCGAAAAACTTTTTAACTGTCCTGTACGCCCTGTTTGTCTTACCTACTATCAAATCATCTTCTATTCCCTTACAATTATCCTCCGTCCATTTATTTCTAGCTTTTCTACACTCATGTACTATTTTATTTCTATTTATTACTTACTTTCACTATCCAATTCTTTAAAAGATTTAAGCCTTTTTCTATTCTCTATTAAATCTAATATCTCTTTTGTTACCCAGGGTTTTCTCGCTTCTACTTTTTTCTTACCTATAGTCTGTGCTGCTGTATCATGTACAGCCCTTTTTATTTCTTTCCATCTATTTTCTACGTTCTCTCCTATAGCTATTTCTTTGATCTTATTATCTAATACTTGTTTATATTCCTCTTATACCTCACTATCATTAAGCTTACCTAGATCCCATCTCTCTTTTTTATCTTTTTCAATTTTTTGAATTTTAGCTTACAGTTCATTTTAACTAAGTTATGATCGCTATCTATGTCAGCCCCTGGATAACTACGACAGTTTTTAATGTGGTCTCTAAGTCTTTGTCTAACTAAAATATAATCTATTTGGTATCTAGCCCTATCACCAGGCGCTTTTCAGGTATATCTTCTTATAACATGTTGTTCAAATAGGGTGTCTGCAGTTACTAATCTATGCTCCTGGCAAAACTCAACTAATCTTTTTTCTTTATCATTTCGTCTACCCTACCCAAATTTTCCCACCATTTTTCCTTCACTACATTCTCTCACTGACGCATTAAAATCTCCCATAACTATTAAATTCTCATCTCCCTTTACCTTTCTCAATATACTATATAATCTTAGTATACGTTTTCTACTTCCTCATCCTCGTACTGAGTTGTTGGCATGTAAACCTGTACTAAAACAGTGTCTGTGGGTTTCGTACTCAATCTAACCATAATTATTCTATTACTAAATTGTAGGTACTCTTTAACTTTACGTCCTAATCTTTTACCTAACACATTATCTTTCCAAAAATCATTACTATCTGGTCATCTCACCTCACTAATACCTAAAATGTCCAGCTTTCCTTTTCTCATTCCGACTAATAAAATCGTTAACTTATCTACTCTAAGTAATGACCTTACATTCAAAGTCCTTATCACTAAATCGAACTGTTGTTTTAAATTCTTACGATGACGAGCCCCAGGTACCCCCTCTCGGAGATCCGAATGACGGGATATTTTACCTCCGGACAAGTAGGTACATGCATAAATTTGAAATTGTTAAGTAAAGTAGAAAGTATACAAGAGCAAGATATAGAAAAACAAAAATTTATGCAGTTAACAGAGATGTACTTACAGGATTAGGGTCGTTTTCTGGTACAATTTCTTTAAAAATAAGTAAAGAGGCCATTCCAAAGGCAAATATGAGTAGAAAAGTTGCACTCAAAATTAAAAACAAGCTCAAGTTAACTTTAGATGAGTATGTGCAAAGAGGTGTAATAAGTCCTACGGCAGAACCTCGAGAATGGGTCAGTAATCTGGTTTGCGTTGAAAAACCTGATGGTACTTTATGGCTATGTATTGATCCGAGTGAACTCAATAAGTATTTAATTAGGGATTTTTTATGAAATTCCCACAATTGATAAAGTTACTGCTAAATTGGCTAATAAAAAATGTTTTTGCATATTTGATTTAAAGGATGGGTTTTATCAATTAAAATTAAATGAGGAAACCAGTAAACTGTGCACATTTAGCACACCGTTTGGCTATTACCAGTATTTGAGAGCATCGTTTGGGCTATCAGTAATCCCTAAAATATTTAGTAAACTAGTAAACAAATATTTTGGCCATATCGATGGTGTAATGCCATATTTCAACGACACTCTGTGTGCTGCAGACACTAGAGAACAATTAAAAGAAATTGTTCACAAAATCGTTAATGTTGCCCGAACAAATAATATTAAATTTAATGCAGACAAACTACAATATATTAAAACAGAGATTCATATTTAGTGATCAAGGTATACTTACAGATCTTGCTAGAGTTAAATGTATAGAAGAATTAAAACCTCCGAAAAATAAAAAAGATCTTCAAAAATTTTTGGGATGGTTAATTTCATGAGAAAATTTTTACCAAATTTAAGTTCAGTAATTTCACCATTAAGAGAACTATTGAAGAATAATGTTGAATGGTCATGGAAAAAAATTGACGATGACGTATTCAATGAAATAAAGCAAAAAATTAACAATATGTTGTATTAAGTCCTTTTGAATTTAAAAAGTAGATTGCAATCCAAAGTGATTCATCTAAAGATGCTCCTTAGGTGCATGTTTAATGCAAGATCAAAAGCCAAAAGCTTTTATATCCAGATGTTTAACGACAACAGAAAAAGAATATGTTCAAATTGAAAACGAAATGCTGTCGTGCGCGTGGGCATTAAATAAATTTCAATTTTATGTGCATGGACATCAAAACATTGTTGTTTATACAGATCACCAACCGCTTACGTCAATAATTAAAAAAGAAATGGGTGACATTAAGAACAATCGTTTAAGATGGTTGCGATTAAAATTTCTGCCATATAGTTTCAAATTAAAATACCTACCAGGTACATTCATGTATGTTGCTGATTATTTATAATGCAACTTTGTAAAACGTATGGATACAGAAGATGAGACAATGTTTGAAACCATCCATATTGTTAGCGAACAAGATATTAGTTTCTCGGAAAAGCATTTAACACAATTTAAAAAAGAGACTACTACTGATAAGGTATTAAGTCAAGTAAAAACCTACTATAAAGAGGGTTGGTCTAAAACAACAAACAGCAATGATCCCGAAATAAAAGCACTTTTATAATATTCGAAATGATATAACCGTAGAAAATGATCTAATATTTTTAAGAAACTATTAATTGTTCCAAAAAATCTTAGAACATTTATTTTAAATACGGCCCATGAAACACATTTGCGTTTTCACAAAATAAAAAACAAGTGTAATACATTTTATTGACCAAACATTAGGCAAAATCTTTTTAATTATATTCAGAGCTGTGAAATTTGTCAAAAATTTCAAAGAGCAAAAATAAAAGACAGTTTGATGAGTTACGAAGTTCCTGAAACTAGGAATGGATTTTGCAGAATTTAAAGGTGAAAATTATTTAGTTGTAGTTGACTACTATTCAAAGTGGATTGAAGTAATAAAAGCAAGGAATAAAGATTCAATAACAGTAATCAAAATCTTAAATCAGATTTTCTCCAGATTTGGCTTCCTAAAGAGGTTATTGCGGATAATACACCATTTAATAGCAATGAACGAATTTGCAAACCAATGGAACTTCAAAATTACAACAACAAGTCCGTATCTTGCAAAATCAAACGGGTTAGTAGAAAAATATGTAGAAATTACAAAAAACTTGCTAAAAAAGAGCGATGAATCCAAATGTGACCTTCAGCTATGTTTATTAGATTACCGTAATAGTCCAGTAGCAGGATTACAGTGAACTCCAGCTCAATTCTTACAAAGTAAGCAATTACGCGCAAAATTTCCATTAATTGAGGAATCTCTAAAGCCATTTGTTGTACCAAATATTTCAGGTATAATAAGTCAAAATCAGCTTCAGCAAACACGTAATTATAATCAGTCCAGTCTAAAAATATAGTGAAATTTAGAATGGGTGTAAGGGTTTTAATTAAAAATATAAACAAGATATGGGAACAAGGGATAATTGTTAGAAAATTAAATTTTCCACCGAAAAGTTATATCATAAAAATTAATGGCAAAACCATTAGATGTAATAGCTTGTTAATAAGGAAATTGTATTAGCGATCTAATGATATGGATAAGGAGGAAGTAGAGCCTACAGTTCCAGCAGACGACTGTGGAAATCAGAGAAAAGGAGTTAACTGTACAAGAAAGGGGCGAATTGTTAGACCGCCCATTAAATTGAATTTGTGAGTGGTTTATATGTTTATATAGTATGGTAGAACTAGAATATTAAGTTAATGTTAGCAATTAAAAAAAAGAAGAAGCGTGTTTAGATGTAGTTGTAGCGTTAGCGGAGACACGGCCTTATTAGTTAGTTAAGTTCTAGTTAGTTGGCAAAAGAGAGAGAAATAATTTAATTTTGAAGGGATTATGTTGAACTATAATGTATGTATTTTGATTCATAATTATTGATAAACCAGTGAGCCATCGACTCGTTTAATATCTCATTTTAAGATATAACAACTGTTTAACTTTTTTGGAACAATACATAAAGTGATTTTTGTCAGGTTGTTTTATTAGGTCACGCATCTAGCATAAATCTCCCCAGACATGTCACTAACTCATATTTTTTCTCGTTTTTTTTTCTATAATTTTGATTAAATGTAAGTAGTTTTCAACCTGTAATCAGTAGTTAAAAGTTAAAGTCATTTAGTAATAATTTCTAAAAGAACATTTTTAGATAATTCAACAACTTACAATCATTTTTAGTAAACCGCAATTTTCAAAGTGGTTTTTCTTAAAACTGTTGTTTTCGACTTAGTGAGTTTTCGCTCTATGCCCACGATATACATAATACTACTTTCTAAATCTTTTAAATATTTATGTTTTGTCTATAAAGCAAGGTGTAAATATAACTAAACTGCTTACTACTAATTTACAAACTAACATCTAGAAAATTTTAATTTACAGTTCATATCCAATTATCTAGATGCAGCAAGCGGCAAAGTTCTAACACTAGCAAAAACCCTAGCACACATAGAATGCCATATGATATAGAATAATTACACAAATTGCACGTAAATGAGCATTTGTAAGTACGGAAACACACATTTATTCTTACGTTATATCTTTTCCTTACGAAATATTGTTAACAAATCGGTATTCGTTAGTGTGTGATTGTGTTAGTCTTTGCCAATAAACTTTTTATTATGCACTACAACCACACACAATTCATACCAAAGGATGTTCGTTAGTATGTATCGGCTTGTAACAATTTTTTATTTTCTGACAATATTTCTACAGATATCTAACGTATTTAATTTATTAATAACCAACTTAAGTATAATAATGCTACACAATCTACGAAATAAATATTGCATATTGTCGAAAACAATACTAGCTTTCAATTTAAAGGTGTAAAATTTTAAATTATGCGGTGACAAAAGATGCCCTTTTGTTAGTGTCTTCATAAGAGCTTCCTCTGATAGATGATTGTAGTATTAAGCTTGTTGTCAGGCGGCAACCCACGTCATCTTATCACTTCCAACTCTGCTGTCGTTAGAAGAGGTTAATTGTTCCTTGAACTCGAGGATCATGACGTTAATTCAGTCCACATGTTGGAAGCATATTAAAATTAAAAATTGTTTTCTTGAAATGGTATCGTCTCGGCGACGCGCACTTTTGATGTCCACACTTGCTGGAATTAGCTCGCAATTGACGAGACGTTAATTTGTTTGAATGACCTTTGGTTAACAGTAAGTAGTACTGAATTTATAGTCTTACTAAATCAATATTTTTAGTGCAATTTAGGATAATTAGTACATCTTTGTTTTGAAATTTAAGAAATATAACTAATTTATTTGGACAAGAAATGAAATTTATCAGTATCTAGTGAAGTTTAACCTTTGTACGAATGTCGAATTGGCGTGCATCAATTATTTAATATGGACGCCGTGATGTTGTGTTTGGATTTTTAGTATGCAGCTAATTTGGTTGTATGGAATTGTATATTCATGTATTCTAGTTGCTGAAGCAAGCGAATTATAAATCATCAATTATAATTCTGGGTATGGCCCATATACCTAGCAGGTATTTTTCCATCGGATGAACATCTGGTATGTAAATTACTTTCCTATACGTCAGCTGTAGCATTGGATATAGCAGACAAATAATTTTTTGTTTGATCACGTGGTGATGTTTAAGTTCATTAGGTGAATGACAGACTAGTTATTTTTCAAATTAAGCAACAGGAACCTATAAGTTTCGCTTTAAATCTTTTTATTAATACATTTAATATACGGTAGATGTCATTATGAGATAAAAAAAGTTAAATTCTATATTTAATGAAAATTGATTTAATTATTTGAAACATAATTTATTCAAATCTTAGAAATTAAATTTTTACATTTTATATTTCACTAATTGCTAAGTGGAATATCTTATCATAGAATGTGAGGTTAAGTAGTGCTACTAAAACCAACTGAAGTTGTAATTTATAGTTAAACATTCAGAAAAGAAACTCATACTCATTCATTTGAGAATAAATTTTGCTAGACATTGCTAATAGAAATTACCATGTTTTATCTGTGAGAAATACTGATACTATCTAGTACCTATGTACATATCTTTCAATAATTTAATTTAATCAAACTTATTTAAAGAAGATGTCTTGTAAATAACTTACTAAATACTGAAGGAATAGATTTTTATTTGGTCAAGACTATGATTATTAATTGGAATGAATGAGGGTTGATTCGAATTAATTATTAAATTTTGGATATAAATGCACAAACAGTGCTATCTTTGTTTTAATATGTTCACAGGTGTAGCAGTGCATCTATAAAGGTCAATGTCGGGCCATAAGGTAAGAAAACTTTAGGGATTGTGTTTCAGTAATATATTGTATAGCGGTAATTGAGTAAAGGTTTCCGCATTCGCCTTATACAAGGGACTTAAGTAAGATCTTCTTCGTATACAAAAATTCGGTGGCGCCGTATTCTTTACATTTTGATCGCAGTCCAACCCCGACCCACAGCTCATGTTCTACCCAGAGCAAATAGTTCGACTAGCCGCTTAGCCTTTTGAGGTTTCCTCATCTACGAGCCATTTTCCACCGAAACTTGCCGTGGGCTCTTTACACTTACTGGAAATTCTCGTCAAACATCCTTGTGCCTTACAGTGGTCACATAAAAGTAAAAACCTAATAGGAAAAATCCCTTAACGTAAATGAAAAGGCTATAGGCTTTCTAAAGTACATTTGTGATAAGGAAAAAATCACACAAATCATATTCCTATTTGTACATGATATATTTGTGATGAACTACAGTTACATAAAAAATCTACAATTGGGCATTTTTTAATATGTAAGGGTTATAAAGGATTAAATCATTTTGAGATTTATACAGAATACCCAAAAACTAATACACAAATTATATACAAAATTGAAACTTGTCAGCATGCAACCACAAATGTTTTTATAGACTATTTTTCTTAAATATAATCACATAAATTGCACGAAATGAACGTTCACTACTATTTTGATGTGCACAATATCAACATAAAAAGCACGCAAACAGACATTCGTCAGTATGTGAGACTACATGAATTTTCAACAATATGTTAACTCAAGGTACCTTTATAGTATCTCAAATGATTATGTACTGCATTTCCATAAGTGTTGGTTAGTATTTTTGTAAATGACATTTCTGCGTTGCAGTACAATCGTCCAAATTGTATACAAATTGAAGTCTCCAAGCATGGAACCGCAAAAATTTTCAAATGACTTTTATGAGGTGGGGAATAATTACAGGAATAGCATGTGAAAAGACGTTAGTTAGTATGGAACCGCATATGAGTTTTTAAACTACTTTTAAGAAATGCACATGAGTTTCCAAGGTACTTTTAAAAGATGCAGTTATAAGTTCATAAATTGTATACGAATAGACGTTCGTTTGTGTGGGACCGCATATGTTTTTTCAAGTTATCTTTATAAGATGCAGAATAAGTACAGGAATTGCATGCGAAAGGACGTTCGTTTGTATGGGACCGCATGTGTGTTTTCAAGTTATTTTTACGAGATTCAGAATAATTACATAAAATGCATGCGTATGGACGTTCATTTGTATGAGACCGCATATGGATTATGAACACACTTTTAAAAGATGCAGAATAAGTACATAAATTGCATGCGAATGGACGTTCGTTTGTGTGGGAATGTATATGATTTTTCTAGTTACCTTTATGAGATGTAGAATAAGTACAGGAATTGCATTAGAAAGGACGTTCGTTTGTATGAGATGACATATGGTTTTTTAAGATATATTTACAATATGCAGAATAACTACATAAAGTGCATGCGAAAGGACGTTCGTTAGTATGAGACCGGATGTGAATTTTCAAGGTACTTTTACTAGATGTAGAATAATTACACAAATTGCATATGAATGAATGTTCGTTAGTATGAGACCCCATGTGCCGTTTTAATGCACTTTTACAAGATGCAGCATAGGTACATAAATTACATGCGAATGGACGTTCCTTGGTATGAGACCGAATGTGAATTTTCAAGGTACTGTTACAATATGTAGAATAATTACACAAATTGCACGTGAATGAATGTTCGTTAGTGTGAGACCCCATATGCCGTTTTAAGGTATTTTTACGAGATGCAGCATAAGTACATAAATTGCATGGGTATGGACGTTCGTTTGTATGGGAGCACATATGTCTTTTCAAGCGATCTTTATCAGATGTAGAATAATTACATAAATTACATGCGTATGGACGTTCATTTGTATGGGACCGCATATGTCGTTCTAAGCTACTTTTATAAGATGCAGAATAAGTACAGGTGTTGCATGCGAAAGGACGTTCGTTTGTATGGGATAACATATGCGTTTTTAAGGTACTTTTAAAATATGCAGAATAACGACATAAAGTGCATGGGAGAGGACGTTCGTTGGTATGGTAACGAATGTGAATTTTTAAGGCACTGTTAGAAGACGTAGAATAATTACACAAATTGCAAGTGAATGGACGTTCGTTGATATGGGACCGCATATGTGTTCTCAAGTTACTTTTATAATATGTCGAATAATTACACAAACTGCATGCGAAGGGATGTTTATTTGTATGGGACCGCATATGCATTATGAGCGTACTTTTCAAAGATGCAGAATATCCACATAAAAAGCACGCATATTGGCGTTCGTTTGTAAGTGACGACATATCAATGTGTTCTTATAGGTTGAAGAATAAGTTCATAAGTTATATGCCACATATGTTCTTTAGAATATTGTCGTGTAATATAATTGTAAGTTAATCTGTGGTAGTACAAAAATCACACCACGGACAAACTTGGGAGGTTAGACATCATAGGTGAAGCACAACAGTTACTAAAATTGTCTGCCTGTTCAAAATGTATAAATAATTTTCTATCATTCACTATTTCGTCCACTTGGTTTAATATTCATGTGTGAATTTTATTTTAATTTTGCATTCTCTGTTAATAAACAAATTCTACAAAACATTTTTCTCTCCACTTAACTAACGGCCAGGTCGTTTACTTACGCTGATTACACGAACTAATTACAAAAAATTAATTGTACATTTATTTAAACTGTCCAAATTATAGATACATTGAATCCATAGTTAAACTGATATTTATTTTTAATGGTATATTCGTTGTGTTTGCTTAAGACTTAAAACTTCTAAACCATTCTTAATGTAGCGGCCATTCTAATTATTGTTCTCTACTCCATTTCAGTTAAGAAAGTAGTAGATGGTATTTAGGTTTATTATTGTCTGCCATTTTTTACCAGTTGCCATTTAGAGTTTGCGATCGTAGTATCTTTGAGTTCAACAAAGATAGTGTATTTTACACAAGATTGGAACGTTTTTTCTCTCATAAACTGCCAGCTTGTAAGAATTTCTTAGTCAAGCAAGATGTTCAAGTACAATTGTTGTTATCAGCTCTTTTTTGGCGAATGACCGGTTATAACCGCAACGGTTCTAAACGGTAATATTTTTATCAGTCTCCAACCATTGAATGTCAAATTGCATGGGATTACTAGTAGTGGTATGTTATCCATCATCGAATTTATTGATCTAACTTCAAAACAAAATTTTCAAATACTTTTTAGGTCGATCATTATTTGTGTAAAATATTTGGTGTAAATAATAGTCGTTTCTATTATTTATAATAATGGACGTAATTGAAATTATATTAAATTGTAAAGGCCAAGATATACCAATGGAGGTTGATGTAGAAACTGCAAATGTTCTGTAGAATGGTATGTACCTGCAGTTATGTTTTGAAACAGATTTTAGCTATTTCTTTTCAGATCCTATAGAGGCAAATCTATTTATGGAGAAAATGTTTCAAAGTGAGCAACCTTTGTTAAATTATGTCCAACCCTAAAGTGCCCTCAACGAGTGATGGTTCTGTTGATTATTCTTCAGATGGAGCAGTTTCAGATACTGAGATTTGGACTTCTATACGGCCTACAGATGTAGATGATGCTGCAACAGACATGTCTTTAATCCCGAGAGAAAAATATAGTGGCAAGTTTGACGATAAGAAGACAATAAAAAGGCAATTGTGGCAGGCAATTTCTACAGAAATAGAAGCAGAGGGTTACGTTATAAGTTCTAATGCTGTAGAAAAATGTAGGCAAAAGTTCTCCAATTTACAAAAACAGTGTATGTTATGTATAAAGCATGTTAAGCGAACCGGTGAAGCTGCGAAGGAACCACCATTGTATTTTGATAAAATGCATTCTATACTCGGCAAGAAAGTATTTCTATTAATGCACTTATATTTCTAACATTTAGGTTATATTTTTTAGGTGGTAAAGATAAAGTTGAACCAAAATGTACTTAGGATTCATTGGTTGAAAATGATAAACCCAACGAAAATTAGCAGCAGTTTACTAACAGTTTTGCACAATTGCACTACATAAGTAAAGTTCCACTAAATCAAATACAGAAAAATATATGGAGTTTTTGAAGCAGTGTTATATTTACGCGTGCTATTTTTATACTTTAGGCGCGGCTCTAACGCCATTTTTATAACATCTACAGATTACGTTTTACCGGGTGATGCAATCGCTGACTAAGAAAAATTTACATGCACATTCTAGGTAAAATCAAATTACTTACGTGATGTGTATCTCTGGGTACTTCATCAGGGTCCAGCACGTGCTTTGAGTTTGATTACGTTATGTTGAACATCAAATTTACTATCCGTCATTAAGCTTCTCTTGCACTCGTAATGGGTTGAAAGAAATAGGTGGCTGAACGGTAGAAGCAAGGTACAGGAAACCTACATACCTGTTTCTTAAAAAAAACTTAACTACGCTCCACTCCTAGTTGCTTGGTCCATGTCTCGTGGCCTAATGTCCGCGTCATCGATGCGCGCACATCCGCATTCCTTCTGCGCAGACGCGACTGTCAGCGACGACAGAAGTTAGCGTATTAATTCAATCATACGCGGCAATTAACTTACAAATTATATCTAAACCTGAACATGATACATGGCCAGTTTGGCATGTAACAGCAGGAAATGGAGAAGGATAGGGAAACAAGCAAAAACCAGTTTGACACCATTAGCAACTTACTCATTAATCAAAAACAGCAAAGAGACAGAATGCTCAATATATTGGAGAAACTTTGTGGCAATAACAAACGCAAACGAACGTCAGAATTATATGATAGTAGCTAATTTTTTGATTTATGTTTTGATTAAGTTCGTCATAGTAAATAAAAACAATATTAGAATTTTAATACGTATTGTAAATTAACCATTTTGTACAATTAAATATAAACAAGTACTGATAATTTATTCAAACGGAGTTGCATAGCAATTCTATCTCGCGTTACTTTTCCTAATCTATGCTGTTCTAAATTATTTTCCACATGGTTGTCGACAATATGGGGTTCCTCAACTATTTCTCCATCCCATAGATCTGTATAAATTATGCAAAACACATGCCGCAGTTGTGATTCCTACTGCTTTTGCAATATTATAACAGTTAATGAACTGCAATCTTTTAAATGACCAAACGCGTTTTCAATTATTACCTTATCCGCACTTAAGCAATACTTATGCTATCTTTGCATACGATTTAAATTATGAGTTATTTTATATGGTGTAAGCAACCATTGCCTAAGTGGAAAAGCTAAATCTCCAATTATATAAAACTATTAATATATGGAAAATATAATTGTGGTCCGTATGTTTCTATATCACGCACCATCTGTGAATTGTCGAACCCCTTAAAAAATATTAATTAAAAAGAGGGCAGCGGTTCCTTCGGTCTAAGACACACTACCGCGATGTGGAAGGCAACGGGAAACCACCACATTACCTCCCAAGTACACAGCATACTTAAATTGACAGATAGTGATAGATGCAGACTACAGGTGCGATATACTATTTTTAAACATGCTTGTCAAAACGCACACGTTTATTCGCTTTACTAATTAGTTATTATACAAAAGTTATTAAGTGGAATTTTTAAAAACGTTCAACAAAGGCTCTCACACGTTAATTCTTTTCTACTTATTAGTTATTTTACAAAAAGTATTAGGTGAAATTTTAAAAACGCTTGACAAAAGCTCTCACAATTTTTATTTTCTACTGATTAATTTTGTTTTGTGTAAATACGAGATGCGCACTTCGTATCTAAATTCCTAAATTGTCCGTACAATATAATTGTTTGCTGTAAAATAGTAACACTTAATTTATTTTCCTTTTGCTTGTTTGTACAAAATCCTTTATTTATTTTTTTGTGTTGATGGGTAATCGTGGGCGATGTACTTTATTTTTTTGTTTTTTTTATATTTAGGCGATTCCCCCCACTCTCCGCGGTTGGTAGTTAGCCTGGTGTCTTCTTTCCTTCCGGCTACGTCTAGGTACGTAGCATAATTTCTGACGCCTTGGCGTAGGGCTGCGAGTTTGTTTTAGTCAACGGCTATTTCGATTTGGTTTTGGTTAATTTCTGCTGCGAGTTTGTTTTAGTTAACTGTTTTGCGTCACAATTTTATTTTGTGTAACGTTGGTTTAACTTTTGCTTCGATTTTGACTTTGGTTAGCGTTCGCTTCGATTTTGTTTCGCTTAATTTCTGTCCCAATTTTTGTTTTGCTTCTCGGTCTGATACTACTTATGTGTTCTTCCCTTACGCTCAAACTTGTATTTATCTCTTTTCTTTATTTGTTCTGTGGGTTTCATTTTCTTGAAATTTAGTTCTACTTTTCTTCTTAATCGCTCAACATCAGTGGTTGGCTAATATCAGATTATTGGACTTGTGTTTTCGTCAATAATTGGAGACCCTTTGAAAGCTCTGGCGCCCTATTTTTGAGTTTAGTGACTTTATTTTTCTCTTACGTTTAGTGTTCCTTTTTTTTAAATTTAATCCGTCTGTTACTTCTGTATTGGATAGAATCGTTGTGTTGCGATTCACTTTTGATATTTTATTGTTTATTCGGTTGAGGTTGGATTTTGCATTACTCTTATATACAGTGTGTATTTCTTTTGTCACAATGGTTGCGTGGGGGTTGGATGTAAATAGGCTGTTAAAACCCGAACTCCAATGTGAACTATCTTCTCGAGGATTTGACTCTGACATTAAAGTCAAGGGGTTGCGTAAAGCCGTCCGCAACGCGATTCAAGTGGAAATGAATCAGTCTTTTACTCCTAGCCCTATTACGATTACGTTTAGAGAGGATCATAAGTGATGAATACTCGTTATTTACCTAATGTATGAATTACCTATTTCTATCCTAAATATGCGTCTTATTGTTGTAAGATGTGTTTATTTGCGTCGCTTAAAACTAATTATTCTTTATATACAGGGTGTTAAACATTTACTATTATATAATTACTAAATTTTCTGTTAAATAAATGCAGTTTTCTGCTTCCTATTGTAATTTATTGTTACTGCACGACCCTTGCTATACAATACACCCTTAAACAACCTCTTATCACAGCAATATATATATATATATATATTGTAGTGGTTTTAAAAGGTTAAATTTAACTATAAACAAAGCGATTTCAAACACCCTGTATAGAGGAAACAACCAGAATTTACGTGCGAAATTTATTTCATTTAGTTCATTTTAAAGGAACAAATATTACCATGATTTTACAAGTAGTGAATAAAATTTAAATAGGTTCGTAAAGAAAATAAATTTTAGTAGCCAATACAAATTATTAATTAATTTAATAGAGTTTAGTTAAACGGGTCATTACGTCTAATACGCATAAAAGCATGAAAAATCAATAAATCTAAGGCGAATAGCTTTCGTTGTAACAAACAAATATATCGGTTGGGTTGAAATACCTTGAAAAGTCAACTCTTAAAAATGTTGTGTTAAAACGTCGGTTAATTGAACACCTGCATGGTTTCGAAATGTCAGGTTCCCCTTATTTTTATAGATAACAAGCAAGCTTCAAAGAATATTGGTTAAACGACAGTCGCAAAGCACGTATCAGTCCACATGGAGTAAATTTGAAACGCGGACAGTAATATCGATTTCTACCACTCAAACAAAGTCAGAAGGAAACATATAATATGCATAAGAAAGGGACAGCGTTAATATAGACGGGGTTGTTAAGACGTCAATGGACATACTATTGGTCGATATAGTTAGTTCTAAAACAGACAAACACGAGAATATTTGAAGACGGGTTTATTGGAAAATATCGTAACGACGCGCTAATTTTCGGAGATTTCGAAAACGGTTGAAACAAAATTTGAAGAAGTGTTATTTTAAATTAGATTTTTCGCGGGAAGAGTGGCCTAGAGGTGGCATTCGGAATCATATAAATACTTGAAGAGAATTAGCATTGCTCTCTTTAACTTCGATCTCTCTTTTAACTTCGATCTCTCAGTATTTTCACAGCTTCAGAATACGAGTTTGTAAGTATGCATATTTTTAAATTAAATAGTACAGTGTTTCATAAATTGATACGCAAATAGTGTTGAGTCTAAATTTTAATTTGAGGTGCAACAAGCTCGTGAGGTGACGTAAAGTAACGTAAATTTCAATTAAATTAAACTAAAGTACGCAATTATGAAAGAAGTGTAATTAATTTGGATTTGGATACACCGTGAAGGCAGAGCAAACAGCACAACCTAGATGGGTTCTTCTACAAATAGCTAGAAGCGGCTAGCAGAGTAGATCGAAACCACTTAACGGCATCGTCAACGGAGTAGAGATCTTCAAAAAATTCCAGGTAACGCTTTAAAATTGTTGTTGTTATAAACTATGAAACTATGAAAATTGTGTGACGTGTGAGAGTGAATTTGAAGGTATTGTGCATTATTTTGCGTATTAAAAATAATACGTATAACTAACTTTATTATGGTATTTAAATAGAAATCTAAAGGTGTATAAAGCTTATTAACGTTCCATCAGTAATTTAAAATTTTTATTGTTACGAGTACATGCGTTTTTTTGTTTGTTGTAAGAGTATGCGAAGTACAAAAGCATACATTATTCATAATTAACTGGGTTATCATGAGCTCACCATACTTCAGAGTATACTAATTTAAAATAAAGTATAAATAAAGAAAGAAAATAAGGTATTATTCAGGGCCCATTTACTCCGGGTATATTCAATGTGTTTGATATTTTTAATTAAAATCCAGGACAGTACAAAAATAGGATTTATTGAGGTGTAACTTGATCTCTGAAATGTGGATAATCTTGAATTTTATTTGTAAATAGTGGTAAATAAATATTGTATGATGGTTGTATTATTTTGTGGTTTTATTGAGAGTGTGCGTGAAAGATACAGAGTATAATAGTAAATCTAGGTATCCAAGAGGAGGCCCAACTGAGCTAGCCTGGGAACTGAAGAAGAATTAAGGTGATGAAGAGAGGAATCTGGGTAAGAGATTATTTTCTTATTAAATTTTTTTATTGTGTTAAATTGATGACGATTTTGGAAAATTAATAAAATCCTCGAATTTTTTTTTTTTAGAAAATACTGAGCTAAAGCGGGGTTCCACGGCAATATATATATATATATATATATATATATATATATATATATATATATTGTAACGTGCCCCCCAATAATTGGATGCCATTAATTGTTACAATCACATTTTTCTGGAGTCTCTACGATACCCCACGTCCGTGGCGTCAATTAATTCTGAGACCTCCGGCTATTTGGGTGCCGTATACTGCGATCTCTGCTTATAAAATTTGGCACAACTACTTTGCTCACTTTCCTGAAAATAAACTATCTACTCGAAAAACAACATTTATTTATACTTCAACTAAAATGAATATACAAGCCAAAATCCAAATTAGTCTCCTCTTTCTCACATCGTTTACAAGTTATATACATCCTCTTTTATATACTCCCTTAACGGTACATTTCAGGGATCAATATTTACACCTGATAATATATCCAATTAATAAAAAAAAAAGAAATAGCATTTCAACACATTTCTTACTCTATCTCTGTTTCAATACGAGCTCATAGTAAAGCCTTGACCTTTAGTGCTAATTTGTGCACACCAATATTTAAACAGACTCTCTTGCCTCGTACACAATATAAAATACTTCAAATACCATAAATTATTCACAAAAAATATTAAAAATAAACCCAAATTTAAATATTCCATCAGAAACCTTTTCCCTTTTTGTTCTTTTAGTTAATATAGAATTATCCACCCAAACTAAAAAATCATTAATTACATATTTACATACGTACAACAATAAAGCACAGTTACCTGAGGTGCATATTTACACACGGACCCTGCTACTATTCTTCCTGAAACTGCTGAATGCATGAACAACTCCAATCTGGATTGCTTCATACAAACTTCTGCTGTAACTAAATTTACCACGAAGTCCTCTTTCGTCTACCATTCGACTGTGCATCCAAACTTCTGCGGTGTATCAAATCTCCTCTTCTAGGACCATAATTTTTGATAATAAACTAAATTGATTAAGCGCCGGCATTTACTCCAAACTAATTGCATTTTTTCACAATAAGTGCAAAATAAAATCAAATTGTTTTTATTTAAAAACGTTCATTGTATTTCAAAAGATTATGCAATCGAATAAGCATATCGGAGTCTCAGAGTCATAATAAATAATAATAGAATAAGAACCTTAGAACGTTAAAAAGCTTTAAATCAAACTCCTGCAGCTTATATCCAAGTTCTCCACCTCTAAAGACTGCTACAATTCCTAAAATTAACGAAGCCAAATTCTTGCTTTTTACTTCTAATTCTTTCACGTAAATATTTGTGGTGTGAACCATGCTTTAATTCCAATTAAACTTATTTGTTTACAAATCTTGTCATATTTAAAAGAAACGCCTATCTGTTGACAAGCGCATAGTTTAACGATTAAAGCTTTGTACGTGATTGTTACATGCAAGATTTTGGGTATTCCTATGAATTTTTTATATATAAACGAAATTAATGCGCTATTTCCTGCACCTACGACTTCAAGTTGTTTGCATTGGTTCTCTTAGATTTTCCCTTTTCCTGGTCACCTACGTCTTGTTTGTACAATAAATTTGATGAACTTTGCTTTTATCACCTACCGTATTTATTCCTAATCTATCAAGGTGTTGGATTTTACTTGTCACGTGGTCTTATTTTAATTTAAGTATTAAATTGTATGCGTTTTTCTATCTTACGCATTTTCAAACCTGCTTGTTTAACTGGAATTCTTTGTGTAATGATGATGCATTACTTACGTGTATTGTGTTGCAGCTTCTGTCCACGTTGTTTTATGACTTGCCAAGTTGTTTATTTAATTAAATCTTTTACAGTACTTTTCATCTCTTAAAATAATTATACCTATAATTTATATACAGGGCGTTGGTACTTGCTTTCCTGTCTAATAGTTGAATTTCTTATTTCCTTTGTAAAAAATGTAATGTATTGTACCTGAAGACTAACTCGAATGCCCTCTATAAACGGCACATATCGTGATCACGGCACCAAATTCTGTAATGTATTCTACCTGAAGCTTGCGGACCAAATGCCCTTACTTAACAATACCTGGCCTTGTGATTGCGTTGTCTAGTGGCTGTAACTAGTGACACCTACGTTGTGTGACCGTAACTTAACCCAAATATACACTGAGATGGTATTAAGACGGAAGGTTTGAAATAAAACTACAATAGTTGACGACCCTACTTTATTTATTATATGATAACATCAAAGCTTGGTTACCATCAACTAAGCATAAATTACAAGAGCAAACAGTGTCAGACTCCCTGGGTTAACGCTGAGGAAAGAGTATCGACAGATAAATTCTCAACAACCCTGCATAAATATACTTCTCCAAGGATGAGGCGTCGAACAAGCACTCAGTGAACTTTTAATATTACGGGATGTCAACTATTACTCAGACATTCTGCACATGAGACATAAAATGATAGTAAATTCAACAAAGACTCAAATATATACGTTTATCGTTTATACCATTAACAGTTTCTAGCCCGTTTGGCAATATGGTTCACAATGGATAACCTACATTCTATCGTTGCATAAATATTACTACAAATCCATTGACAAAAACAAATATTTATAAACAAACTTGAAGTTAAACATGAACATATGCTATGATAGTACTAAACAAAGGGTGCAAATTAAATCGACCATCTCCTACATAGTATAATGCAAACGCGTTAATACCGGTTCATAGCAGAGGTTCGCTATAATCACATCATAACAAAATTAATAAATCATAATATTATTTACCGATAGAATTGCAGGTTATAATACGTTAGATCCTTCAAACTAACTGATGGTTAGGACATTACAAACGAGACATAAACTATGCAGTTAGAAAGACTCGGTTAAAGCTGAAACAAACATTTACATAATCATAACAAATCCTTAAACATTGAAAACAAATTATAAAATATGCTTGTAACAATTACATACCAAAGTTCTATAGAAACAGAAGCCCAGATTCAGGTACTAAATCTTTATATCAATGCATATTAATTAAATACATCCGATCTAGTAAACAAAAGTTAAGAATTATTAATTATAATTGCATCGGCTAAAATATGCTTTTAAAAATTAAAACACATCATGGCATTAAATTTACAAACAAAAAATCTATATAAAAATCGGATCATTAATTCATTTACTATCTTAAAACATAAAGAAATAACGTTAAATAATTACTTAAGCTTCGATGCAATTAGATAACTTAAAAATAGCATATAATTAAAACATACCTGGAATAATATCCCAGTGAAGCTTTTTCGACCTTCCATGTTTGAAATCTGTACCACAAGTCCCTCAAAACGTAGGTTAAGACTTGCAGCAAACCAATATCAATCGCCTCTACAACGGGTAAATTCTAACCTGGAAGTGGTTAATGTGCAGTTCAGAAATACCCTAGAATATCGAAATATACAGTACAATATTTGCAATAAATATCAACCAATAAGAATTGACTAAAAGAAATAATACAGATCATTACAAAATGTCTAGTTTTCTGAAGCCCCATGACGTTGTTATGAAGCGCACTATACTAGTGATCTTATCTACCCCTACGAATTACTACCAGTTCCCCTTTATATTTAAACATTTCATTTGTTTTGTTCATTTTGAAATATTATTATTTTTTAGTAAAGCTTTTCTTTACTGCACGCTCCACGTTGGTGGCGTCAGTGAAATATTGTTTTGTTTTTTCTAATTGGTTAGTTATGGAGTGAGTCAATTAGTGAACAAAACCTCGGTGGACCCACGAGCTTTACTATATTCGCGGTCTAGTCTGGGAATTACCCCAAGGGTGAGCAATGAGTTTGGGCGTGGGTATATGGTGGGCTCGACTACAAACGGGAACAAAAAAACGAAAATGGACGCCACTGCATCTATATAGACAATGAACAAAACTAAAGTATCCTTTAGGAAGACGCAGAAACCTATAGGATATAATGATTACCAAAAAACATACAAATTACAATAAACAATACCTCTGGAAACCTCTTGGACCTCTGCCCTAGCTTCCACGATGTCGGACCTGCAAGAAAATGTCACACAAAAAAAATAAAATATAAGACACCGTTTGTGCCTTACAACAACAAAATATTTCGATCTTTATAGATCGATTGGCCTGAATTCAAAATCTCAATAACACCTTACCTATAAAAAAAAATACTCTACGGGGCATTACTTATTCCGTTTCTATTACCTGGTACTGTATCAACTTTTCTACATTTAAAATTTTGTTGATCTAATTTAGACAATGTTAATTTTAATTAGTGAAATAAAAAGACGAAGGTATTAATTCAAAATTTAATTTATATGGTATTCTCTTTTGTTGCAAAAATTATTTATAAAAAAAATTAATAATCAATATATAATAAGTTTCAAAAATTTCTTAAAGTGTTTCTCTATAATCAAAATAATCAACATAAAGTAAGTTTCAAAATGAATCTCTAAATTTGCTTCTCTATTTAGAGAGGTCTTAGCATTTATAAATTATTTAATACAGTCTAGGTTCTTAAACATCCATAAAACAGATCTGTTCTGGCTTACAATATTTTTATCTAAAGAACTTGTTACATAAACAGTTCATATGGCTTAAGCATGAAAATTAATAAAAGTCGGTTCAACATATGTTCAAGGCAGCTTAGGTATTCTACTAATCACAACAAATTGCTAGAAAACATCTTTCATCCAAAGGTGGATTTTATACATATTTTTATCACTTAACATGTGCATCATAAATGCACTTTGAATAACAACTTTTAAATCATCTACAGGTTCAAAAATTTCTCTTATAAAATAATCTAGTTCCGAATGAAAAATATTTGACTTATTAAATTTTTAGGTTATAACTTTCAAACTGAATTTTACGTGGTATATGAGCATAAAAACATTTTGCAAACAAACTTGAAATTTACGTAATTTAACGAAAGTTTTCCATGATTTAGTAAAGAGTAAATTAAAGCTTTAACCTTAATTAGCACACGAAATTGGTTTTCAGTAAAAAAGTTTTATAAGTACCTGATAGGTTTTGTTTTAATTCTACAACGGTGATGTTGACGAACGTAATAGATGAACTAAGACGCATAGCATTCCATCTGCTTGATGTTCCGAAAGATACAAAACATGCCTGCATTAACCATAATTCCTCGGACAGCTTTAAAACAACTAATTTCACAATACTCGACCAAAATCTAGTTCCATTGTTTAGCGTGTTCCTCAAACCACTAGTGGATTTCCTCACCACGTGTTGTAGCTGTTGCCTTAAGTTGACTGGGCGGCTTACACGAGAGCTCTCCGTGAAGCCTCCGCGCGACAACCAAGCAGCCCTACCACTCTCTTAGAGCTATCCTTAACTCCCACTTACAAGCGGAGCTCACCATCTTCAAAAGTGAAGTTCACGTACCCGTGGTTGCTTGCAAGATGGCCGTGTTCCTTCCTTGCCAACGCTCTTAGCCCTCGCGTCACTTTTCGCGCAGGCGTTACGTTTAACAATTGTTCTAGTGGACATGAGAACGCCTGTAAGTTATGTAATCCAAGTTACGTTCAAGGTATCCAAGATATCGAAAGTATAGGAGTCCCTGTTAAATACTCCTTATAGGTAAAAATAATATAAACGGAAAGAGTTGTTCTTCTTTATAGTACATTAAATTAATTAACGATTATACGCTAAATGACAGATTTGCAAAATAATAACAGTTAGAACTGTTTTTCCCTCAGAGATATGAAATGTAACAAAAATTTTGTTACACTGCCTCCGATCAAAAAAGAAAAAAAACTTTGAGGTTAATTATATCTTAATATATACATAACCGAGAAGATTTTTTTTATAGACGAAAACTATCGCCTTAACCAAAAGATAAATACAAAAAAGAAGCATCCTAACTAATTTAAGTAAGGGCAAAGTAAGTTTGCACTTTGACCTCTGAACCGAAAAAGAATTATGAGCGACCTCTTGAATTAAGAAGAGGAAAATGGGTTGCAACTAAATGAGTGTGTAGGTAACTCTGCGTACCACACATCCGTCAGGAGTCAGTATAGGTAAGTCGTAATCGGTAAAAAGTCATAATCGGTAAAAGTCAAAATATTGTAGTCTAACACTCGAGTTGCGACCAAACGGGCAACAAAAAAACTAACTTACTTTTCAAAATATAAACTGAAATTCAAACAAAAAGCCTGACACGAACTATCACAAAATAACAACAAAAAGATTTACTTTCTTACTATTACCCTTGACACGATAACCTTACTAATATTAATAGTAAATCGAAAACTCACATCTATATACATAAATATCAATAAAGTTCCAACTATGATTATGTATTTGCTGGTCTCAAAAATTCCAGCTCCATACATTCAGCAAAATTTGATTATTGCCTCTACCAAAAATAAACTGCTCATCAAGCCAACATTCCATACTCATTGTAGCCTACTAATGAATACTTGGCTTCTTCAGCTCATAGCTATTCATAGCCCTATCGCTACTCTTTTCTTTGGGACACTCCAGTCTCAAAAAAAAATTCTCAACTCTACTGTGGCCACACCAAACATCTCGAAACAAAAGCTACTCAATACTATAATGGCCTCACCAATTAGCTTACTTCAACTTACTTGAACAAAACAAACAGCACCTATCTTCCTCACTTACTCTAAACATAACAACACATGACGTGATCAAAATACGTCCACAAACATGAAGCAACAAATATTTGTTTCGCTCCACTACGGGCTATAGCAACAACACGGGCAAAACAACATTTTTGTCCCTCTCGTCCACCACCACCAAATATTCCACCAGTGCACATTTAAAACAATACTAGTTGAGAAACTTTCAATTTCTACCAGCAACGATATACTGGCAAAAGCCTTCAATTTATCATCACCACTCTATCCCATAACCAAATTTATAATATATCCTTTACGACACAAATACTAAAAACGACCAATCAGTCCTCTGGTACATATTCTGGATCTACGACAGAATAGCGTTTTAGATCCTTGACATGCCATCTGCCTGCTTTTGATCCATTTAGATTAATTAGATCGTACACCACATTCGAGCACTTCTTTTTGACTACACTCAAAATAAATTTTGGAGCCAGTTTAGCAGTAAATTTATTAGCCGCGCTCGACAACACCTTATTGGACCTCCACACTTTACTGCCAACCTCAAAAGAAATGTTCCTCCTCCTTAGATTATATCGATTGCTTGACCTTCGATAAGCCACATGCAGCTTCGCACGAACGTCTTCAAATACTTTAAATATACCTTGGTGGTCTGAAACATATAATAGGCGACTACCAGGAACGATTTCAACATCAGCTTCAGGAATAAATCCACTACCGTAAAATTTACCGGATATGGGGACGTGTCGGCCAAAACCAAAAATTCGGAGTATAACCCGTCGACTCATGCTTAGCAGAATTAATAGCAAATTGAATCTGCGCTAACTCAGTATCCCAGGTATCATGTTCTTCGAGATAGGATCGAATAGCTGTCCCTACCGTCCTATTAATCCTCTCAACAAAATTACATTGTGGTGCATAAACAGCATTATACCATATCTTTTGAATTTCAAACCTATTACATAATGACTTAAAAATTCGACCAGCTAAATTTGAACCATTATCGCAAATAATAAATTGGGGCACTCCAAACATTAAAAACACTTTCTGTTCTATAAACTGTTCAATAACATGTGACTTTGCACTGCGTAGAGGATGTAGAATTGTATATTTTGAGAACCAATCTCCTACTACCAACAACCATTTAAATCCTAATTTTGAGCGAGGGAATGGACCCATAAGATCTAACGCGATAATTTGAAATGGAAACTTGGCCTCTTTTTCTTTTCCCATTAAACCTAAAGGACCTGCATTAGAAGATTTTTGCGCACCACACACTAAACATGCACGACAAAATTTCAACACATCTAAATTCATCTTGGGCCAATAATAATGTTCTTGGACTCTAACATTTGTCTTCGAGAACCCAAAATGTCCTGCAACTGAGGGGTCATGACACGATCTGATGACTTCTTCTCTTTGAACTTTCGGCACTAAATATTTCCACTCTACTACATTTGACGACATAGGCAGGTTTGACGGAATAAACTTAAAAACAAACTCGTTCTCAACTTTCCATTGAGGGTAATTCTCAGGCGACGCCAAAATTTTCTCACGTAACGACACATACCAATTTTCTAAATTATCAAGCTTGACCTCTATTAAATTTACGACATGTTTTTCTTCTGGATCAACATCAACTCTACTTCTATGAACTTCGCAAACAACGATAACTTTAGACGTAATAAATTTATATATTAAATTGCTTTCAACCTTCCATTGAGAATAACAATAATTAAATATTTGGGTACACTCTTACACTATGCTCCTAATCAAACTGTTAAGAAAAACTAAAGTGCTTCACAACGCATAAACTTGCTAGTATGACAAACTTCTCTATGAGCCTTACCTAGACTAATAAACAAAAAATTACATCATAACTAACCTCTAATAATGATGACCAAACTGCTAAAGCGACAAACTTACCACGAGTCTCGTTTAGACTAATGTAATGCTGAGCGGCCAACTCTCCACGAGTCCCGTCTAGACTAACATACCGCTATCCGACAAACTACTACGACAAATTTCGCTTAGACTTACAAACCTCTCAACATACTGCGTTGCAATGCGGATATAAATAAAAAATTGCTACCAAAACGAATCAAATCAAAAACGTGCCGATGCACAAGAGCAAATTTTCAAACAATACCTCAACAGCAAAAACCAGTGTACCAAATTCTTAAAGCATTATTTCTTAAATCAAGAAATTAAACAAACAACTATTATAACCAATAAGAATGGAAGATGAACCTACTTCTTTCGCTAACAATCTACCTAGAATTTTCTCTTTTCCATAACCGGCCTAGCACTTTCTATTCCTCGGATTTTTAATTCATATTCCAGCTCTTCTTTGAGTAAGTGAACAATTTGGAATGTTTCAGCCATTTTAAAAAATTTATTATGACAACTTAAAATTATTTTATTTCTTGACCAACTCAATATGACAAAAAAATTTCTTTAATGCGAATCAAACCTGTTGTGACATTCAAATAACTAATGCTTAAAAGACTTGAGGTTCCAGACACGATATAAATCCTATGAAAATTTATAACCAAATTAATTTTGAGTTTATCAACTAAACCAACACATTAAGGGATATTGAAATAACTTATTTTTACAAATCGAACACCAACAAAATCGAGCACCAACAAAATCGAGCACCAACAAAATCAAGCCCCAACAAAATCGAGCACCAACAAAATCGAGCACCAACAAAATCGAGCCTCACACGTTGTGCGCCAGTGAAATATTATTATTTTTTAGTAAAGCTCTTCTTTACTGCACGCTCCACGTTGGTGGCGTCAGTGAAATATTGTTTTGTTTTTTCTAATTGGTTAGTTATGGAGTGAGTCAATTAGTGAACAAAACCTCGGTGGACCCACGAGCTTTACTATATTCGCGGTCTAGTCTGGGAATTACCCCAAGGGTGAGCAATGAGTTTGGGCGTGGGTATATGGTGGGCTCGACTACAAACGGGAACAAAAAAACGAAAATGGACGCCACTGCATCTATATAGACAATGAACAAAACTAAAGTATCCTTTAGGAAGACGCAGAAACCTATAGGATATAATGATTACCAAAAAACATACAAATTACAATAAACAATACCTCTGGAAACCTCTTGGACCTCTGCCCTAGCTTCCACGATGTCGGACCTGCAAGAAAATGTCACACAAAAAAAAAAATATAAGACACCGTTTGTGCCTTACAACAACAAAATATTTCGATCTTTATAGATCGATTGGCCTGAATTCAAAATCTCAATAACACCTTACCTATAAAAAAAAATACTCTACGGGGCATTACTTATTCCGTTTCTATTACCTGGTACTGTATCAACTTTTCTACTTTTGAAATTTTGTTGATCTAATTTAGACAATGTTAATTTTAATTAGTGAAATAAAAAGACGAAGGTATTAATTCAAAATTTAATTTATATGGTATTCTCTTTTGTTGCAAAAATTATTTATAAAAAAAATTAATAATCAATATATAATAAGTTTCAAAAATTTCTTAAAGTGTTTCTCTATAATCAAAATAATCAACATAAAGTAAGTTTCAAAATGAATCTCTAAATTTGCTTCTCTATTTAGAGAGGTCTTAGCATTTATAAATTATTTAATACAGTCTAGGTTCTTAAACATCCATAAAACAGATCTGTTCTGGCTTACAATATTTTTATCTAAAGAACTTGTTACATAAACAGTTCATATGGCTTAAGCATGAAAATTAATAAAAGTCGGTTCAACATATGTTCAAGGCAGCTTAGGTATTCTACTAATCACAACAAATTGCTAGAAAACATCTTTCATCCAAAGGTGGATTTTATACATATTTTATCACTTAACATGTGCATCATAAATGCACTTTGAATAACAACTTTTAAATCATCTACAGGTTCAAAATTTCTCTTATAAAATAATCTAGTTCCGAATGAAAATATTTGACTTATTAAATTTTTAGGTTATAACTTTCAAACTGAATTTTACGTGGTATATGAGCATAAAACATTTTGCAAACAAACTTGAAATTTACGTAATTTAACGAAAGTTTTCCATGATTTAGTAAAGAGTAAATTAAAGCTTTAACCTTAATTAGCACACGAAATTGGTTTTCAGTAAAAAGTTTTATAAGTACCTGATAGGTTTTGTTTTAATTCTACAACGGTGATGTTGACGAACGTAATAGATGAACTAAGACGCATAGCATTCCATCTGCTTGATGTTCCGAAAGATACAAAACATGCCTGCATTAACCATAATTCCTCGGACAGCTTTAAAACAACTAATTTCACAATACTCGACCAAAATCTAGTTCCATTGTTTAGCGTGTTCCTCAAACCACTAGTGGATTTCCTCACCACGTGTTGTAGCTGTTGCCTTAAGTTGACTGGGCGGCTTACACGAGAGCTCTCCGTGAAGCCTCCGCGCGACAACCAAGCAGCCCTACCACTCTCTTAGAGCTATCCTTAACTCCCACTTACAAGCGGAGCTCACCATCTTCAAAAGTGAAGTTCACGTACCCGTGGTTGCTTGCAAGATGGCCGTATTCCTTCCTTGCCAACGCTCTTAGCCCTCGCGTCACTTTTCGCGCAGGCGTTACGTTTAACAATTGTTCTAGTGGACATGAGAACGCCTGTAAGTTATGTAATCCAAGTTACGTTCAAGGTATCCAAGATATCGAAAGTATAGGAGTCCCTGTTAAATACTCCTTATAGGTAAAAATAATATAAACGAAAAGAGTTGTTCTTCTTTATAGAAAATAAGTGTTTTCACTCTTATTTTGGTAGACGGTATGTTAATGCGTTTTACATTTAGTTTAATTTGTAACAAATCAAAAATCACAGATTGCATAAATTGCTAAGTGCCATCCTGGCTTTTATACATTTATGGTTTTCCAAAACGATCCAATCCGAACCAAGTGAAACACATCCCTTGTTTTCCTATTTTAAGCTTAAAAATAAAAGACGTTAATTTGTGTTACTATTATGAAATACAGTTCTAAACAACAGAAGATTCGTTATACAATTTGGCATTAACAGCGTGGTTGAACGTATTGTCATAGAATAATAATAACAAGAAATGACACTCGGGGTTTTAGAACGACCAAATTTCTTTGCGGATGTCTAAAATCCGCCATTATTGTGTTGGTATATCCATAGAATAATAATATGCTCACGCTAGCGCAGCGTATTATTATTCTGTGGTATATCCTTCAACATTTCTTTAGTTTATTGTACTGTTCTTGTTCTAAGTTGTAATTTCACTTCAATAGGTTTCTTTATTACGTTAGAGCCTAAAATATGCAGTTTTACATACAATAATCAATTTAAATATTTAAAGTAATTTCTAACTCAACGTTTTTAAATTTCTCGTTGCACCTGTGTACCAGCAGAATAATGGCCGAACGCATACATTTTTGGTACATGAAAAACAAAGTAATTTATTATGAGTGTCATTTCTTATACGTATTATTATTCTATGGTATTGTAAGTAGAAAGCTATTATCATTTAATCTACTGCATGCAACAAACAAAAAATGCAAAATTAAATTAAAATAAAGTGCGCACATGAATATTAAACCAAGTGGACGAAATAGTTGATGATACAAAATTATTTATACATTTTGAATAAGCAGACAAATTAAGAAGTATTGTGCTTCACCTATGAGATCTAACCCTCCGCCCCCCCCCCCAATTTGTCCGAGGTGTGATTTTTGTGCTATCAGAAAATAACTTACAATTACGTTACACGACAATATACTAAAGAACATCTGCAGCAAAAAATTTATGAACTTATTCTTCAAACTATAAGAACTCATTGATATGTCGTCACTTATAAACCAACGCTCATTTGCGTGCTTTTTATGTGCATATTCGGCATCTTTTAAAAGTACGCTCATAATCCACATTCGGTCCCATACAAACGAACGTTCATTCGCATGCAATTTATGTAATTATTCTGCATCTCAGGTAAGTAACTTGAAAAGACACATGCAGTCCCATACAAACGAACGTCCATACGCATGCAATTTATGTAATTATTCCGCATCTCGTAATGATAACTTGAAGACTCACATGCGCTCCCATACAAACGAACGTCCATTCGCATGCAATTTATGTAGTTATTCTGCATCTCGTAAAAGTAGCGTGGCAAGACATATGCGGTCTCATACAAACGAACGTGCATACACATGCAATTTATGTAATTATTCGACATCTGATAAAGGTAACTTAAAAAGACATATGCGGACCCATACAAACGAGCGTCCGTTCGCATGCAATTTATGTAATTATGCTGCATCTCGTATTAGTCACTTGATGGATCACCTGCGCTCCCATACAAACGAACGGCCATTCTCATGCAATTTATGTACTTATACATCATCTTCTAAGAATTCTTTGAAAATTTATGCGCGGTCTCATACAAACGAGCGTCTATTTGCATGCAATTTATGTACTTATACTTCATCTTCTAAAATTTCCTTGAAAATTCATACGCGGTTCCATACAAACGAACGCCCATTCGCATGCAATATATGTACCTTTACAGCATCTTGTAAGAGTTTCTTGAAAATTCATGTGCGGTCCCATACAAACGAACGTCCATACACATGCAATTTATGTAATTATTCTGCATCTCAAGAAAGTAACTTGAAAAGACATATGCAGTCCCATACAAACGAACGTCCATTCGCATGCAGTTTATGTACTTATTCCGCATCTCGTAATGGTAACTTGAAGGGACATATGTGGTCCCATACAAACGAACGTCCATTCGCATGCAATTTATGTAATTATTCCGCATCTCATAGTGGTAACTTGAAGAGACATATGTGGTCTCATACAAACGAACGCCCATACGCATACAATTTATGTAATTATTCGACATCTGATAAAGATGACCTAAAAAGACATATGCGGACCCATACGAACGAACGGCCATTCGCATGCAATTTATGTACTTATACTGCATCTGCTAAGAGTTCCTTGAAAATTCATGTGCGGTCCCATAGAAAGGAACGTCCATACGCATGCAATTTATGTAATTATTCTACATTTCACAATGGTAACTTGAAGAGACATATGCAATCCCATACAAATGAACGTCCTTTCGCATGCAATTTCTGTACTTATTCTGCATCGTGTAAAAGTAGATTAGTAAGACATATACGTTCCCATACAAATGAACGTCCATACGCATGCAATATATGTAATTATTCTACATCTGATAAAGATAGGTTGAAAAAACATTTTTGCTCCCATACAATCGAACGTCCTTTCGCATGCAATTTATGTAATTATTGTACATCTATTAAATGTACCTTAAAAACACATATGTGGTCCCATATAAATAAACGTTCTTTCGCGTGCAATTTATGTAATTATTCTACATGTGATAAAGGTAACTTAAAAAAACATTTGTGTGCCCATACAAACAAGCGTACTTTCGCATACAATTTATGAACTTATAACTGCATCTTTTAAAGGTACCTTGGAAATTCATGGAAATCCATACAAACGAACGTCCAATCGAATGCAACATATGTAATTATACCACATCTCTTAAAAGTAGCTTAAAAACTCATATGCAGTTCCATACCAACGAACATCTTTTCGCATGCTATTCCTGTAATTCTTCTTCATCCCATAAAAGTTATGTCAAAATTTTTGGGGTTCCATGTTAAGAGACGTCACTTTGTATACAATTTGGGCGATTATAAGCAATGCAGAAATGTCATTTACAAAAGCGTACGTAATCGCAATCTAACTAACACTCATTGAAATGCAATATAATCATTCGAGATACTATAAAAGTGCCTTGATGGTTAATATATTCCTGAAAATTCATGTAGTCTCATACTAACGAATATCCGTTTGCGTGCTTTTTGTGTTGGTATTATTCACAACACAATAGTAGTGAGCGTTCATTTTGTGTAATTTATGTAATTATATATAAAAAAATAGTCTATAAAAACATTTGTAGGTGCATGCTGACAAGTTTCAATTTTGTGTATTAGTCTTGAATATTGTGTATAAATCTCAAAGTGATTGAATTCTTTAAATCCCTTACATACTAACAAATGTACAATTATAGATTTTTTATGTAATTGTGATTTATCACAAATAGATCATGTAGAAATAGGAATGTGATTTGTGTGATTTTTTCTTATTACAAAGATACTATAGAAATTCGATACATGCTAACGAACATCCTTTGATATGAATTATGTGTGGCTATAGTGCATTACGAAAAGTTTATTTGCAAAGACTTGTACAATCACATACTAACGAATACCGATTTGTTAGCAATATTTTGTAAGGAAAAGATATAACCCTAGAACACATGTGTGTTTCCATACTTACACATGCACATTTACGTGCAATTTGTATAATTATTCTATAGCATAATATGATATTCTATGTGTGCTAGGGTTTTTGCTGGTGTTAGGACTTTGCCGCTTGCCGTAGCTAGGGAAGTACATAAGAACTGTAAATTAAATTTTTCTAGATGTTAAAAAAAAGATCAGAGTTTGTAAATTAGTAGTAAGTGGTTTAGTTATAATTATACCTTGCTTTATAGACATATTCCAGAACAAGTTGAGAGACATACTAAAAAAAAAGTTATACTTAATAAATGAATCTCAAAAAAAGTCATTTTAAAAGTTTCAGAAGGTGACCTATCATCTGCTATCAAAATTTTGTGTTCAAATAAAACCTTTTCAGATTATGACAACGCTACACTTGAAAATTTAAAATTAAAACTCCAAAATCTACCCAAACTTCGACACACATTGTAATTTAGTCATTTTTGATAAAGATACTCTATTGGTAATAAAGTCCTTCAAAATCAGCTGGGCTGGTATAGTCGAAACCATGAAAGAAGTCGTCTGCGTCGTCACTTGTATTCGTACGAATTAAATGGAAATTTTAAGTCAATGTAGCATCTAGTTCATAAATACCCAATAAATATTCCGATTTGGAAGTTTCCGTCAAGCTTTTAAAACTTTAAAAAGTATATTCCATTTACAAAAAAACTAAGAAAGATATCCTATTTTAAAGAAAACGCATAATTTTATCAAAGTTAGTCTGTTAAGTATATAATTCAAAACATACGGCACATACTCTTCTCTTTCGTTTTCCCAGATGAACGTGTTCACGTATGCCTTTACTAAAAACACGTACAAATCGTATTTATATCTTTATCATATACATTAGTTAACCTTTTAAATAATCTTAAACGTATGTTTTGAATTGAGTTAGACACCTATGACGTAGAAGACTTCTTTCGTGGTTTCTACTACAGTATATATTCACTTCGCTCCTCGCACCTACAAGACCTTATAAGTTTTTCTACGGGGACTTATGCACAGAATCTTTTGAAATGAATAACATCATTATGTAATCTAAGCTAACTGGAAATATAACAAACGACATATGCCGAGTTTTATACGGAGCATCATTATGCGCTATAAAAAAGAAAGATGGTGGCATTAGACCGATTGCAGTAGGTACTGTCTACCGTATGTTAACATCTAAAATATGCTGCAAACATATACATGAAAACTTAAGGAAATTATTTAGGACCATATGCACAGTTTGAACGTTAAGCGTAGCTTTGTTAAGCGAGCTTATTTAATAAAACTCGGCTTAGAAATATCTCTTATGCACCGCAGCAATAATTATCAATCTTAGTTAAGCCGTTGAGCAGTCGTTTTGCAATGTGACAACGTGGCCCTTCCGGTTTTTTTACTGTCAAATATTTAAAAATCTGTCAGGTTTCAACTGTCTACGTCCAGGTGGGGTATAAATAATTCAGTATTAATTTTGATTTTGTTGTACTTCTGTTTAAGTATTTCATTAAAAACCATTAAGGGACAATGCAGCAGGTACATAAAAAAAGAACACCAAACGTTTCCTATTCCGAAAAGTGCGATTTGATAAAGATTATCGTTGATGATAAATACGCCTCAATTTTGGAAGACAAAAAGACAGAACTACTACAATTCAGAAGCAAAATGCGTGGATTAAAATCGAAGCCAGTTTTAATTCAACCTCAATCACTGGTGTTTTCCGAAGGGCAACTTCATTGAAGAAATGTTATGAAAATAGGAAGAAAGAGCTTCGTAAGACTTTGGCAAATGAAAGGTAACAGGCGAATTGTACAGGAGGGGACCCTCCTTCAAAAATAAAAAAAAAATAGATGAAACCAACGACGTGTTAATGAACATAATTAATCAAAAGACTTTGCTTGGGCTACAAAATACATTTGATGACGATGCTGATGCTATAGTAGTATCACAAGCAAACAATTCGGAATTAGTTAATGAATCACTGTACGAATTTGATTTTGAAGAAGGAGATGTCATAAAAGAAACTGACGAGATACCATTACCTGTAAGTATATTAAAAATCATTCTGTTTTACCACTTTACTAATTATTACTCAAATATTTTGATTAAACAAGGCCATTATGTGACCCAATTTATATAAATTAAAGCATTTTATTATTAAAAATTGTTTGTAGATAAATTATTTGTTATTTTTACAGGGCCCCAACACTGAAACACTCCAATTGCATGAAGATGATACATCGATTTTAGATTGGACAAAATGTTCTTCCAAGAAACTTCGAATGCTTATTAGCAAACAATTGACATTTCATGAAAGTATTGAAAAAACAACTCCGGACATAGAGGTTAGTTTTAATAGTAGTCAATTTCCTATCTTCAAATGGATTTTTTGCAGAAAACTTTGAGCCCAAAAAGAACATCTCGAAGACGACGAGCTACCAGAGTGAAAGCGTTGACCTCTTCTGACGTGGCTAAGAAATATAACTTGCTTCTAGATAAAAGACTGTCTCTTGTGGAAGTTCAGCTTCGTCATATAGAAAAAGAAAATGCACTCATTATTAAAAAACGTCAATTAGAGGTCGAAATATTAGAATTAGAATTACAAGCTAAAAAAAATGAACTAATAGGTGTAATATGTTGAGTAGTATTATTATCTCATGGCGGGTGACGTCACATGCGCAATAGGTTCAATTTAAACTTAAACCTCAAGATTCACAACGCTACAGTACAACCCACAAACATCTTGCTAGCACTGTGGCTTTAATACGTCGTCACGAATATCCCATTTATTACGTTAAGTAAAATATTGTTTGTAAGGACCCCGTTCATGCTGGCGGTATCTAGAAATTCATAAATATATGAAATAAATCCAGACCTCCATATAATATCGGAGCTTTTACTTGTTTTTATTTATAAACAATTCTAGGTTCGTAGTTTCTTTAACCGTAAATATTTGCTGTGGCAACAGTGCACATACTCAGCGGATCCCAAAACTGTATATACCGAATGTGAACCGTAACTGTTACTGTCATTCTCACTCTTATCAAGGTCTTATTGTTTTCAGTTTTCCGTTTTAATATTTGTATCAAGAAAAAGTCATCAAAACAGTTTTTTTCAAAACTAACTGATAGTTAATTTCTTCAGGAATGAAATTATTTAAAAAGAATGTTCGTTCAATAATTAATTATGATATTTTTTAGAGTAATATTATGAATAAGAAGGAGGTGATTCATAGTCAAGGACGACAGATTATTTTTAATGTGTTTCAATATTTGAAACGCATAAAAGATTCGGGCGCCTCCAACCTGAACAATTTGCAAGAGATATATGCAATTTATAATAATATTAATATAACAAATGATATAAAAACTTTTTGGTATTAATTAAAAATTGTTTTTGTTTTGTTTTTGTTAGTTACAACACCATGAGGTGTCATTGTGTAAACAATTTCTTAAAACGTTTTTGTAATAAATCTTAGTAATATTTTCGAGGTGGGCATTTAACATTTTTATAGTGTTTATAGTTTGTGTTTAAAACAAAAACGTCTATTGATTTGAAAAAAACGAATATGTAGTACTACCAAATTGTTTTTGTTCTACTAGTGACTATAAGTGATAAAATATCTTGTGTGCACTGATCCAATCAATTAATAATCTGGGGTATCACATCTAACAATAAGCTCAGATCATTTTTATAGAAGAGCAAAAATCAACATAAAACTATTTAAAACACATTCCTTGGTTGCTCGACAATTTTTGCTCTGGCAACACTGTACGTGCAAGCAGTCGATGTTTTCTAGTCTCACTTTTTTATTTTGATTATTAATATACGTATTTTCTCGAATCTAATGCGCATCTTTTCTGTACATTTTTAGTTTCAAAATTCAGGGTGCGTATTAGAATCGATGGCGCACTAAAATAGCATATTTTCTGCAGATTTGATTAAAACCATATTTAATGCGTGCGTTGGAATAATTAACAGACCTTGCTGTTAGTATACCTAGTAAAACGATACTATTTATTTATAATTTTAATTAATTTATTTATTTATAGATAATAGACAGACAGACAGACAGACAAACAGACAGACAGACAGGACAGACAGACAGACAAACAGACAGACAGACAGACAGATATTTATTTTATGTAACAAACTACATTGGCTATTTGTTGACATTAACTATAAATACTGAGTATTGATACATGGTATTAGTAAAAATCAACAAATATGAGTAATTGACCCAACAGGATGTTTATATCCTGTTTGTAGTAGATTGGAGAAACTGCCTATTCACTTTCTTACTGATAAGTCATACTGTTCATGGAATTTAAGAGGGAACAACTGACAACCTGCTACCTCAGTTTCAGTTTGTTCCCATCCGCGAGTTCGATAACTTAACCTTTATAGTAGACGTACTGTAGAAAACGCGTAATTCGTATTCGTGTATCGCATTGTAGACGGTAGCCTGCTGTAGTGCACTTACGACCTATACTAGGTATTGTTTTCATTCAATATGGACCGGAAACAGAGAAGAGTGTCGTATAAAGCCAGTTTCAAGAGAAGAAGGATTATTTTGCATGCTGAACGACATGGAAACTGGCAAACTGCAAGAGAGTTTAACATAGCAGAGAGCAACATTAGGTTATGGCGGCAGCATAAAACAGCCATTTTTTCTTGTCGGGCATCAAAAAAAAAACTAACAGGGCCTCAGCGAGGAAGACATCCCCAAGTTGACACCAAAGTGCTAGAATTTGTTATTGAGAGCAGAAGAAATGGACTACCCGTGACTAGTAAAACAATACAACGTAAAGTTTCTGAAGTGGCTGCCGACCTGAAAATACCGCGTGATGTGTTTAAGTGTAGTCGTGGTTGGGCTGAGCGTTTCATGAGAAGAACTGGACTGTCATTGAGACGGCGAACGTCTGTATGTCAGAAACTCCCTTCCTATTTCGAAGAAAAATTACTTAATTTTCAACGTCATGTAATTAGGCTTCGACAAAAGGTCAATTATCGACTAGCACAGATCGGTAATGCGGATGAGACACCAATTTGGTTTGATATGACAAGCAATTACACGTTTGAAGAGAAAGGTGCAAAAGAGGTACGAATAAGGACGAGTGGATGCGAAAAGCAGCGTATTACCGTAATGCTGGACATTAAGGCAGATGGCAACAAACTTCCTCCATTTTAAATCTTTAAAAGAAAAGCGTTACTAAAAAATAAAACAACTTGCCATTTCTGCCCCAGTGATGTAATTGTACGATTCCAGGAGAAAGAGTGGATGGCTGAGAACCTAATGCTGGAATGGCTTACAAATGTGTGGGGTCAGCGACTTGGCGCTCTTCTCAATACCACATTGAGGCTTTGCTTATACTCCTTCTGAGGCCATATGACTGACCAAGTTAAAAAAAAAATGTCTGATATGAACATAACACTCGTTGTCATTCCAGGAGGTATGCGTCCATTTTACAACCACTGGATGTCAATGTAGATAAATATTTAAAAATAAAGTTCGAGAACAGTACAATAAGGGTTATGCGATCCAAATCGTGAACTGACCCCGACCGATACTGTTTCGCATTGGATTTCAGTAGCTTAAATAAAGCAAATTTTTCAATTAGCTGGATTTTTATTTAGGTACATGTACCTAGATTTCTATTACCTTATTATTGTTGCGATGTAGGTGATGCGCATTAGATTCGGGAAAATATTAAAATTGAAAATCTTGCACATCAAAAACGAGCTGCGCATTACATTCGATGGCGCATTAGATTCGAGAAAATACGGTAGCTCCTCCTCGCGCAGGATTTTTCAAGGTCACCCGCCATGAGCTAATAATACTACTATACACCCTTTGCCTTTTTTGTTTAGCTTTTTTGTGTAGGTATTGATGTAAGTATTTACCTGTAATTTAATATAAGCACTTCTGATAATAAATAAACAAAGGTATTAATATCGTATTTATTTATATTTATACATTGAAACGTCATAAATGTGCAAAATAATTATTGATAATTTTTTCTAAAATCGTATTGCAAATTTTGGCGTGGATTAGCTTGGCCTATTCGACCTTCTTCAATTAAATATTCAACTTCATCGGCATTAATGCCAATTGGAGGTGGTGGAACATCTATTCTCATCCTACGAGCAATATTGTGTAGCACTGCAGTAGCAATAATTATTGTTAACGTGGTTTTCCACTTTACATCTCATCCCATAACAGAGTGCAGGGAATCGCCTTTTCCAAATACCGAATGTACATTCAGCTGTGTTCCGTGTTCTAATATGTGCTTCATTATATAGTTGTTGTGCTTGTCTAATAGGATTTGCCAGTGGTGTTAGCAGATATGATTTCAGAGGATATGCGGTATCGCCTGAAAATGAATATGTATAGATAATAGAAATGATAGAATTATTGGTGGTATTTCATGTTCACATTAAATTTAAAAATGCAAAACTTATTAGTAGTCGCCTACCAAGAAGAACACTTGTTCCAAATTCACCAGCCTCAAATCTTCTCCTCAATCGGCTGTTGTTAAAAATAGTAGCATCGTGACTTGAACCTGGTCATCTAGCAACGATATTAACAATTACAAACTATTACAAACTACTTGCACATTTATAGAAAAGTATGATTTTCTGTTTCTGAATACTTCCCCTTCCTCTCCTCCTACAAAAACTAACATACTTGATACTATTAGTTTTTATTTACCTGGAGAACGTATTTTGATGTGTTTAAAATCAATGGTTCCAACGACCCGAGGAAAACGTGTCACACGATAAAAGTTACTTTGAATCACTGTGCTTTCTCTGGGAGTTCTGGGTAATGTAATAAATTTATTATGTAAACCAACAATTGCTTCAGATACTTTTTTTTATTATACATAACACTGTACTCTGATCCATTCTCATACAATCTCCAACATTTATTTGGTGCGCATTACTAGCATAATATAAAAGGGCTGTTAGCAGTTGATTCATAGGGGATACACAATTGTTTCTAAAATAAAATATTTTTTCACATATTATACACTATTTATATTTTCTATATTACAACTCTATATCATATTCCAGCTTATCTTGAAGCAACTCCAAAATAGTAATTGCACATTCCTTTGTAAACCTAAACTTGCGAAAAAACGCCATATCACTCAATTCCTGTATATAATCAACCCTGTTGTAAATCTGCTTTGGAAATCCAAACTCAATTATATCTAGCATTTCGTTGTCATCTTCAACCACAATTTCATCTTCTATTTCCATTTTTTATATAACTATAAATGACACGTTTTTAAAAAACTAAACTTTTGGGCAGTCAGTAATAAAAAACAGGTGATTTTATGGGTTATGTTATATATATTGTATATAGGCGGGTCGTTGCTTGAGAACCGTCGTATATAATTTATCAATATTAAAATATTTAAGCTCGGCTGATATACTTAAGCCGTCAAATATCTAGGTTTACCTAAAGCCAGACTTTAGTCCTGTTTTATTAACAGTAGATATGAAATTAATACTTTAAGCAAGCTTAACACTTAAGCTCGGCTTATTTTTCTACGGTGCATAAGGTCCTTAGACCACTACAATTTGGTTTTGCAACCCTAAATGGTTGCGAAATTGTAGCTCACGCTGCTCGCATACGTTTAAATAACTTTCACGAAGAAAAAATATTATTGAAAATAGAGTTTAAAAACGCTTTTAATTCGATACATAGACATACAATTTTTGATAAAATTCATAAACATACTACAAATTTGTCCACCTACATAAGACAATGCTATGAACACTTTTCGTTTCTTTCTTTTGATAAAAATATAATATATTCAGAAAGGGGACTACAACAAGGAGATCCGCTAGGGTCGCCCCTATTTTAGCAATTAACAACTTAATTAAATGTATAAACACAGAGTTTAATGTATGGTATCTAGACGGTGGTTGCATCGGCGGCAATCGGTTTTTGTAAACTTTAAAACAATAATTGAAAATTCGAAATGTATAGGATTGAAAATTAATTTTGAAAAATGCGAATTACTAAACATTTCACCAAAGAATAGAAAATACATTCAAGGGCTATTCAACTCTATTGCCCCAAATATTGCCATATCATATAAAAATAATTGGACTCTACCTGGAGCACCTCTTTGTGCAGAATCAATCTCCAACTGTCTAAATAAAAAAATTGATTCATTATCAATATTGACCGATCGACTACGATCCAATATGATCTCATCACTTATATCATTCTTCCTACTTAAAAATTGCTTTGCAATTCCCAAACTGACATACATTCTAAGATGTAGTCCAACCTGGATATACCATGACATAGTAAGTTTCTTCGGCAATTTACTACACAATACTCTAGAGGAAATACTAAACATCAAACTTAATCCAACCGAATGAGCACAAGCTTCATTACCTATTAAAAGAGGTGGTCTAGAAATCCAAACGGCCAATTCACTTGCGTTACCAACATTTTTATCTTCAATTAATGCATTCTGGCTTCTAATTCAAAATATCTTTTTAAATTTCGAAAATGTTCCGAACGAAACTCTACATCTAGAGACAGAAGATTTATGGAAATCTAAAACAAAAATAACTAATATCCAGAAAGAATGGAACATATACCTTTAGTAGATATTGCTTCAAAAAATATGCTTGAATCTGCTTCAAATCATATACATAAGGCATGCATTCTTGCAGTTTCATCAAAATACTCAGGTATTTGGCTAGAAGCCCTACCGTTGGCTTCATTAGGGAATTTATTAGACAACAATTCTTTTAGAATCGTTCCAAGACTTAGATTAAGCGCGAAGTTATGCACACCACATACATGCATCTCCGAAACTAAAGTAAATGAATTAGCCATTCATGGACTTAGTTGTCGTCTTAGCGCAGGCCGTCACGTACATCATAAAATTATAAATGACCTAATTAAACGAGCGCTAGTTTCAGCTGACGTTCCTTCTATCCTTGAACCTTATAATTTATTCAGAGATGACGGAAAAGGCCAGACGAATTAGTTTAATACCATGGAAGTTAGGGAAAGCAGCAATTTGTAATTTTACTTATTGTGACACACTTATTCCCTCACATGTAACTGAATTGTTCACATAAACCCGGTGTTCTGCAGCAATTGCTGGAGAAAACAAAATTAAAAAAATATTCTTTCTTATCAAATCTTTATCTATTTTATCCAGTTTCGATCAAAACCTTCGGAACCTTTGGAGAACTAGGATTAAAAGTCTTAAAAGAAATAGGTAAAAGAATTACACACAATACCTACGACAATAGAGCGACTAACTTCCTGTTACAGAGGATCGCATTAGCAATTCAAAGAGGAAACGTTATTTCTGTTCTCGGAACAATCCCACCATCTAAAAATCTAAAAGAATTTTCTTTTCTACCTTCAAAATCTTTAGATAATAACACGCACACTAAAAACAATAATAAAACAGATCCAATCGATAAACATGTATCTGATTTATCTTACTCAGATTTAATTAGAAACCAGAAGAATGACCATCGATCTCGTACTATAAACAACCTAAAGGAAAACGTTAATGTTTCAAAAACAAACAATATAATGGATAATGAACTCACATCCAAAAGAGAAAGTATGAAAGATAAAAAAATGGGAGAAACAAAAAGACAAAAAGAACTTAATGTAAATTTTCCAAGAATACGTGGTTTAAAAAATTTGGGCAATACTTGCTTTTTCAATTCCGTTATACAATGTCTTGGACAAACACCATACTTATTACAATTGCTTTTTGAAAATTCAGAACAATATTTCCAATTACCTAATTCATTTGAAGAAGCTTTTGAAAAAGGGCACTATTTAAAACACGTTTTAGCACAAACGCTAAAAGAATTACTAAATGGTAAACCAGAAATATATAACCCCAGTATGCTGTTTTCAAGACTTAAGCAAACAATGCCACAGTTTGCTGGAAACAAACAACACGACTCAGATGAATTGCTAAGACATCTATTAGAAGCAATACGTGAAGATCATTTAAGAAATTATCAAGCAGTAATTTTACAAAAACGGAACTAAACCCAAAAATAAATTCATTATGTACTGAAAACTATAGAGAACGTATACAGATTTATGAACAGCAGAACTTTGAGCTATTATTACCCACTGAACAGATATTTCGAGGCACATTAATTAGTACAATTCAGTGCCAAGATTGCAACCACATTTCACATCGAGATGAACCCTTCCTTGAACTGAGCTTGCCAATATCAGAAAAACAAGTTTCTCCATTAGTTCATCACAAAATAAAAGAATTTGACGAACATAAATCATCACAACACCAAATAAAGAAACAAACACTTATAATTAAAAAATCCCACAGAAAACAACAAACGTGCTCTAATCAAGTAGGATCTATTGACAACCAATCTGTCAACAGCCGAATTGAAAAAACTAAAGAAAGCAGTTCAAAAGGTGAATCTTACATTAATAGAGAAGATACCATCGACAGAAATATATCCTTATTTAACGACAACAAGAAAATACATAATGTATATGAAGATTTTGATATATACCAAGATGAAAAAGCAGATGAAGAACCTTATGTAAACGGATACATATAGAAATACTATAGTGCCAAAATATCAATGTGACAAAATTGATTACTCCGTGCAATCTTGTTTAAACCAATTTACCGCATGTGAGTTACTTACCAGAAATAATAAAATAGTCTGTGATTGGTGCACAAAGAGACAAGTTGGACTTGATAAAAAACTGTTTATACCAATGCCATTAAGCAAATTTTAATCAACATTCCACCTCCTGTATTGATTTTACATTTAAAGAGTTTTCAAACCCTAAGATTTCGGTCAACAAAATTGAATGACCAAGTATCGTTCCCTATATTACTGAATTTAACACCATTTTACTTAAAAGAATGTCAAAACCTCCAAGGGTTGAACTTTAATCAATCCAAAGTGCTATACACATTATATGGCGTTATACAACATAACGGTTCTATTCATCATGGACACTATGTCGCATATGTAAAAGTAAGAACGACGTTAGACAACGACAGTCACCGTTGGCAATTCCTATCTAAAAATAAAAAACATTTATTGTTTCACAATGCAAAACCACAAAAAGTAATACTGACATTCCAATGGGAAAATGGTACTATATTAATGACTAAAATATTTCAGAAGTGCCCGAAAAAAAAGTCCTTGAGACACAGGCATATTTATTATTCTATGAACGAATATTGTAATGTTTTAACTTTAACTAGTTGTACATGTATGTAATATTTTTTATTCGATTAAAGACGCTTTCAACTGAGGCACTGATTACAGTTGGACTTCCATATTTAAACATAATCGCTAGTCATAGTTTTGTCTTCAGTGTCAGCGTCATCAGTTGAATCTGGACGTGTTTCAGTTTTTTCATACAACTCCATATTCTCTAATTTGCCGAGACGACCTTCTATTCGAGTTTGCAAATATTGCTTGTTATTTTCGCATGAATTTTTCAATCCCATAATGATGTTTCTTTTGTTTAAATACAAGGAAATTCTAAAGATTTCACTCAACGGTAACTTCAAGTTTTCATAGTTTGTATTAGTAACAAGTAGATCAATTGAAGGCATATACAGTTGTTTAAATCTTGGGTGGGTAGTAACAAAGCATGGCCACGTATTTACATGATGCATGACATGACAAACATCGTCACTGGTTTTATCGTGATTTATTGATGTAAAAATTCAACATTGTTTCTGTTTTGAATACAGAACCAACACAACCCTTTCTGGGCATTTGCATACCTGATAGCAGAATCACTTGCTCATTTTTTCAGTGTTTATAGAAATAAGTACAACAGTGAGATTAGTATAGAACATTTAATTACATAATTAGCAAATCTAGTACAAAATTGTGCACCTTGGCATTTAGCGCGCGTAGTAAGCCACGTTACACACTCGAACTACTGATACGTACTATCCTTGCAGCAAGTCGCTTCAAGGATCCCAGATTAAGTGGGGCGAGAATATAAAACTAGTTTCTAATACTAGCTACAGTTAAACAAAATTTACCGAATGAAGGAAAACCTTTAACATACTGGCTTCCTTGAAATCACCAAGGTTTCAATAGAGCAAAATGAAACATGTAAATTGAATAAGCTTGAGTTATAATATTAAAATTAAGTGAAGTCAAAGGACATAAGTAGTAAGACCTAAAGAACATATAGTACAATCAAAATTAAGAGCTAAGCTAATAAAATACGACTAAGCACAAAAACGCTAATTCATTTCAGGAAACACACAAACGGTGCACTCAACGCTTGCATAGGTGTCCATTTGGAAGACGTAGAGTGACGTTTCTAAGGATACCGTCTGCAGCGGGATGCAGTTCCACTACCCTACCAAGAGGCCATCGTGGGGGGTTCCCATCCTTTATCAGTACTAAGAAACCAATTAGTAATAATTAAGGAAGGATTTTGTACCTTTTGACCCTGCGTTGAATTTCAGGTACAACCTGACGATTCCAGCTCTACCAAAAATGCTGTACCAATTTCTGTACTCAACGGTACAATGTTAATCTACTTTCATTAGTACTCAGTAAGTTAGGTTCAGGTAAGGCACATAAGGATCTTCCGATTATAAAGTGGCCAGGAGTCAAAGGACAAAAGTCAGAAGGATCGTCAGACAGTGGTGAGAGTGGACACGAATTTAAAGCAGCTTCAATCTGCAATAAAGCAGTTTGCAGATCCTCATAATTTAAATTAGTGTTACCCAAGACTCATCTGAGATGAGTTTTAGTATTTTATACCCTGCTCCCTCACAAACCTCCCTGACGAGGAGCACACGAGGAGTAATATATTCCCAAGTAATACCTTCGTTAGTTAACAACCTGGATATCCTTTCATTGCTATCCTTGATGTTTAAAAATTCAAAAAGTTGTCGTAACTCTCTATGTGCTGACAAAGTGTGTAGTGTTGTCAGAAGAAATTGTTTTAGGCTTGCCTCTACGAGCAATAAATCTTTTTAGCACTGCCAAAAAGATATCAGTAGAAAAATCTGTAACTAAATCTAGGTGTACGGCCTTCGTGACCAAACCCCTTTTTGGTAGTTCTACTACCAATTTTTCATATCTGCTATTTTTAAATCTCTGTCTCAATTTCTGTTTCAGAGTTCCTTCTGTGGGATTTGTTGCAGCAAATTTCACCACTGCAACCATAACAGGTGAATCTGAGATACAATCTGTTCATTTATCGATATTATAAACGACCCTACAAATAATACTATTTACCGCTGATGACATGCAGTGCATTGATGTAAATTTTATTAGTCTACGTAGTCATATCTAAGTGACTGTCATAAGAAAATATATTTGTTGTTAGAACCTGTCAATCAGTGGAAAAATACTTATAATTTTAGCGTTTAATAAAGGATTTAAATCAACACTCAAAGTCTGTACTAATCCACGGTTTTCTAAAATTCTAAAATTTACAAGTTGCTAAAAAATCATTACAACTAGCTCTGAAGGCAACTAATGAACAAAATTAAAGAGCAAGGAAATGCGGCCGGCAACCACCATAATTGTACGCATGAGCGTTGTCGGAATCAGTATAGTGTTGATAATATGGTTAAATGTGATAAATGTCTGCGATGGTACCATTTTCAATGTGCAGGAGTGAACAATTCAATTGAAAATCGGGACTGGATATGTAAAAAGTGTCTAGCAGAGCAAAAATCACATGAACAACGTTCAAGACTGGATAGTAAAACATCCAAAGCACACTCTATTGCCCAGTTAGAGCTTAGCCGCTTAGAAAAATTAAAACAGATTCAAGAAAATTTTGTAAACAAGAAATATAAGATTTTAAAAGCTATTTCCGGCTCAGGTACTGAAACAGAGGCACATTCCAGCTCTGTCCCGTCAAGCGAACATGTAGCCAGAATAATGCAATGAGTCGAGGACACTAGACAGGGAAATAAATTTGAAAAAAGCAACTCAAACGGTACCCCAAGTCTCCTGCACAACGGCAAAATCTAGTAACAACATCTACGTAAATTTCAGAGGGGAGCGAAAATAAACTTTAGGTATTGTTATAAGGATTCTGATGGCAAAATGCAATAGCTGTTAGGGGGTAGTTAGTTTTTTTAGCTATATTTTTCACGTTTCACAGTATTTTTCTAATTCGATCTTCAATTTAAGAAATAATGCACTTACTTTTTTTCCACAAGAAACACAAAAATGTTTCAATGGAAAAACATAGTACGTGCAGTTGCTAATAAAAACAGAACCATTTTGCAAAGGAAAAACATGGTACTGGCAGTTGCTATTTTAGAACTTCTAGAAATTCGCAAAAATCCAATGGAAAATCATTGTATAGTACAATACTAAAAAATAACATATTTTTAATATATTTAATTAACTGACACATAATAATAAACGTATCATACAAATTTTGAGAAAAATAAACTAAAACAGGACACAAAACTAAAAATAAAAAGTACATAATACCTAACAATTTCTACATGATTTGATAGTAGATCTGTTGACGTATCAGAAATTGAAATACTATCCCAGAAAATTTTTTTAACTGGAGGCATTTTTGGAACAAGGTTGCTCAGGATTTTTTGTTTTTTTAGATGCATTAATTCCTTGATTACACTCCTTTGTTCCTGGCATCGATATATCAAATATTGGTTTTAAAAAGTTAGCAAAAGAAATGTCGTTATCAGTATGTCTGTTATTGTAATAGATCAGTTTTGCGCCTTTTCGAAATTTGGCTACTTTAATGCTAGCTAACAACGGCATCGTATTACTGAGATCTTGAGAATTTTTGCGATGTTGTCGCTGTCGAGAACCTTCTTTAAAGTTATAGAAGTCATTGTAATTCAATATGAATGTTTTATTTTGACGAGAAGTTTTAAGTATTAAATCATTTAAGTCATTAAATTCAAAAATATTGGCAGTTTTTTCCAAACTTTTCGAATTCGTCTGTGCATTGCATGCAATTTCATAAAAGTGTGACCCGCTTCAAAGTATTCAAAAGTGACAGTAGAAGGGCCCCAGTTAGTGTTAACAAGGCAAATGAGCGCGGTGTATAATTTCCAGTTTTTATTTTGTGCACTACAATTATCACACCAAAAAGTAAAATTCTTAATGTCACCAGTCGTGCATTTGATGACAGCACAAAAACTCGATGCAACATCTTCAGCATTTAGCCCGTTAATGGCTTCATGCCATAAACACATACATTTTCATATGGCTTATTCAAAGCAGCAAAAGTCTCATTGAAAGTAACTAATCTACTAATAAAAAATGATGATTTCAGTGACATTTTAGGAAGGAGTAATATTTTTTTCATATTTACCAAGGACAACCTGTAACACTAATCCTACTGTGTATCCCGATCAGATTGATATGCCACCTTAGCATCAGTATATAATGTTTGATGCAGATCAAAAGTTAGGTATGACGAACAAGAAGCTTCATCCCTACCTTCCGTAAAATCTATACATCCTACTTTTTCATGATGTTTATGTTCTGTACAAACATCACAGTCATCTTGACTGGGCTGATCAAATCCTATATTCTCCGCATTAAACTCTTGTCTGTACTTCTCATAGAATATGTGCTAAAATTTTTCGCATAGTCTTTCCACATAGTAACAATACTTAAATCAGATGAAAGGTACCTTCTATTGGGAGCGTGAGCAAGCTTGTAATGAGAAACCTGCAGATGGTAGGAGTTAATATGCCCTTTTAACAAGGATACGTTTTTTTATATTAGATGGAGCTGATTTGCCTCTTTGATCGACGCACATCTTCTCAAGTCTAGTATTATTTGATATAATCATTTGTTTTATTAATTCTGTTATCATTCCGTCTATTTTAAGGCCATCACTATGAAGAAACATAGTTTTGCATACTACTTTCTTTGCTCCGTCAGATATAACCATAGTGTATATTAGCGATAATTTTTTTTTAATTAACAGCGTTTACCTTTCTTCGTTTTACATCTTGCCTTGTTATGTGATCGTCCAAATATTGCCTTTTCTCACCAAACGTCAGTTTCCAAAATGATTGGCATACTTGCAATCGCTTCTCTTTGGTAAAATATTGCGAACAGTTTTTTAAACATTCACATGGAGGAAGCACCTCGTATTTATCCAAATTATTGGTTATTTTTTGTTTTTGTGTTCGAGCTCGCTTTTTTGGAACTGGTGTTTCTTTATCTGTAAGTTTCATATTTAAACTTGGTATTTTGAACAAAATGAAATTACTCACCATCTATTTCTGTAACATCTCGCTTTCCATTTCGAATACAGGGCTTACTAATAATTCTATTTTTTAGAATTTTTTCTTGGTTGTTACTATCGCTTGTTTGGACGGATAGATTGTTTATTATTGCTCCTAAAGTTGATCTATTTCTATTTTTTTTCAGTTGCTGTGGGATTATAATCAGGCTCAATATTTGAATCATCTAGTGGGCTTTCGCTCTCGCAGTCGTTAATTTTGTCATAGTCGTGATTTTGTACTAAAAGGGACTCTAAATAGTAATACTGTAATATATTAAAACAAGAATTACCATTGCAGAATACTACCAGTTGTAATTCAGTTAAAACTACTTCTTGACAGGATACATAATCAAGATGCGTTTCAACTCTTACTTCGTCATTGAAATTTCAAACGTTTTCTTGGTTGGGAGTTGTATAATCTTGCTGATCTAATCATTCATATATAGGATATGATTCATCAGTAGTCAATCTAAAAAAAACAAATTGCAGCTTTTATTAGAAAATGTAAAGTGCTACTTTTAACATAATTAAGCATCTCCGCAAAATAACAAAGTTGTAACAGAGTAAGCAATCTTGTATATTATTTGAACTAGACTAATTTTTTAACTAGAAATACAAATATGTACCCTTCTGCCTGAGAAAAGCTGCAACTGCTGCTGTTATTCTCTGTATTATTAAGATTAAGTCTTTTGTTGTCCAAATCTGCCTGACTTTCTAACATATCGTTGTTCGTCACCACTTTAACACGTATTGTTCTACCAAACTTGAATAATTATCATCAAGATATATAAACTAACTATGTAGATAGGCATGTTTTTAATAACATTGGGTTTTGCTGATATTCTGAAAATAAATTAAACAACCTTAATACTACCTACAACTGATATCATTAATCCCTAATGTTACAAGAAGCTTTCCCTGTGAAGACATGGCAATAACATAAAAGAGGTTGCTGTGATAATACTATATAGTATATACCACAATGCCACAAAAACACTTCTGTGATTTATGTAGATATTTATAACCGCCTGTCCAAAATGGAAACAAAACAAAATTAACAAAGTAAATGATGCAACAAAACAATTACTTCAAGGAGTAGCATTAAAGACTAACTTCCGCTGGATTTGATCTACTATCATGACTACTAACAATCCTGAATCGATTCAAGCAACACAAAATAGCAATATAAGGAGACATAGCTGAAATGTTTCACCAAATTTGTATAATTGAGTCCGACCAACATGTACAGAGGCTTCTTTGGAGGAACAGAAATGCGAATGTTAAACCAGAGGTTTACCTTATGAGAGTGTTGACGTTTGGGACTACTTGTTCACCAAGTTCTGCACAATTTGTTAAAAACAAGCATGCAGAAACATTTGCTTCTATGTATCCTCGAGTGGTATACGCCATTCAACAAAATCCTTATGTTGATGATTGGCTTGACAGTACCAACACAGAGGACTAGGTGATTGAGCTTGTACGAACTGTTAAACATGTGCATGCACCAGGAGGGTTTCACATCAAAAATTGGCTTTCAAATTCTGACTGTGTACTTGAAGCGGTTGGGAAAATCTTCGTCCGATAAGGTTCTGGGATTATAGTGAAACTCAAAAAATAATTTTTCTCTTTCGTGTTAAACCCAAAAAGAATTGAAGTTGAAATCTTGCAAGGCCAAAGCAAACCTACAAAAAGAGAAGTTTTGAGGACACTTATGCCAATCTACTATCCCTTAGGATTTATATAATTTTTTCTCGTATATGTCAAAACGGTAAAAATCCCTCAATGTAATTTGGTAATGAATGGGTCACTTACTATTTAAACGCACTTACTGGTAGATGCAAGTTAAAATGCTTATGCTGCGGTAGCATATTTACGAATTCTAACTGAAAACGCAATCGATGTTATGCTAGTTAGTTCGAAAACTAAAATGATTCCCCAGAAACCCTTGTCTATTCCACGGCTTGAATTGCAAAACGCCTGGCCTGGTCTGGTCTGGCTTGGCCCAATCAATAATAAAAGCACATTCATTTAACATTTGCCGCCGAGTATTCTGGACGGACTCCAGTAATGTTTTGGGCTGGATTAGATCTGACGCTAAAAGTTATAAATGGTTTGTTAGTTTGAGAATTGGCGAAAGCCTGGTGTTGGATGTTAATGCACTGGTTCAATTGCACAAAATAAAAACAATATTATTAAAACTGTATATTTTGAATGTAAAGAATTAAACATAGTTATTAAAGAGCACATCTTGTGCTGTGTACACCATGGATTCTCGTGCACAACAACAACGTAAAAACGTAAGTAGCAGACGCAGCTGTCCATAAAACTGGTAGTGGGGATTTTAATCCACTAATTTTAAATTTTAAAGTAAACAATTCTAAACATGCCCCCCGCGTTGAAATGGAAAGGCATTTTAAAATCTTAAACAAGTACATATAAGAATGATGTAAATATTAGTATTAAGTACATAACTATATGCAATGTATAACACAGAAGTCTTTCAACAAAGGCATGAAAACCAAAGAATCTAGTCACTTTAATTTATTTTAGTCTCTTCTATAGGAAGTGGACATATCCTCGAAAATGTCCTTTTGATTATTCTCTTGGAAGTACGAATGGATGCAACTCTGGAGATACCATCGCGCTAGGCTGTAGGGCTACAATTCGTCCAAGTTTTCAATGTAACGAATGAAGTTAATCATCTTTGATAAGAACCATTTGATTCTCTAGTAGTGTATGTTGATTTTTGAACCATGTTACACGAGTTTGAAGTTCACCTATATATTCGAGCCCAAAAATGTTGTGGAAGCTGCTGAATGTTTTGATACACTGATAATGGAAAGACTGGAATGTCTGCTAAACAATGCTCAGCTATCTAGTTTGCTGTATGTCCAATCAGAAAGTCAAAGAATTAAAATCATTCGAGTCACAAGAGATAGGTGATATCTGGAGTTCAGGATTGCCTCCTCTTGTAATAATAATGTTGTAAACTCCTCAAATGTTAATAAAGTATTACCAACAACTCTCTTTATGTATTTGCTTGACTTCACCCCTGCTTCCCACAATCCAACGAAATGTGGAGAGTTTGGGGATGAAGTGCCAATTTATTTCATCAGTAGCAACCATTTCTGTTAATTCAGAATGTTTATCTTTTAAGAATTGACCTAACTCATGCAGTTCATGCTTAGCACCAATGAAGTTAGTGCCGTTGTCAGAAAATATATGTAATGGTTTTCCACGGCGAGCAGTAAACCGTCTCAACGCAAGAATGAATGACTCAGTTGTTAGGCTAGTGACCAATTCAAGATGTACAGCTCTCGTAGTAAAACAAAATGAACAAGTATATGTATGCTTTGGAAGTATTTGATCCACGACCCTTTTTGTCTTTTATGAGCAATGGACCTGCATAGTCTACGCCAGTAGTCATGAACGGATGGGAAGAAGTAACACGCAATGAAGGAAGATTACCCATAAGAGGATTTAGATTTTTCGGAGAAGCACGAAAGCAAGTTACACAACATCTACAGATTTGATTAAACAAATTTCTACCTGCAGTTATCCAAAATCGTTCCCTTGTATAGGAAAGCAGCAATTGAGATCCGGCATGTAGAAGTCTTACATGCTCAGAAGAAACTATAAGATATGATAATCTACGTTTGCCAGAAAGAAGTACTGGGTGCTTATTGTCAAAAGAAAATTGTGAGTTTCACAAACGTCCACCCACACGAATGACACCATCCTCATCTAAGAATGGATTCAAATGCAGAATTTGATCACAAGTTTTGATCGATTGATTTTTTTGAAGCATTTTAAGTTCTTCCTTGAAGGAATCACTTTGAGCACGTTTAACAAAGTTGAATAATAGAATGATTAATCTCACTACCACTGAGTAATCCTAATATTCTATCATTTACAGTTATGAACAAACCGTAAGCAATAGGCCATTACACGAACAAGATAAGGAAATCTAAAGTAATTATGAAACTATATAAACTCTGTCAAAACAACTACACAATTAAAAATTTGCTTTAGTTCTGGAAGCTCGTCTGGCTCAGAAACTAAAACTGGCCAGTTGGAACTAGGATGTAGTAACCAGTCTTGACCATGTCACCAAAATGAAGAATTAACGAGTTAGTCTGCAAGAACACCTTGAGATAGCAAGTCCGTTGGATTGCTTTTTGTAGGAACGTGGTTCCAAGTATCACCTTTTGTGAGTTCTTGAATTTCCAAAACACAATTACAAACAGATGGTTTTAGAAGTGCGGGGTTGGTTTTCAACCAACCTAACACAATAGTAGAATCAGTCCAACAAAAGCGTTGGCAGGAATCAAAATTCAGAGCATTGGATGCTTGTTCCATAGGCCTAGCAAGCACTTTAACACAACATAGCTCAAGACGAGATATAGTAGTTGGCTTCAGTGGAGCAACTTTAGCTTTAGCAAACAGAAGGTTGACCGAAATGTCGCCCTTTTCACTCTCAGAATGCAGTTAAATACCAGTCCTGTAACTTGTATGTGCAGCATTACAAAATCCATGCATTTGTACCTCAAAATGATCACCGATAAGAACATGCCTTGGTATGCGAATATGATACAAAATGATTAATTTCGAACGAAACAATTTCCACCTTGACTGTAACTGATGTAAAACTTCTTGGTCCCAAGATAATTTCTCTAACCACAATTATTGAAGAATAATTTTTGCTACAATAGTACAAGCACTCAATAACCCCAATGGATCGAATACCTGAGCGATTTCAGATGAAAGCAAACGTTTAGTAATTGTACCACTGATAGGTTCAGAAATTGAAAACAATAATGAATCGGAATTATGTGACCAAGCTAAGCCAAGTGTTTTGGTATATTCATGTGAGCCTAAATCGAATACATGAAAGTCTATTAAGAAACCGAGCATCATTAGACACCCATTTCCTCAATGTGAAGCCACCAGACAACAGAATTTTAGGTAATGTTTCAACAATGTGATAAGCATCCTCCAAAAAATCAACTGTAGTAAGCAGGTCATCGACGTAAAAGTCTTGTTTAATAACTCTCGAAATATAAGGATGTGAATATTCACATTCAACACCTAACTGAAACAATGAACCAAGGCCAAAAAAAGGCGCAGAAACGATGCCGTATTCAAGTCATAAGTGCTGATGGGTTCATCAGGACTGAATCGCCACAAAATGCCTTGCAGTGACCGCTGATTAGGATCAACTAACACTTGACGGTACATTTTCTCAATGTCCGTTGAAATGAAATTGTGATTGTATACTTTCTCGTCGCGAATATATATTTTAAATTTGAATTTACCGCCGGATGTGACGTCATGATTTCACCTTTATACTTCCTGCAAGTTCGGAATGTTCGCTTTGATCATGCGCTAAAAACATTTTCTGTAAAAGGTGACAGATTGTGGGCATGTCATTAGATTTTTTTGCAACAATTCGACTAATTAATTATTGAAGTTATAATCTCACAGAAATGCTTACGAAAACGAAGTAGAATAGACACTAAGTCCTGCTGAATAACTGGACCTACTATCTGAAGCAAATTTAACGATTGACCCGAAGTGGTCAACAAAGAACCATTAAATACAACATGTAGGTTTGTAGTGAAACCCAGTGGCGTATGGGGGAGGCCAACGGGGGCAATTGCCCCTCCAGGCTCAAAAAAATCAATAACAAACGAATGTATTTATAATAATTTGAAAAATCTATTGTAAATCAAAACTATAGGTACGTGAGATGGGACCAATTTACCATGCTGGCGATCTACTTCCTAGAAAATGCATGAAGCGATCGAGACGAAACCGAGGGACGCCAATACACCCATTATGACTATTTGGGACTGCACAGTCAACCCTCAAGAGGCGAGCAGCGAGCTACAATTGAGCTACTAGAATCTTTCTTATCAATCGATTCAATTTATCGATTCGTTACTTTGAACGAAACGAATGAAAAAGTAAACTGAAACCGTTCCTTGTTTATTTCAGCCACGCTTCTTCTATACTAATAAAAGGATTCTTTATTTTGCATGTGTAAGATAAAGATGCGACAGGAAATCTTGTCTGATATAATAAATTATCAAACAATAAGAGAATGTTCTTGATGAGTATTGAGTACCGCTATATTATAATGTTTCAATAATTTGCTTTGTTAGGGCTTTTGTTTGGCAACAGTAACGTATATATAGATAGATAGATAGATTTTTATTTGTACCCATCCAATGATGGTAAATATCATAGTATTAATATACAATAAAAATTACATTTAGGTTAAAATATAAAATTAACTAAAGTAGGGTAGTTTGTTATTTACAAATTTGCCACCATAAAAGTGTACATAAATTGAATGGGGTGATTAATGTGTATATAGTTAAGATATGAGTATGTAAAAATATAAATATGTAGATATAGTAAATAAAGCAACCTATTTTTGTTGATGAAGATTGTGGTAGTATGTAAAACAATATATTATCCTTAATTAACTTAAATATAATAATACTAGAACATCAATTTAGTATTATCAACTAATGTAGTTTAGTTTAGTTTATTTGAACCCACAAATGATGGTAGACATAACATTTAAAAATGTATAGGACAGGTTGCATATGTAAGTATGTTTATAAGAAATAAGTACAATAATTTAGGTGTATATATATATATATATATATATATATATATATATATATATATATTCTATTTATTATAATTTATCTTGTAAATATTCATTTACACTGTAGTAACAGCGTTCACGTAACAAGGCTAGTAAGGTCTGTTTAAATTTTAAAATTGTTTTTTGTGATTTTATATTTTCTGGTAGTTTATTATAGAAAGTTGGAGCTATATATATGAAAGATTTTTGTATTAGGGTAGAAATCGGAGTTACTTTTGTCACAATTTTATTTTCGATAATAAATCCCTCCATATAATTTTAAGAATAATATAACAATTTTATTAACAACAATAATAATTTGCATTCAACTTCAAAAGTAATACGTTAAGCCTGCATCGTCCTTTAATAATCTACTTATAGTTAAATATCTGTGTCATATACAGCTATTTACAAGCACATCTCTGTTTGATTATTCCCCTCCGGACGGCTCCACTGCCCGAGCTAGTTTGTAGAAAGTCGGCCACACGTGATAGAACTATCAACATGTATCCTGGATTGCAGGCCGGCAATTTGCGAATCCACTTCAATTAGTGAACACATCTTCGAATAACGGTCGGTAACGTATACATTTTGTTAACTTGTATAATTTGAGATAATTTATTTAGCGCGACACTTAGAATGCGACACTTAGAATGCAAACTTTTAGGACACACAAGGACAAGTAGGATGCAACTTTTAAGATACACAAGGACACAGTAAAGATACACATGTAAGATGCTACCTTAGGTAGGCGGCGTAATTCAACTTCGAGATTACAACTGCTGCAGAATGTATTGCAACAGGATTTGATTCGACACGTAGGACGAAGTCATTGTAGAAGTTGGTTTGGATGAATTTGTTTCAAATTACAAACGCTGTTATCGTTGCTTGAAATAACGAGGATCCCGTCTTTCTTTGCTACAATGCGACAAATGCAGTTTTGGTTCGTAGATAGCTATAAGTTATTTTTATGTCGGAAGATTTTTGGAAAAATAAGTTTCACTGGCTCACAATGTGAGGCCAGTCTTATAAAACAATTTTTTTTTGTTTCACTGAATAAGAAAAAATTCGTTACACTGGCGCTCAATTTAGAAGAAGAAAAAAAAACTTATTGTTCCAAAAATCTTCCGACACAACTAGGTGTCTATTCCTTGGGCAGAGCTATGAGAAATGGGGGGGTAAGTCGAAATCTGTTTGTAGATCAAACTTAATCTAAACCAAATAGGCGCCACTAAGTCCTGACGTAATTATGATAATTGCATAGCATATTTCTAAGGGCGGACGTGGAGACCCAAAGAAAAAGGATCGCCTTCGCTGACAAAAACCTGTCTTAATAAAATAAGACGCAGCTCCTGTAAGAAATTGTAATGGTTAAGTAAATAAAAAAGTGGAACACTATTTGTGTCCAGCAAAAATACATAAAGAAGTAGTTAAAAAGGTATTTCCAATATAAAATTGGCATCAAACTCCTACTCATAAGGATTTTAGCTTTATGTTATTAGATTTGATCATACTTGATCAAAATAAAAAACTTTAATCTGGAACCAATTGTTTACTAAGAAAAATCTCTTTTAAAATAATGTGACTTGTAACAAAAATTTAATCATTAACTATATCAATCTATAACTTTCAACTTTCATGTTCGTCTTAATTTTTTTCAATCAAATACTCTACAGTAAGACATGAACTTGTTGTACAAATAGGGTTCTGACCTGTGCAGAACTGTTCAGGCAGATGACAAATTAATAAGTTCTAAAAATGTTAGCATTTGAGTTTTCTAAATTACATATGCAAATTTTAATAAAGCTGATCACAAAAATAGACATGTTTACATATCTTGTACTAAAGCTGTTCAAAGCATTTGCTTTTAAAAATAACATCTGTCAGCAGTACAAAGCAGAAAAATATATGACGTCAGTAACACCTGTTGACGTTACCGACGATTCATATTGAGCCACGCGTGTTGTTTTTAAAACATTAAATCAGTGAACTTTAAGTTTACTACTGGTAAATCCAGCTTAGCAATTAGTTGAAACTTTTATTACGTACTTGTATTACGCATCAAAGCAAGTTAACGTGTTCCTAGTTTTGAAACACATAAAAATAACTTATAGCTATCTACGAACCAAAACTGCATTTGTCGCATTGTAGCAAAGAAAGACGGGATTCTCGTTATTTCAAGCAACGATAACAGCGTTTGTAATTTGAAACAAATTCATCCAAACCAACTTCTACAATGACTTCGTCCCACGTGTCGAATCAAATCCTGTTGCACTACATTCTGCAGCAGTAGTAATCTCCAAGTTGAATTACGCCGCCTTCCTAAGGTAGCATCTTACATGTGTATCTTTACTGTGTCCTTGTGTATCTTAAAAGTTGCATCCTACTTGTCCTTGTGTGTCCTAAAAGTTTGCATTCTAAGTGTCGCATTCTAAGTGTCGCGCTAAATAAATTATCTCAAATTATACAAGTTAACAAAATATATACGTTACCGACCGTTATTTGAAGATGTGTTCACTAATTGAAGTGGATTCGCAAATTGCCGGCCTGCAATCCAGGATACATGTTGATAGTTCTATCACGTGTGGCCGACTTTCTACAAACTAGCTCGGGCGGTGGAGCCGTCCGGAGGGGAATAATCAAACAGAGATGTGCTTGTAAATAGCTGTATATGACACAGATATTTAGCTATAAGTAGATTATTAAAGGACGATGTAGGCTTAACGTGTTACTTTTGAAGTTGAATGCAAATTATTATTGTTGTTAATAAAATTGTTATATTATTCTTAAAATTATATGGAAGGATTTATTATCGAAAATAAAATTGTTACACTTTGTATATATTAGCATATTGTCTTGTGTTGTGTGAGTGGAAGCAGTTTGAATTAGTATATTTATGTTTGTTTTTGAAGAATAAAATAAGTGTTTCATAAATGTACAAAGAATAAAAGGTAAGTATTTGTAATTTTTTAAATAATGGTCTGCAGTGTGCATTATAAGGAGCCCGAGCGATAATACGAATTGCGCGCTTCTGTAGTTTAAATAATGAATTAGTATTTTCAATTGAAGCAGCACCCCAAAACGAAACTCCTTATCTTAATCGAGAGTCAAAAAATGCATAATATACTTTAAGGGAGCATTCAATAGAGACTTCTTTGGTAATAGTTTTTATTGCATAGCATGCAGATGTTATTTTTTTAGCAAGCTATATATATATATATATATATATATATATATATATATATATATATATTATTGTATATACTGTGATCCTACCTTATTAGTGATAGGCGTAATATCTCTATCTGTCACTCCTTGTCTTATTTTAGAGCCTTGTTGAGTTATGCCACACAATTTATCTTTAAATATTTTACACGGCTGCTGCACTTAAATATTTTACAGGGCCGTCAAACACGTGGTGGAATCTACCTAGGGTGGGTCCGTCCTAAGCAAACACCTCTCAACTAGACACCCAAACAAATATTCAAGGATTTTTTTTTTAAAAATAATTTTAAAAGCCAAAAGTATTCCCAAACACTAGTTCCACTTTTATAAATTTGATTAAAGCACTGCGTAGATATTAAATACTAATACCTGGAATCCAGATACAAGCGCCGCCTTCCAGCCGTCCTGAAGCCAAGTGACCAACTGCAGGCACCTCCTGTAAATAATAAGTAACTCGAGCAACTGGTAATCTCCAGACTATAAACTACTAATATTTCTACAAATTTTATGTTATACAAATACTCAGATAACTCCAATTCCACTATGCTTTCGTCTTCAAACAATAACGGTACAGACCAGCAATCCCTCTTTTAATTAACTTTTATTCGCCGTAAAACTGCTACTATTTGCTATCTCCAGGTACAACTTGACTTTCAAAACTTTCTCGTAACTTTTTAAATGTAATAAAACTCATAACAGTACAAAAAACACGTCTATTTTCCGTAATATATAATTTTGGAGTCCCTTATAAATAAAATCCGTCTTCTTTTGTTTCCGTTGCCATAGCAACTATCTCTACGCACACTATGTAATTTATAATTATTAATAATTGATTAATAATACAATTGTTTTCTCTAGATTCATTCATTTTCTAGATGGTTTGTAATCCAGTGATTTCTGTATATTGAACTTTTTACAATATTGAAAATAGCTAACAAACTTTGATGGTTCAGCTTTTAAATTGTACGCAACAGACATTTATGTCTTATTCGGTAAACGTCCTGTCATTACATAACCAATCTTTAATTGTTAAAACATATTCAACTGAAATTGATTTACAAATTTTACGGGAGTATCACTTAACTCCTTAAAATTTTAAAAACGTGCAGTATACCAAGCAATTTTGATATTTGTTTTTACATTCAAATGGTTCTGAAAACGCTAACTCCAAATTAAATTTCATATACGTGCAACCATAACAATTAAAATACGTATACAATGCAAACTTATAACTAGCTTAGCCTGGTCTATGGCCGGTATATGTTGTTGAATGCAATGCAGTTTCAAAAGCTTTATAAATTTATAAACGTGGAATAGTTGTTGTTAATTTATAAACCAAAAATACCTGAAAGAAAATACTCAAACAAAACCAAATATACCCCCATTCTAGCTAAGTCGTTTCGAAGCCCTATTTAAACATTTTATAAGCCCACCCCCTTCTTGACAGTATATAAGGCCCCACTGATTTTAAATAAAAATGAAAATTTGCTTCCTGGATATAAGTAATTCTTTTAATGGTTGAGAAATTTTAAATTTTAGTTAAAATCACTATAGTTTTTTTTTTCTTTATGTATGAGGATTCAGTGTTAGTTTCTGTATATTCTGTATAGTTTTAAGCTTGTTAGTATTATTTACAGTGTTAACTTTATTCTTAATTCTAAATTATCAGATTTAGGCACAACCACTACCGGATTGATATAGGGTGTTCTCGCTGATTCAATAATTCCTCTTTTAACATCTTTTAATCTCATTTTCACTCGACCCCTTAATGCAAATGGTATTGGATATACCCTAGTACGAAAACTTCCCTCGTCTGTGACCTCTAACTTATGCGTATACTCCTTCGCAAACCTAGGCTCATTACTAAAAACTCCTGCATGTCTATTAAACACCTCATATAACATTTCCTTCATATCCACCCCTATTAATCCTATCTGTTCCTCATCAAATACCTTCTCAAATATATTACATAACCGTAACTCATCAATTCCATCATAAATTCTATTCTTAGTCTTTCCTGATCCTATACTATCTGTATTTATCTCATCCCTAGTATCCCGATTATCCTTAGGCACCACCCATTTCTTCTCTAAATTTAATACCTTTACCATTCGTGCTTTACCATCTATAACCAGTCCAAATTCCTCAATTACATCTATCCCTACAATAAAATCTAAATATAATCCTCTTGCTATCCAAAACTCTACTTCACCTAGTCTGGTACTTCCTAATACAATCGATACTCGTACAAGTTTGTCTATCGTAGTTAACTTCCTCTTAATCGCAGACCATAAATTAATACTCTTAACCCTACAAATTTTCCCTTTGAATAATTCTGCATGTTTCAAAACTATTTCCTCTCTCACCAGCGATAACTGCGACCCTGTATCTATCAATGCCGTGTAAACAGAATCCCCTAAACTAATATGAATAAATGGTAACTCCCGCCTTCTTTCAAACTTATTATCTAACAACTTATATACTAAACTAATACTATGCTGTGTCCCTAAATCTGATTTTCCTAACACTAATAAATCGACGTTTTTTTTTGTACCGTGGGTTCATCGTGGACCTCCACTTTCTCTATCCTATCCTCCGATCTCTGTCGCGTGTCTCTTGTTGTTACGTGTTGGATCGTCAAGTTTCTATCTGTCTCCCGTTCTTGGTCTCTAATCCCTGTCGGTATTTCCCCCTGATCCGTTGATCTCTGCTCGCTTTCTCTCTGCCACCTCTGTCCAAAACTCGTTCTTTGCTGTCCAAAACCTCTGTCATTCCTATCAGTCCTGTTCCAGTCATTGTTCCCCCTATAATTATCGTCTCTATTAAAACGTTGTTCCCAATTATTATTCGTTCTCCTTTGATTTCCCTGATATTGCTTTCTGTAGTTGTCCTGTCCATTCTCCCTATAATTGTATCCTTGCACCCCAGTCCTCTGGTAGTCTGTGCTATTCCTATTCCTATCCCAATTCCTATTATCACTATTTTCCTGTTATTCGTTTCAAACGTCCTAGCTACGTCATAATTTCGCATCATTTCCAAAAGTCTCTTAAAGTCCGAACGTTTTGTATCGCTACGGCCCTAGTTATTTCCGCCTCCATATGCCTTGACAACAATAATATAATTTCATCTTCTCTTAATTTAGGAATCAGGTGCTGCGCCTGGTTATACTTTTCAATCACATAATTTTCTCTCGATCCCTGGTATGACCTATAGTTCCCAGTGTTTAAATCCGTTCGAATATTAGCCTGATGCGTGTTTCCCAATATTGTTCTATGAATAGCCTTCGAAATTCCTCGTACGAACTATATTGCCTCCTCACGATACAGTGCCATTTCTCTGCACAACCCCCCAATGTCACGCTCACCATCTGCATCTTCACCCTCTCAGGCTCACTCTCTACCATCTCGTCCAACTTGCTAAGATAGACCATCGGCTGCTCATTCTTTCTGCCTTCAAACCTCGGCAAGGTCTCTTTCCTAGCCTATACTGGTATCCTGCATCACAAACAACTCTTCCCTTTCCAATTCAACCAACTGTTCTCTCATCTGTCTAACATTCCTTCAAGACCAGACAATCCATTTACCGTATTCCCCAGAACCGTCGTATCCCTTCTCAGCTTCTCTGCCACCTCCTGACTCGCCCGCAATTTGCCTATAATTTCGTTTTTAGAGTTAATATTGTCCTCCGTCTGAATCCGAACTATTTCACCTAAATTCTGCAAATTTTCTGTCTGTCTAACTTCGACCATGTACAGCTCTTCCCTTAATTCATTTAAACCTGTTGTTACCTTCCTTCTACAACCTGGACTCTATCCTCTACGTCCTTCAGAACTTCATCCTTAAATGAACACAAACTGCTCTGTATTGATACATTAATTCCTTCAATTTTCATTTCCATCATATCAAATTTTTCCTTAACTTCCGCTTGTGAATTTCTAACCTCGGCCAACAATGATCCTCTCAATTCTTCATGCGACTTAGTTAACGACCCTTTTAATTCCAACAAAACCATCATCACATCTTGGATCTGCATATTCTCTTTTCCTTATCAATTTCATTTTCTCCCGATGTATCCCTGAATTCACAATAATCACCTCCGGCTCCACATATCCTCCAGCTTCATCCCTAGCATCCCCTGCTGCTACAGTCTTAACCACCGGTTGCCCTCTCACACCAGTCTCAACTCCATAAACTTTCCTGACCTCGTGATTCTCTCCTCATCAGACATGTCCCTTTAATTTTCAAAATAAACTTCAATGATGTGCCCCACTAAGCTACACAACCTCTGCAAATCTGAATCAGCCCTATCGAGCCCCCCCTTTAGGCGAACAAATATTTTGTTGCGAAGTTATTTACCTATTCGAGCCCCACCTAATGTTTTACCGCTAAAATTGACCAAAGTGTGAATATCAAATTACGTCTTAGCCTACTACAATAAATTCAAAACCTTCAACAACTGTCAAATAAATATATATGAAACGTCAATCAAATATTAATTTTCACTTTTAAATAGAATATATGCAACGTACAACTAACAAATCTACTCGAGCCTCACGTTGTTAGCGCCATCTATTATATATACTGTGATCCTACCTTATTAGTGATAGGCGTAATATCTCTATCTGTCACTCCTTGTCTTATTTTAGAGCCTTGTTGAGTTATGCCACACAATTTATCTTTAAATATTTTACACGGCTGCTGCACTTAAATATTTTACAGGGCCGTCAAACACGTGGTGGAATCTACCTAGGGTGGGTCCGTCCTAAGCAAACACCTCTCAACTAGACACCCAAACAAATATTCAAGGATTTTTTTTTTTAAAATAATTTTAAAAGCCAAAAGTATTCCCAAACACTAGTTCCACTTTTATAAATTTGATTAAAGCACTGCGTAGATATTAAATACTAATACCTGGAATCCAGATACAAGCGCCGCCTTCCAGCCGTCCTGAAGCCAAGTGACCAACTGCAGGCACCTCCTGTAAATAATAAGTAACTCGAGCAACTGGTAATCTCCAGACTATAAACTACTAATATTTCTACAAATTTTATGTTATACAAATACTCAGATAACTCCAATTCCACTATGCTTTCGTCTTCAAACAATAACGGTACAGACCAGCAATCCCTCTTTTAATTAACTTTTATTCGCCGTAAAACTGCTACTATTTGCTATCTCCAGGTACAACTTGACTTTCAAAACTTTCTCGTAACTTTTAAATGTAATAAAACTCATAACAGTACAAAAACACGTCTATTTTCCGTAATATATAATTTTGGAGTCCCTTATAAATAAAATCCGTCTTCTTTTGTTTCCGTTGCCATAGCAACTATCTCTACGCACACTATGTAATTTATAATTATTAATAATTGATTAATAATACAATTGTTTTCTCTAGATTCATTCATTTTCTAGATGGTTTGTAATCCAGTGATTTCTGTATATTGAACTTTTTACAATATTGAAAATAGCTAACAAACTTTGATGGTTCAGCTTTTAAATTGTACGCAACAGACATTTATGTCTTATTCGGTAAACGTCCTGTCATTACATAACCAATCTTTAATTGTTAAAACATATTCAACTGAAATTGATTTACAAATTTTACGGGAGTATCACTTAACTCCTTAAAATTTTAAAAACGTGCAGTATACCAAGCAATTTTGATATTTGTTTTTACATTCAAATGGTTCTGAAAACGCTAACTCCAAATTAAATTTCATATACGTGCAACCATAACAATTAAAATACGTATACAATGCAAACTTATAACTAGCTTAGCCTGGTCTATGGCCAGTATATGTTGTTGAATGCAATGCAGTTTCAAAAGCTTTATAAATTTATAAACGTGGAATAGTTGTTGTTAATTTATAAACCAAAAATACCTGAAAGAAAATACTCAAACAAAACCAAATATACCCCCATTCTAGCTAAGTCGTTTCGAAGCCCTATTTAAACATTTTATAAGCCCACCCCCTTCTTGACAGTATAATATATATATATGATCAGTCCAATTCAATTTACTGTTTAAGGTTAAACCTAGAAATTTAGTAGATTTAGTTACATTTAAATCCAGATCATGAGTAATGTCATATAATGCACTCTTGTTTTTGAAAATCATGTAAGATGTTTTTGTAGAATTTATGGCAATTTTGTTCATCATGCACCATTCCTGATATGAAGTAATGTCAGAAATTATTTCATTTTTTAACTTCTGCTTTGTAGAAGTCTTCCAATTTAAACTTATGTCGTCAGCAAACAATGTGCAATTTGTAAATGTAATGGCAGATGGGAAATCATTGATATATAGTAGAAAAAGGATAGGACCTAAAACTGAACATTGTGGGACTCCTACTGTCAGCTCTAAATTAGTAGATAGTTTTATTTTCTGATGAGATATTATTTTAACAGCTTGGGTTCTACCATTCAAATATGAAGAAAACCAATTATTGTTTACAATTCCACGAATTCCATACATTTCCATTTTATATAATAAGATTTTATGTATAACACAATCAAAGGCTTTGGTGAGATCAACAAAAGATGCAAATAATAATGTATTTTTTTGATTTAATGATTGGTATTTATTTTCAAGAAAGTTATACATGGCATCGGTAGTAGTTTTTTGCACAGAAACCAAACTGATTAGAGTTTATAATTTGATGTTTTTTACAAAAATTTAAGAGACGTATCTTAACTAATGTTTCTATGAGTTTAGAGAGTGTCGATAACAATGATATTGGTCGAAAGTTGTTTAACTCATATGCACCTCCTTTATGTATTGGTATTACAATGGCATGTTTAAGACTTGTTGGAAATACACCCGATTCAAAGGATTCGTTAATTATTTCAGCTAATTGTTTTAAAACATTAAGTGGAAGAATTAGTAATGCTTTAACAGGAATGTTATCATAACCAGTTGAATACTTATTTTTTAAAGATTTAATTACCGAGCTAATTTTTGAATGATCAGTTGGATAAAACATAAAACTATTTTGGTTAGTCTTGATGTTCTCATTTTTATAAAATATTGAGTTCATAGAATTGTTTTTTACAAGGTTCGCAGTTGTAGTTATGAAATGGAAATTTAATTCATCAGCAATGTTTTTGGTCGAGCAGTTTTCCATATGTATTTCGTTATTGTGAGCGATTCTACTATTAATTTTTTCATTAATTATTTTTCAAGTTTCTCTGTATGTGTTTTTTGAATTTATTATACGATTGGATACAGATAATGATTTAGCTAAATTTATAGTGGATTTAAAATTTTTTTGTATTTGCTATAATATTGTCTAATAAATTCACAATATGGGAAATGTTTTACAATAATATGTAGAATTCTTTTGTTTCGAGCCGATGTTCTTATTCCATTAGTTAGCCAATTTTTTTGTATTTTCTTACGTTTTATGTGTGGAAATGCTTTTTCATAAGCGTGTGTTATATTACTTATAAACGAGTCAAATTTATAGTTTAGGTCAAGTTTAGAATTGATATTAATTATATTGCATAGATTGACAAATTTATTTTGATTCTCTGTACTATATGAGCACATGTACCGATAACCATGTATTCTATTTGTATTGAAACCTAATTTACAATAAATCATTTCATGATCAGATAGGTCAGTACTTATTAAAGTAAAGTGTTTAAAATTAATGATGATCTAATATTAGTTAGTATATAATCAATCTGTGTACTTGTTGTAGGTGTGATTCTAGTGTCTTGTTTTATTTGCATTTTTAAGTGAAACATTTGAAGTTGTTCTAAACGAGTAACATTTTTGTGTAGAGAATTATTAAAGTTTATGTTGAAGTCGCCTGTTATAATGGTATTTTTTATGGTAATATTTTGGAGTAATTGCTCAAATGAATTAAAGAATATGTCTGTATTTCCTAATGGAGACCGATAAATGCATATGATGTGAAGTTTAAATTTACTAATGTAAATATGTGAATATTCAAAATGAATTTCTACAGCTAAATGATTATATTTGAGAATTATTTGAAAATTTAGAGTGTTATTACAGTATATTGCAGACCACCATGTTGGTGCTGTTCTCTATAGAATATACTGGCTAGTCTATAGTTTTGTAAAAGGATATACTCATTAAGTTTTAGCTAATGTTCAGTTATACAAATAATAGTTGGAAGTTGTAATTCATCCAAAACCAAAAATAAGTTGTCAGCCTTGTTTCGCAAACACTGGATATTACATAATACTAGAGACATTTGTGATATTTCAACAAGAGAATTTCTTGATCTATTTTTATACCTTACTTTATGAGAAACCTTATTAATACTGTTCATAATATCATCTTTTTTTATAAAGGTATTTTATAATTGTCTTATTAGGAACGAAAGGAATTATTGTGACCGTTATTAGGATAAGGAATAGTAGAAATAACTGAATGCCTCAAGTTTAAGTTAGAAATTTTTGGAGTAGATGAAACAGGAATTGTTATTGATGCAGATGAGACAGGTGGTATAAGTGGTCGTCTTAAATTTTAAGAATGGGAGGATCAGTGGAGTTGGAAACTTATGTTGGTTTTCGTAAGAAGAATTGAGTGGACCAAGTCATTAATCTTTTTTAAGAGTAGTAATTTACCAGAATGATTGATGTGTAAGACATGTCGAGTAAAGTTAATGTTAGTTAGTATTTCTAAAGGATCTATAAAAGATGCATAAGATTTGAAAATAGAGTATAGCAGTAGATTGTTCTGGAAAATAATGTTGTTGTAGTCAAATGCATTATGCCAAATAGGAGGAAGGATAATTATAACATTTGTATGGGCCAGATAGTTTCGCAGTGTAGTAAGAAATTGTGTGCTAATAGTATTACTCATTAAGGCATCATTTGACCCCGCAAAAATAATCACAAAGTCTTTATTTGAAAAACCTTTAGATAATAGGTCAATATCAGTAACAACTTGTTCAAACAATGCATTAGGTTTAATGAAGGTAGTAGTGTTAAAGTATATGTTATTAAGTAGATTATGTAGTAAATGACCACAATTACGCCCTTGGCTATCACTTAAGAATAAAATTTTTGATGTTAAATATGTGGAGGAAGATACTGATGGAGAGATTTCTGAAGCAGGTGTAGAGTTTGTGATAGTAGAACTTCTGGTATAGATTGGTGAGTAACCAAATAAGATGTAAAACCAATCATCAGAAAAAGTTTGATTAGTTTTACTATTCAAATTAGGGGAAAGAGAATTGTTTACTGTTGTAACTTGAGTATCTGTTATAGTGCAAGTACTGATACTAGTATTAACATCGATATCTTTGAGAAGTTCCGGGGAAAAAGAATTGAAAACTAAGTCAGTTTGAGTACCAGTTGAATGAGAAGTAACTGGAATCATTTGTGAATTTGAATTTAGATTATCCACTAAAGTTTGAAGTGTAGTAATTTTAATTTTGGCATCATGCAGTTCTTGGTTCAGGCAAGCTTCTTTTTTCAAGGTATCCTGGATGAAAGAGTTGTGATCCTGTCGTAATTTCGTTAAGCAATTTTCAAGCAGATTTTTGTCCTTTGCAAGTTGTTGAAGATTAGAATGATCATGATTAATAGTATTAGAAGTTAAGGTGCTAGTTGATGATGAGATACAACAGTTTTCACATAAGAAAAGAAATAAACCGTTTTGCACTTGCTGCGAAATTATGTTTTACTTAGAAATTTCTAAACCTGTTAAACTCAACAGTTGTGCACTTTGAAGGTCGGGTAGCTTCAATCAAATTGTCTGACAAAAATTATCCGAAAGTTACCATGCTTACAGCCTACTTCCTGGTTCTAGACGCATCAATTTAGCATTCTGTTTTTCGAAGTTTGCGGCGCCTCACGTACGTTTTACATACGTTGTTATATATTTTAGAATTTTTATTCCTGTTCTTTTCTGCCCTGGTTTAGTTTAGATGTCGTATTAGCGTAATTTTGTCTTATACAACAGGTATATACTTTATTTGTGAATTACTATTTAAGCAAAGAACAAACCCATTATCAGGTAGGAGTTATTAAGCTATTGTTTTTATTCTACAGAAGCGTTTAATAATTTGTGTCTTTTTCAGATGGCTATTCCTGTTCCTATACTAAAATGAAGCGAGTTTGCCAAAGTAGCTTACTGGGTTTTGTTAAAAAAGTAAACAAATTGAAATAGGTAATCACCATAATAATGAGAATAGTAATTGTGTTGTAACCAATCCAGGTACTTCAGATAGTATAGGTTTTCCGGTTATATCCGAATTACAGTTACAACCATCAACCTCTTCGTCCAATTCAAGCTGTCCTTTAAACGATATAGCTATTGTTTCTAAAAAAGTGTGACGGATGAAGAAAATTTTGAGGCAGTAAATGACCTATGGTTCCCACCGCCAAGTTTTAATTTTCCAGCCAAACAAGAAGGGAAATATTTAAGGAAATTCAATGAAAAATATTTGGATCAATACAAATGGCTTATTTATTTAGTTAAGGAAGATGGTGTTTACTGCAAATTCTGTGTATTTTATGCAAAGAGGGACGTAGGCCATACAAGTCGTCAAGAGGTAGGTGATTTATGTAAAAACGCATTTCGCTCATGGAAAAAAAGTGAAGAAATGTTTAATTCGCATGAAAAGACAGAATACCATAAAGAAGCGGTTTTAAAATTTTTAAATTTTAAGAAAATAATGCAAAACGTTCAGCAGCCAATAGATGAACTAGTGTTTTCAAACCATAAAGTGCAAGCACAGGAGAATAGAATTAGATTAGTGCCGATTATAAATACAGTAATATTTTGTGGTCGCTATGGTCTTCCATTGAAGGGACATCGCAATGATGGTCCATTAAATATTATTGACTTACCTGAGGTAACGCCTGGAAAGGGCAACTTCCAGGCTTTACTAAAATTACGAGTTAACGCAGGGGATCTTATTCTAAAAAATCATTTACTAACCTGTGCTAAAAATGCTACGTACATAAGTTCTACAACACAAAACAAAATTATCTCTGCATGCAATCAGATCATCTTGAAGAAAATAATTTCTGATGTAAACAATAAAAATTTTTTCTGTGTTAGTAGACGAAACTACGGATGTAACGAAAATAGAGCAATTTGCTCTTTGTGTAAGGTACTTGAAAAATAAAACTGTAGAAGAGTCGTTTTTACAGTTTGTGCCTGTTTTGTCAACTAGTGGTAAATACCTAGGGAAAGTAATCATTGAGAATCTTGTCAGCTTTGGTTTGGACTTAGCAATCTTCGAGGGCAGGGATACGACGGTGCAGCTTTAATGAGTGGTCGTTCTAATGGCGTCTAAGCAGTAGTTAAAAAATCTTATCCTACTGTTCTACATGTGCACATTCTTTAAATCTAGCAATTTCCGATACATGTTCTGTACAACCTATAAGAAATTGCATGGGAATCATAGAAAGTGCTTACAACTTTTTTAACACGCCCAAACGTCAACATGTATTAGCTCAGAAGATTGATGAATTACCTGAACATTTAAAATCACGTCGGAATAGGCTTAAACAACTTTGCCCACTAGATGGGTTCAGAGGCAAGATTCAATAAATGTAATGAAAGAATTTTTCATGCCCTTAGTATCTGCACTTGATGAAATGTCCGAATGGCATGAAAGAGACGCATCTTCTGGAGCAAAGTTATTACTGAACACACTTAGTTCTTCAGAATTTATAATTTCTTTTTTAGTTGCAGAAACTGTTTTTGCTTTTACGCTTCTGTTATCAAAAATACTTCAAACAAAAAATATTGATTTATTCCATGCCGTTACACTTTCCGAAAATTGCACAGAAGAACTTAAATCTATAAGAGAAGCGTCAGATGCATCATTTTCTAGTATATTTGATGAAGCAAAAAAAACGTAGAAGAAAATTTTCAAAGTGAATTAAGGAAACCCAGGTTAACAACCGTTCAGCGAAATAGAGCGAACTATCATACAGAAACGACAGAACAGTATTACAAACTTTATATATTCATTCTGGCTTTAGATGACATTACTCAGTTGCAAGATAGATTCATTAAACATAAAGATATTTTAACATCTTTTAACTGCCTAATTCCCACACAAAATAAAAACCGCAATAATAAACTTCCTCGATTTGATCGTTTAATTGAATTTTACAAAGTTGATACTGGAAATGTGAATCTATCAGTAGCATCTGCGGAATTCAAGCTATGGTACAGAAAATTTCAGAATTATGCCTTAGAAGACTTTCCAAAATCAGCATTAAATGCCTTAGAAATGTGTGACGAGATTGTATATCCAAATATTTATACCTTGTTGAAAATTTTTTGCACATTACCTGTTAGTACAGCAACTGCAGAGAGGCAATTTTCAATTATGAAGCTTCTAAAATCTTATCTTCGCAATACAACAGGTGAGAAACTGACTAAATGGGTTAACTCTTTTATACATGTATCCATCAATCCCAGTAACAACTGATGAAATTCTCTTGAAACTGCAGAAAAAGGCACGCAAAAACAATATTGTTATTTAAATCAGTTACTGCGTTCAGTGTCCTAGTATTATATAAACTTTTTCAAATTTTGATATGTAACAATCTGTTTTCTTATACTTGTAGTGAGCTAGAGTGAATGTATGTTATGGTAATAGTGTAGTAAAATAATATTTCTTCTTCTACTTATGCATAAGAGCTTTCTTCGAATATTTTCCTGTTAGTAAAGTTACCTCTTAAATTTAACTTTAACTTTGTGATAATGAATTTAGTTCACATATTTCTTATTATTTTGCACTTCTTTGAAAATAATTTTTAAGTAATAACCACCTATTATTGTAAAACAAAAAGTGACAATAATTAATAAGTCTTGCGAATCGTAAACAATAAATCCACGAACAATGACCAACAATATTTTATTTTTTACTTTGCCCCTTCCAAAAATTACCTTTGAATCGTTTTTCAAGATTTAACAATTGCCTTTCAGCAATGTATCATGAGTCGCCTAACAACTCGGATGCTTTTTTTAAGCAGAATAGATACAATGAATCTTCCCTCAGATCGCTTAGTATTCTCAACAAAATGTGCCTTGCAGGCGCTTTCTTCACTCGTCAGTGATTTCACAGATGGAAATTGTTCAATTTGCAATAGCGCTCTAATTGATTCTGAATTTTTTGCATGAAATTGCAACAAACTGTAGCACTATAGTCCATTCCAAATAAGAATAAAGTAGATGACCTCGTACGCAAGGTGGATTTACACAGCGAGTTAATTATAATTTCTATATATACAGACAGAGTAATTATTAATTCCATATTTGAGTGATTATAAATCGTGACTAGCCTAAATTAATTTCCATAACCTGTTTTTATTGCAAATTCGACAATGGCGCAATATATATATTTTAAATACAAATTTTTAAAATTAAGCTGTGTAAATGAGCATCGTGTTTTAACCAATCAAATCGAAGGCTAAACTTTCCCTATACCTTTCATCGCTTTATTCTTAGCTGGAATGGATTATAGTAGATGACTGAATATTTCCAGATACAACCCAGCCAAAACAAGTTTTCTGATATATAAGAACATTAGTACCTAGACAAACCTGCCCTATACACAACAATTCCCAAAAGATGGGTACACCAATTAGAAGATCAATTTGATCAGACTTACTGAAATCTCTGTCAGCTAACTTTATGCAGTTTGGAATGTCTAAAATCGCTCTATGGAAATTAAACCCTGGTGAACCATTGGTTATGCAACCTATAACCAAGCACGAAGCTTTAAGTTTGAATTGTGATCAAAGACTGTAACTCAATCTCAGACTTCTCCCTGATACTCGAAATAGTACTGCCAATACCAGCCACATTGATATTAACAGGTTTAGTTTGCAAACCTAATTTGCGACAAAGATTTGCAGTTACAATGTTAGATTGCACACCTGCATCAAGTAGTGCTCTACACCTATGAACGTGACCAAATTGATCACGAATACCTACACACGCTGTAGGAAGAAGCACCGTAGAATTGACAGCAAGGATAGCCTTACCTACACTTGACTGCGGTTGTAATTCCACATTGCTCGTTTCAGGCTCTGTGAAATGAATAAGCGAATGATGCTTGGCCCTGCAATATTTGCAGGTGTGTATAGAATTGCATTGGGTTAGAAAATGCCCTTTGCGTAAGCAATTGATACAAGCTTTAAGATCCCGTACCTTAGAGCTTTTCTTTTTTGGATCTAGCTTTAAGAACTCTGCATGATTGTATAATGTGAGCCTTTTTGCATAAGATGCAAGACAATGAACTATTCACATTGGTATTATTGTCAACGTGTGCCCTTGTATGTTTGGGTTTATCCCTAGCCACTTGTAGGGTTTGTTTAGACTCCAATGTCTCTAGCAGATCAGCTTTGAATTGAATGAATTTACAAAAGTCACTTAGAGTAGGTAGGTCATTGCCCGAATCGGCTCTATGAGCTTCCCAGTCTCTCAAAGTTCTAGAATCTAAAGCTTGTGTGTTTAAATAAATGAAAATGGACTCAAAACGTTTGTCCTTTGTAGCTATACCTTTTAATGCATTAAAGTGGTTGTAAAGATTATCGTGAAGTGTTCTCAACTTTTGAGAAGATTCCTTTGACATCTGTTCAAAGGTCAACATTTGTTTGATGTGGTTATGAACCAACATGCGTTTGTTATTGTACCTCTGGCACAACGTATTCCAGGCTACCCGATAGCCTTCCCCTGAGAAATCGATTGATTGTATTGTCTGAGCCGCAAGCCCATGCACACTTGAACGCAAATAGAAATATTTTTGAATCTGAGTGATTCGATCATTCATATGTATCAATGAAGTAAACAGATCTCTAAACCTAAGCTAATTTTCACTACTAACATCGAAGCTAGGTAGATTTATGGTTGGAAGTCTTACAAAATCTTGAGTAGGAAAGTTTGGTCTCGAATGGTCAACCTCGGATGAGCCACTATTGCTCTTAACACAATTGTTTTTGATGGATTCCAAAATAGAACCAACAGTATTTTTCAACACGATTGTTGATGGATACCGAATTAGAACCATCAGGATTGCTTTTAACACGATTGTTGATAGACCTCGAATTAGAACCATCAGAATTAAGTTTTGAGGCTTCAATAAGCTGCAGCGCATGCCCACATACCCCATAATATGCAGCTTCGAATTTTGCCTGACTCTCAAAGTCTGGCTTCGCAATATTGCCCAAAGTATCTATATGTGTTTGGATTTCTTCATAATCCTCAAGCAAACTAGTTATATTAAAATGACGCTCCTCCAATTGCTTCAATTTGTTACCAGGAATTGGTTCCTTTCTAATAAAGGACTCTTGTAACGGTTCCAAAAAATGCTTAAAAATTGTTAATTTTTGCTTTAAAGTAGCACACTTTCTCTTTAAAGTTTCCATTTTAATGAAAAGTAAATAAGCAACACAATGTAATGTAACTTAAAACTAAATAAAACACATGTGCACGTAACTGGTGCGAATATTTTTATTAAACATTGCATAAAATAAAAAGGAAGGTTTACCTGCACGCCATTGCTGCAATAAATTCAATTCAGAAAACAATGTGTAAATAAATTTAATTGTGAAGGTCAAGGTTAAACCTAAAGTGCATGATTATTGGGATTGATTGTAATTATTTATCACCAAAGTCAAGCAAACACCACAAAAGTATTTGAAGCAATTTAAATGTAGGTCAGTAATGTTAACCTAACACATAAAGTAAGGGTTGAATGTATTTTTAGAAATTCCAATGAACTTCTAAAGTTATACAACTTTGAAGTATTTCAACAAGTGAAAGCACAATAGAATAAATAAAGTATTAGAAAAGAATACACTTTACCTATCTGCAGATTCTCAAACCAGTTCCATTTTTAGAACAGCAAGTTCCAAGCTTTCTTGCTATTTGTACACGCCAGTGTAACGTCTTCAATAACCAATTAATAAGTAATTAATCCGGCTCGAAGAACCAAAAATGTTTAGGATGTTAATGACCTGGTTTAATTGCTCAGAATAAAAACAATATTAGTAGAACTGTATATTTTGAATGTAAAGTAGTAACTGCTAATCTTGACAACACTTCAAGTTGGATTTCTTTGATTCGAGTGCAAGCATTCGTACGGAGATATATTTTAATCCTGCTAAACAGAATCACCAGAATCATGAGATAGTTATCAATGAGTTACGCCAGCTGTACTTTATCTTGAACCTACGTACTATTTTTACCAATTTCAGAAAAACTGGTGTACACTGCAAAGTAAAAAGGTAGCTCCAAACTCGTCGTTAATGGAAAATTTACCAAGGGCCCGTTTAATGCCATCCATAGGTTCTTTTGCTTATGTTGGAGTCGACTACTTTGGCCCTTTTCATGCAGCGATCGTACGATACGTTGAAAAACGATGGGGAGTTATGTTCGCCTGAATGACTGTACGAGCCATACACCTAGAAGTGACCCCATAGCCTTTCCACGCACTCCTATATTTTAGCATTACGATGTTTCATAGGTCGGCATGGCATTTCTATTGAAATTTTTAGTGACAATGGCACTAATTTTAGAGATGCTAGTAAGGTTTTAGCTAAAGAACTTAAAAAATTAGACACATACAAACTTCAAGAGTTTCGCTTATGTGAAATGGAGTTTCATACTGCCTGCTTCGCCTCATATGGTCGGGACATGGGAATGGCTGGTACGATCAATGAGGTCTAATCTTCCTGAAGTTATGTTAAAGTGCAACCCCAGGGATGAGATTCTACATGCTGTGTTTGTGGAAGTGGAAAATATTATAAATACTAGACCGCCGATATATATTTCATTATCCAAGGAGAATGATGAGGCACTTCCTCCAAACCACTTTTTACTAGTGTTCTAATGGTTTGAAACCGCTAGGCGAATGGAAAGGATATCGCGTCTTACAACACCTCTCTCAAACCTTTTGGAAAAGGTGGGTTGAAGAATACGTGTCCCTATGCTCACTTGACGTTCAAAGTGGCATGCTGCTGTAAAACCTATACCTCCGGGTGGAGCATTGGGGACGTAGCCGCAAGTATAGCGGCCCCCTTATTCAAATTATAATGCTGTAAAACCTATAGGGCGGCTCCGTGGCGTAGTGGTATGTGTGTGACTACTACGCCCAAGGTCCCGGGTTTGAATCCCGACATGGTCCGCTTGAAAAATGTTAGGCGAGCATTTTTCACAAAAATACACCCTCGTTCGGATGAGAGGTAAAATGGAGGTCCCATGTGTGAGTGTTGTCACGCACGTTAAAGATCCCTACCTTGCTTGGAACAGCAAGGGTTCGGCCAAATTCAAAATTTTTCAGGTAAAAAAAAACTCACTTTCTGGCCAATGTAGTACCTTCCGGTGGAGCATTGGAAAAAAAAATCACATGTAATGTAAAACCTATAACTATTGTAAACATTGTTATTATATGCGATGAAAACTGTCATTGTAATTTATGGCAAAAGGGCAGAGTAATTGATGTGAATAAAAGTTCGGTCGGGCAAGTGGGTAGTGCAGTGATACAAATATCTGCGGGAGAGGTATATACTCGACTATCGGTAAAATTGGCCGTTCTAGACTTGGAAGGGAATGATAGTAAGTTATTTCCTACGGATTACATACCAGGGGAGTATAAACGACCCTTCAAATAATGGTATTTACCGCTGATGATATGCAGTGGATTGGTGTAATTTTTATTAGTAATACCTTAGCGACTGTCATAAAAAAATATATTTCTTGTTAGAACCTGTCAATCAGTGGAAAATTATTTGTAAATTTTTGCGTTTAATAAAGGATTTAATTGAATATTTAAATCAAAACTCAAAGTCTTTATACTAATCCACGGTTTTATAACAAGTAGCAATCTTTGAATAATTAAAGGGGCACGTGTCCACAATCGAAGAACTTCCTGCACAATTTGAGAGTTTTCATAATGAAATCATTGCATTAGAAAGTGATAAAAATCTTGCTCAACGCTATAAAGATTTCGTTGATTTTGAATCGTCTTAGCATGAGTTGTTAGCTTTAACAAAACATTTATGTCAAAGTCAGTTACTGGTTCAAGATGAACTTGATAATATTTCAATAGCTTCTGGCAATTGGTAGAAAATACATTCAACAGCCATTAATATTGCTGTTGACAAAAGCACGTAAAATTTTTACATTGGTAAGGTTAAACTACCTGTTTTAAAACTTAAAATTTATATGGGAAACCGGAGTAGTTTTTATGTTTTTTAAGTTGTAGGTCTTTAGTTCACAACAATTACAAATTAGATGACATATCTTGCTTTCTATATTTGAAATCATGTCTAGGCAAAAATTCACGAAGGTGATTGATTGAATCATTAGAGGTCAGTTCTAACAATTACAAGGTAGCATTATCATTAATTGAAAGACATTATAAAAACACCAAACCTATACAGTCACACATAAATGGCATTGTAGATTTATCCCAAAATCATAAAGCAATCTGCACCGTCGTTGTCAGTTTTTGGATTCATTACAAGCTCATTTAAGAGCATTACAAGCATTAGGTGAGCCTGTACAATCATGGTCAAGTATAATTCAATACTTAGTTGTTAAAAAACTTTATTACCAGAGCAAGAAAGAATAGGAGATTGAAGTGAGAAAACAAAACAGTGACCCTAATACTGAAGGCATAGTGTTTGTTGTTAGAAAACATTGAAAGGCACAAATATCTGCAATATAGTTCATTGTTTCAACCCCAAAACATAAGGTTTGATAAAAGTCCAAATGAAAGACAAAGTTTTTCTTATGTAAGTTCTCAAAACGAAACCTGCCCATTGTGTAAGCTCCAACATAAAATGTGCGCTTGTAAAACATTTTTGGATTTTTCCACACCCGCAAATGTAAATGAAGCAAAGAAATTTAACATTTGTTTCAATTGCTTACGATAAGGCCACTTGGCTACCGATTGTCACTCTAGCCATTGTAAAAATGCAATGAAAGTCATTCTAGCTTAGTTCGTCAAACACTCCTATAGATAATGCCGTGTCTTTGACAACACCCACTTCAGCAACTTCTCAGTGCAACCAAACTAGCACAGCTATACAATCTAGCTATACTATTACCTAGCCATGTAAAGTAATATGAAAAATTGTATCAGGTCTTACCTACCACCATTGTTTTGATTTATGACCACAGCGGTGTACCTCACAAATGCACTGCTTTACTAGATTCATCATTAATGTGATCCTATATGACAATTTACTTGTGTAATCGTCTCAGGCTTAAAACATGCTACACTAGCATACCAATTTCTTGCATTAGTCAAACAAGAACAACTGTTTCTTTCATTCCTAATGCAAAAATTCAGTCAATGCACAGCAGTTTTTGTGCAGATATCATTTTTTCTGTTATAAAACATAACTAACCGTATCCCAGTATATTCTTATCTAAAATCTATTGATGTCCGAGATAACATTACATTGGCTAATCCCAACTTCAAACAAGATACAAACATAGATATTTCGTTAGGTGTCGATGTTTTCTGGCATTTATTGACTGCTTACCAGCCTTATCGAGAAAAATATTCCTTTATTTTCAATACCCATTTTGGATGTATTATTTCTGGACAATTCAATTACAAATGATACAGTTTGTTATTTAACTACAGTAGATCCTTCAAAACAAATTTCCAAATTTTTAGGAAATTAAAAACATCATCCTCGATAAACCACTTTCCTTTGAAGAACGTGAGTGTGAATTGTATTTTGTTCAAACAACCAAACAAGATTATCAAGGCAAGTATATCGTTTCTCTGCCAATGTCTTTTTCTCTTGCAGTTTTAGGAGAGTCAAGACAAAATACCTTAAAACAATTTTTATTGTTAGAAAAGCAAATACATGCAAAACAAAATCTTAAAACATTGTGTATATAGTTTTCATGACCGAATATGAAGAATTAGGTTACTTAAGGAAAGTTGAAGAATCCACTGTCTCTTATGCATATTACATCCTTCATCATGGGGTTTATAAGAAAACAAGTTTGACAATCAAGTTGCGAGTTGTGTTTAATTCAAGACACCGTCTTCTAATGGCGTGTCTTTAAATGACATCCAATTAAACGGGCATGTTTTGCAAGATGACCTCCTTTCCATCCTTATCAGATTGCATTGTTTTAAATATATTATTGGCAGAGAATGTTCAAAAATGTATAGATCAGTTTGGATAGAACAATCAACTGCCTCTCCAGAGAATATTTTGGCGAGCCAATCCATCACTTCCTCTGAACATCTACGAATTATGCACAGTAACGTATGGTGAAAACGCCTCAAGCTTTCTTGCCATCAGGAGTTTGTTTGAACTAGCAGTACAGTGTGAGCATCAGCATCCGCATATAGTAAAACTAGTCAGAAAAGATATGTATTGTGACGATTTTGAAGAAGCAACATACATATGTTCTAATATTTCAGACATTTTGAAGTCTGGCGGTTTCACTTCACATAAGTGGATTTCATACAATCAAAAGGTTTTAAAATCAGTTGAGAATTAGAAAGTGTCAAATGACGTTATAAATTTGAACCCAAATGAATACACAAAAACGTTAGATCTTTTGTATAACAGTTATTTGGACGTTTTCTTCTACACCATTAATGCATTTCAAACAGATATGCAAGTTTTTACTAAACATACTTTATTATCATTTATCTCAATGATTTTTAATTTTATGGATCTTTTAAGTCCTTGCACGATAACAGCCAAAATCTTTATGCAGCAACTGTGGCTGGCTAAAATAGGTTGAGATGACAGTTTGCCGGAGGATTTGGTTTTACAGTGGACAGATTATTGTCAAGACATAGTTTAATTAAATTCAATTAGAATTCATTGTAAAGTCATATGCAACTCTGCAAAAATAATCGAATACATTCCTTTTCAGACAGCAGTCAAAATTGCATAACTGTATCTCAGTTGAACTTCTTTGTCCCAAAACAAAAGTAAGCTCATTGAAATCTCTCACCATTCGAAAACTCGAGTTGTGTGGTGCCTTAATGATGACCCAATTAGTGGACAAAGTAAAAAATTCAATAGATTTTAAAATTGATAACACAGTCTACTGAATGAACTCCAATATAGTTTTATCTTGAGTAAGATCACCCCCTCATTTACTTAACACCTTTATTTCAAATCGTGTCTCCTAAATTCAAAATATGTGTGATACCACAAATTGGAATTATGTTTCAATTACAGACAATCCTGCATATCTCCTTACGAGATGTATTGCCTCTAAGAAATTACTTAACATACCATTGTGGTTTCACAGGCTTGTAGCTAGATCTTAGTTGTAGAGAGGGCTAAACAATTTTGATGGTGGGTCAAAAAAATGACACTACATGAAGGACATAAAAATCTTTATTGCACAAAAAATTCTATAACGCATATAAACATAAAAAGACAAATATAGCAAAAATTTTACCTACATTTTTAACATCATGTTACTAGGAGCTTTGTACATTAATTCTTACGGTAGAATTGTAAAAACGCTGTAACTCAGCATAGAAAGACAGAAAATGTAAAAATATTGATTTTTAGAAGTAAAGCAAAATTTTTTACAGACAATATGTATTATAAGGAATTTAAAGTTATTTTAATGTTATTATTACAATAATTATATGAATATACTATAGCTAGGTAGTAAAAATAAATTTCTCATTGAAGTTAAAAATGCTAAAAGCACTTGCAAGTAAATAGAAAAATTAAGCATGTAACGGAATACAATTTTAAAATAACTAAATTTTTCGATTTCTTTTACTATTAAATTTCTGAAAGAACCTTTGCATATCTAAAATGCTCGTTCTAATTTTTTCAAATGCTAAAAATGTTAAATTCGCTAACTGTTGGTGTACCATAGATAGACGTTGCAATCTGTTGATTCTTGTTAAAACTGAAAAGTTAGATTCACAAAGCGCCGTACTGCATGCAAATGTTCTTACAGTTGCAAACATATCGTAAGTTTTTTGAAAAGCCATTTTCTGTTTATATATTTCCTCGAATACATTTGGAGAATCCATGCTATTTAAAAAGTTTCTACAGAACATTAGTTCTTCTTTGGAAGGTATTGAAACTCCAAATGAAAATAAATAATCAATGCAATCGTAATCCAAATCTTCAGTTGCTTAAACTGAATTTATAAGTATGTAGTTGTTGCTAAACCGCCGATGGAGTTCAGTTAACATTACGTTGATGATTTAAAAAAAACAGGTTTAAAATCTAAAATGGAAGAAAAGTTTCCTGTTGATTTCATTATAACAAAACCCTTCAGCTTAGAACTAGTTACTTTTGTACGTTTCGGTTTTTTCAGTTCTTCAGCCTCATGCATCAATTTAGAGTTTGTAAATATTTCTTCATATGCTTTGTCGTTATTTCTGAAATCTTGTATGGTTTCAGATACTGTTTTTACTACTCTAGCAGCTTGTCTAGGGTCCGTTTCTCGAACTTGTAAAGTTTTGTCATATGGTTCTAGAGTTTGTAATATTTTTGCATGAAAAGGCTACAAAATCTAAATTGTTGTGTTGTAGTAACAGCATATAATCCAACGGCTTCAGTGCCTGTATCACCTGGAAAGTTTCCATCTGATTTGACTTTGCTTGATAATTTTTACATATAATATTGGTAACCTGTAAATGTCCAGACCAGTGTTGTTCTAAAAGACAACAGAGCGAATGTCCTTTGTAAAATTTCCCAACAGAATTTTGCTTGAAAAAATTACACCGCATTGTACATTGTTCAAAAACTAAATGCAGTTTGTGGTTGTAGCAATGTACATACGTATTTTCAGGTTTAAATTTCTTTGGATAATTGCTTGAACACCTCCCCTTTTCCCACTCATTACAAAGGCCCCATCGTAACACTGACTAAGCAAGTTGTCAGTAGCTAGCCCACATTCTCTTAATGCATTTAAAGACGCAAAAGCCTCTGCATTTAAATTTTCAGTAGTTTTAATGCATAAAATTGATTCAAATATATTACCCTCTTTTACATATCGAATTCCGATGTCCACATTTTCTTGGTTATTTTTGTCTTTAGTTCCATCTACTATGAGAGTAAACCATGGTACATCCGCTGCTTGTATATCGTCTGCGATACTTTCCCTTACACATTCCGCCATAATTTCAGTAATGTCATTTTGGATTTCTAGTGATAAGTAGGTCGAATTTTTTGGCATTTGTCGATAGCATTCGAGTAATCTTGGATCTTTTTAAAGTGAATTTAAAAATGTTATTAAATAGTCTCTTTTCTTTGTGTTCTGTTATATCATAAGTACCTCGTATTGGTAGCTCATTTACAACCAATAGTTGGATGATTTCGCCTATACAAGTTATATAATATCTGTTTTGTTCCAAAACATCCTTATTTACTAGCGTAGAAACCGATACATTTAACGCCTGGCGACACTGTTTTTCTCCCCATTTTATCATGGCCTGAATGTGAGATATAGAGGCCACGTGCTTAGGAAAACCTTTCAAGCCGTCTAGAGCATGTTTCCAATTATGAAAGCCAGTAGTTCCAAAAGTATTTTCTTTTAAGTCAGCTGATTTGAACTGTTTACACGCGTAACAGTATGCAGTGCAAGTGATACTAGAGAACTCAAGCCATTCAAATTTTTGAAACCACTCCTTCCGAAAACTTCTACCATTTTTGTCTTTAAGATAAATAGGTAAATTTAGCTGTTGTATATTTTCACTTTAGAATGTCAAATCACTAGGTACAGGTACATGCTTTTGTAGTTGTAAACAACTAGCACTAACACTTGCACTTGGCAATTCAAGAGAATTATTTTTTCGTTTTTAAATTACGAATTTGTCCATTATTGAGTAGCTTATACAACTGAAGTAAATATACACACTGTACACCTTGACCAAGACACAACTGTCATCTTCTTCAGTATTTTTAAATCAGACCAGACGTAGGTGGCCACATTTCATACAATTTATAGCAGTTGGTTGAAATAAATCTTGAGCTTTACTTTTATGGATGCTCTTTGGTATTTGAGTTAACCATTACAATGCAACCTCTTTCAACAAGTGCTATTGGTATACCGCCCCGGGTTCATAATACTAGGAATTCTCAATCCAAGAAAATTCTGCAACGCAGCAAATAATTGAATTACTGCTATAACGCTGTAAGCGATGTCGATTGTATTGTTTACGTTTACACTTATCACCAATCCTCGGGTTTCGAAGATATATTATTTCTTTGTTTGCACGTATCACCACTATACTGATATGAATAACCATTTTACTGAAATATACATGTGTAGACAGAATATTTAAGCAGTAACATAAAGATTTAAAAAAATTACTGCTATATTTGCGGGTTTTAATTACAATACTACCACTACCTAGGTATGTGAAGTATCTATTTCTTGAATAACATCTAGTATTTAAATTTTCATATTGTATTGGCGCATAGTTTGATTTTAAGAAGAACGTTACTTTCATTATGCATTGGGAAAGTGCATAATGAGCAATTTTTTGATATACACACTTATACATAAAACCCTTGTATAAACGAAAGAAGTCTACAAACAATACGCACATTTTTTGTAAACTAAAATTCTTAAGTAAAAGAAAGCAAGAAAAATAATTCGGCATACAGTGTTCTAGGTTACAGCTGGTCTACTCCTATAAAAGAAGTGTTTCCTATTTTGAAAATCCGGTCATGTATTAATAGTGCTACTTTTAATGCATAAAATCAAAACATCTGAGCCAATGAGCCAGGGGGGTCACAAGCTTAGGTCAGGGGGGTCTGAGCCCCCTTTGTCACCACCCTGGCTACGGGCCTGTGGTTTTATGGTCCAAGATTCTTATTCAATACAGAGTTTAAAGCATTGCTCTAACCCAGCGTGCACCATTACAAACTATTGTTATATTGCAACCACTTCCAGCATTGTTTCCATTTGAGAATTTTTCTGAAGAAATTCTAAATTCCAGACCCCTTGTATTCACTATCCTCACATCCCTTCGATTTCTCACCACTCACTCCCTCACATTGTCAAATTAGAAAACACAAAATAATAGTGCCAGATATGTTTCCATTTCTTCACATGTATTCTAGAGGATTATCGTTCCTAGAGTCCATCCCATTAGTATGTTGTCCGTCATTCTTCGCCCATGAATCAGTCCACCAATACTTTTCATATTTCTCATCAAAGTTTACTCAATTGTCATAGCAGACCCATATGCCGGACCAAAACTTGTTGGTTCTACTGATTGTAAAGTAGCAGGCGGCTCCGTGACATAGTTGGTATGTGTGTTACCACTACGCCAAAGGCCCAGGGTTCAAATGCTGACATGGTCTGCTTGAAAAATGTTAGGCGAGCATTTTTCACAAAAATACACCCTCGTTCGGACAAGAGGTAAAATGGAGGTCCTGTGTGTAAGTGTTGTCACGCACGTTAAATATCCCTATCTTGCTTGGAACAGCAAGGGTTAGGCAAAATTTCAAATTTTCCAGGTAAAAAACACTTGCTTCCTGAGTAACGTAGTACCTTCAGGTGGAGCATTGAAAAATCACATATATGATTGTAAAGTAGCTTGTTGTAAATTGAACATACTCGTTAGGGTCCAGTATCTCTTTCAAACTACATATCTTGAAGATAGAAGTGGACACATTTATCATAAAGCAAATGACCTGCGACGTAAAAGAAAAGAATAATTTGTTTCACTGTATGCGGGTGACGAGAGCAATTACCCATTCGTTCAACCTTGATGAACTGTTTAATAAGAGTCACCAATTGGAAATACTGTAACCATAGCCGAGCAGCTGGTTTTTTATTTTGTAGTCTAGTTACAGATTTGCAAATCATCAATCTAATTGCTTGCAATTCTTCAATTCTATCAGCAGACAGCACAATGGTTTGGTTCAAGTCCGAGAGAAAGTTTTTCCAAAATAGTATGATTTTTGTTGGAAAATTCGCCACTTTCTAGAATCAACATGTCCAATGCTTGGTGAATCAATAAATATGTTTTGACAGCACGTGAATAAGCATGAATCTTTTCGATATTGTTTTCTGCAAAAATACAGACAAAAAGTTGTTTTAACCCACTCCCAGCGGTCAACACTTTTATTAATCCCACGAACAACATCAAGAGATGAAACCCCATAAGTCTCGCAATGACATTCCTTAAATCAGGATTTTTATCACTGAGGATCATTTCTCGTGTTTTACTATAAAGGATGTTAATGTACAGAATTGTAAGTTTACATTTCATAATAATATGTATTTTTACATCATTTAGCTAGAGTGAAATTGTGGTAACACTGAAGGCCACACCTGTCAGTTTAGTTAAAGTAAAATTATACCTTTCTGTCTATTTTAACCTATTGGCCATGCAGTGTCAAACTCGTTTGAAAGATAATACAGGTTTTTGTTGTAATTTGTATAATCGCAGGTACATTTTGTAATTACTGAAATCTAGTATGTTGTGGTTCTGTCTGTCAACATAAGAAATGAAAATAAATTAGTTTTGTTCGTTCGTTATAAAGAAGTTTTTTTTTGTTTATCGAATAGTAGTACAGTAATTCAAATAAGAATTAAAAACGAAAATGATATTTGAACCAGAGACAAGCTATATGGAAAACATTTGGATGAGCCATATACAGTTACAAAACAGGTTTTCCTATTAAATTTCTTGCACTTTTCAGTGGTCCCGAGGAGAGCTGTATATAGTATGATGCTGATTAGGAGGTGCATTAATTAAAGGAAAGCATACAATTTTTGAGTGTTTGAAATCTCTTATAGAAGTTGCTTGTTCCACGAAGCCATTCCATCCAGGTAGGGCCATGTTTATGGATTTTCCATAAAGCCATATTACATAAGCAGCTGATGGTACTACCTCATTTCCAATTGAGTAAAGGCATCTAAGATTCTTAATTTTAACAGTGTTTAGACAGCATCTTGATTTTTTGAAAAACTGTAATTTGAATCAAACCAGCTGCTGAACAAGTTCAGCAGACGAAGGTTTTTAAGCACTTCGTGGCCTCTTCAGGGTTTAGGTCTTCTGTAGGAGTTATTATCATTATACCACCTACAGTATGAAACGTTTCCAAACCATCAAGAGAGTGCATGTTGAAATCTGTGTTATAAAATACAAATTGCAAAAACACATGAAAACATGGGATCGATTTGCACAACATTGAGTCACAAAACAGTCAACATTTCCAGTAATACTGCTTTATGGTAATTCGATGACAAACCAAGAACCGATAACATATCAATGAGTTGTCTTTATCCAAACTTTTTATACAGATACAAATTGATCCCAGTGAGCAGCGAAGAGATGATCGAACAAGGTTTAGCTGCAGCAATAACAGCATGCGACAAAGCAATGCACAGTGTGCCACTATCTAGCTCCATCTTAAATTTTTTTAATTTACCACTAAATTGACAAAATACTTATCCCTCAAGCTTCCAAAATCGTCCTTATCTACAATGGTAAACAGTTTTTGTATGTCTCTGCTTTTTTTTTTGTAATTCTTCTACTTCATTAAGATTTAAGGTTTTCTTGGCTTTTGTACAAACTTTCCATAAATGTCCCTTCAGTTTGCAAAAGTTACATATAGGATTGATCTTATTAGACGTATTTGCTAAATGCTATGCATTTTCACACCTGTAACAAGCTCTATTTAAATATCTGCCAGGTGCCTTTTTAATATTCCAAGTCGAATTTACATTGCATTCTTTCGAAATTGCAGTCGGTATCTTCTGATTTATCGTTTTAATGCTATTTAAAGATTTTCTATTTAACTGATTTGTGTCACACTTTGACATTTCCATACTAACTGTGATTTCGATTGCTCTATCTAATATACTTTGTATACGTTTTGATGCTAAGCCATACACAAATTGTATCCATAATGCTGTTTTCAAAAATTACCACACTTACAGTTTAGTGGAAAGTTTTTGTAATGAGTGTTAAAATTCCTGTATTGGTTCTCCTACCTGTTGCTTGCTGCATTGAAATCTAAAAGTTTCACCAATCTCCAATGGTGCAGAATCGTAAAACTGCTTCATAACATTTACCACTTGACTATAAGTTAATGTTTCTGGAAAATCCGGGACCACTTTATCGGACAAAGTGTCATATGACTCTGGTCCCATGAAATGCAGTAAGTGTTGTAGTTTAAAATATTCTGGGTATTGAAAATACCGTAAATGCAACTTCTAATCTTTTCATCCATCTAGCCCATCTTGCATTACTTGCCTTGAATGCTTCTACTGTAAAGGTTGAGGTAGTAAGTTGCCAGTTTTTTGATTCTTCTGATGTATTGCAGTGTTCATTTTTGTATGTTCGTTATCTTAAGTTCGTCGCTAATTTTCTGTTGTGTATGGTGTACAGTTGTAGTAGTTTAGTAATAACAGAGTTTATATATACAATAACCAGCAACCTTTATTAATTATGTACAAAAAAATCGTCTGCTCTCATACATAAAAATTATTACATCTCCCAAAACAAAATCCAGTGATATCATATATACCTCTAACCTATATCAGCTATGTTAATATCAAATACATTTATAATAATAGAAATTTATTGAGAAGTATAATACGTATACATACACCCCAAGAAGGTACGGGTTCAACATATGTTGATCTACCACCCAAACCTATGGACATTAATTGATATTTTTGACATTTCATAACTTAACTATCAACACAGACTTTAACTGATTTTCTAATAACTGCTTTTTATTTAGTATCTTAAATATTTGTACACTGATCTTTTTTGAGAACAAGTCTTTATATTGATTAACAAACTTTGCTGCAAGGTATTTAAATGAGGATTCAAATTTTACGATTCTATGTACTGGTATTTCTAATATATAGTTGGGTCTTGTTATTACACAACAATAAGCATTAGCTTTAAAATGTAGCATTTTGTACAGATAACTAGGTTCCATTGTGGTTAATACCATATACCGTATTTTCTCGAATCTAATGTGCACCTTTTCTGTCCATTTTTAGTTTCAATATTCAGGGTGTGCATTAGAATCGATGGCGCACTAAAATCGCATATTTTCTGCAGATTTGATTGAAACCATATTTAATGCGGAGGTTACAATAATTAACATACCTAGCTGTTAGTAACAGACAGATAGACAGAGAGATATTTATTTTATGTAACGAGCTACATTGGCTGTTTGTTGACATTAACTATAAACACTGAGTATTGATACATGGTATTAGTAAAAATCAACAAATATGAGTAATTGACCCAACAGGATGTTTATATCCTGTTTTGGAGAAACTGCTTATTCACTATGTTACTGATGAGTCATACTGTTCATTGAATTTAAGAGGGAACAACTGACAACCTGCTACCTCAGTTTTAGTTTTTTCCCAACCGTGAGTTCAATAACCCTTTATAGAAGACGTACTGTAGAAGACGCGTAATTCATATTCGTGTATCATATTGTAGACGGTAGCCTGCTGTAGTGCACTTACGACCTATACTAAGTATTGTTTTCATTCAATATGGACCAGAAATAGAGAAGAGTGTCGTATGAAGCCAGTTTCTAGAAAAAGATTATTTTGCATGCCGAACGACATGGAAACCGGCAAACTCCAAGAGAGTTTAACATAGCAGAGAGCAACATTAGGTTATGGCGGCAGCATAAAACAGCAATTTTTTTCTTGTCGGGCATCAAGAAAAAAACTAACAGGGCCTCAGCGAAGAAGACATCCTCAAGTTGACACCAAAGTGCTAGAATTTGTTATTGAGAGTAGAAGAAATGGACTACCCGTGACTAGTAAAACAATACAACGTAAAGCCTCTGAAGTGGCTGCCAACCTGAAAATACCGCGTGATGTATTTAAGTGTAGTCGTGGTTGAGATGAGCGTTTCATGAGAAGAACTGGACTGTCATTGAGGCGGCGAACGACTGTATGTCAGAAACTCCCTTCCAATTTCGAAGAAAAATTACTTAATTTTCAACGTCATGTAATTAAGCTTTGAAAAAAGGTCAATTATCGACTAGCACAGATCGGTAATGCGCATGAGACACCAATTTGGTTTAATATGACAAGCAGCTACACAATTGAAGAGAAAGATGCAAAAGAGGTACGAATAAGGACGAGTGGATGCGAGCAGTGCATTACCGTAATGCTGGGCATTACGGCAGATGGTAACAAGCTTCCTCCATTTTTAATTTTTAAAAGAAAAAGTCACCAAAAAATAAAACAACTTGCCATCTCTACCCCAGTGATGTAATTGTGCGATTCCAGGAGAAAGGGTGGATAACTGAGGACCCAATGCCGGAATGGCTTACGAATGTGTGGGGTGAGCGACCTGGCACTCTTCTCAATACTCCATTGATGCTCTGCTTAGACTCCTTCCGAGGCCATATGACTGACCAAGTTAAAAGAAAAATGTCTAATATGAACACAACACTCGTTGTCATTCCAGGAGGTATGACGTCCATTTTACAACCACTGGATGTCAATGTAAATAAATCATTAAAAAATAAAGTTCGAGAACAGTACGATAAGTGGCTATGCGATCCAAATCGTGAACTGACCCCGACCGGGAAAATCAAGCGTGCCTCACCCGATACTGTCCCGCATTGGATTTCAGTAGCTTGGAAAAATATTCCGGACAATCTCATTAAAAAGTCTCAAATGCATTAGATGGGACAGAAGATGACGTTCTTTGGAATGAAGATGAGGAAGAAAATGAAGGTACTAGCAATTCCGATAACGTGTCGTCAGATTCTTCCGATTTAGAAGATCAGTTACCTTGAAAATTGGTATGTACGCAAGTTAATTTGAAAACATTCTTTAAATATGGACTAGGACTTTATACCTAATCTCTGATTTTAAGACAGTATAGTAAACTTAATGATATGAATGAATATTCCATACACAGTTTAAATAAAGCAGATTTTTTAATTTGCTAGATTTTTATTTAAGTACATGTACCTAGATTTCTATTACCTAATTATTGTTGTGATGTAGGTGATGCGCATTAGATTCGGGAAAATATTAAAATTGAAAATCTTGCTGATCAAAAACGAGCTGCGCATTACATTCGATGTCGCATTAGATTCGAGAAAATACGGTATACTGTAGTAGCATATTGACCCTGAAATAGGTATTCCATTTTTAGCTTTACGTTGTCAATATAATGAGGTATTATTTGATCCATGTACTTGGTATTGAAAGGAAAGCGAAAACAATGATTTTGGATTTCCTGTATTATATTCCGATACTCTTTTGTCAGTTTACAATAATATATATTACTGCAATACTTCAGATTACTCAGAACTAAGGTATTTGGTAAGTTCTATTTGACAGCAGGAGATAAAAAATGTTTGTAGGCATAAATTGCTTTGAATTTTACAAATGCTTGAGCACAAAGCCGGTTGACATGCTTTTCGAAAGTAAGGTTACAATCTAAAAGAACACCTAGGTCTTTGACACTATTTTGTAATGATATGACTGTGTTATTAATCACTATGTCATTATCTTTTAAACTTATTGCTATGTCATGCATTGATCTTGTCCCAACACATATCGCCAAGATCTTGTTTGGGTTAATAACCAGTCCGTTTCGTATGGATCAATTGCTGATAGCTGCTAGGTCTTGGTTGAGTTCTTGTATTGCTGCATTGATGTGCATTGGATTACATGATTTGTATAATTGTATAGTGCCGTGGGTGTCGATCTGTGGCATGTCGGCGGTGAAAATTGTAAATAATATGGGGTTTAGTATGCTGCATTGTGGCACTTCTTTTCTGAATTTGAGAAATGAGGACTGTGTGTTGTACACTTGAACACATTGAGTCCTGTCTTTTAGATAGTCCCTGAACCATTCAATGACTGACTGATGACATCCATAATAATGTAATTTGGATAGAAGTAGATTGTGGTGGATGATGTCGAATGTCTTACTACAATCGAGCAGCACCAGTAGTGTAACCTGTTTGTTATCAATCGCCTGAGACATATCAGCAACAACTCTTAGCAATGTGGTGTTTGTGCTATGGTGTTTTCGAAACCCCGATTGGCTCATGGGTAGAATATTTGTAGTTGCAAATTCCATTAATTGATTAAGGACTATCTTTTCTAATAACTTGGAAGCTATTGGGAGGATGTTAATGGGCCTGAGATCTTTTGGTTCTTTGGGCGTCGAAACTATAGGAATTGGCCATTTTCCAAATTTTTGGCACTGTCGAGGTATAAAGGAAAAAGTTAATTATGTGCACAAATACATCAGCACAAAATGGGAATATGAGCTTCTATAATTTTAGATTTATACCGTCAAGTCCTTCTGCGTTGGAGGTTGGGCTGTTAAAAGCAATGACTATTTCTTTTAGTGTTACTTTGGAGAAGCTGAAGGTTTTTGTTGACTTCACATTGTTTGCATAAAATTCTAACAGTGCACCAACTTCTTGTGTTTTCAGGTTATTGACATAATATTTATTTAGCTCATTTGGTTCTACTGTTCCTGGCGGAATGACAGCAGTATCCTTTGTATGAGTTCTAAGTTTGTGTAAGTTCTTTCACAGTAGTTTAGGGTTTTTTATGTTGAATATATTCTTGTTTTTTTTGCGGTTAAATGCGCTATTGATATAGTTTCGTAGTTCTTTGTAGAAATTAAAATCTTTAGCTGCTTTGGTTTTATGGTGTTTGTGGTACGCTTATTCTTAAGTTTAATCATTTGTTTTATAGTGTATGTAATATAAGGATGTTTTGGATTTTGTATTGTTGTTGTTTTTATTGATGCATGTACATCGAATAAGGATATGATAACTCGATTGAAGTAGGATACTTTATCTTCCATTGTTGTGCAATTGTATATGTATTCGCAGGGTAAGTCTCCCACATCTTTGGCAAGGTCCGTTAAATTAATATTTTTCAAATCTCTATATATAATAGTTTTAGGGGTTGGAGTATTGTGCTTTATGTAAAGCGCTGCTTTAACTAATAAATGGTCACTCATATTAAGGAAATATACAAGGCCGCAGTGTTTGTATTGAAGATCTGAAGGGATACAGACTACGTCTATTAGTGATGCAGGTGTCTCTGTGACTCTCGTTGCATCACGAATGATTTGACATAAGTTGTATATTTCCAATAGATTAAGAAATTTCTTCTTTAGTCCTGATTCTTCTAGCAGGTTAATATTGACATTACCCACCAGAATAACTTGATCAGCTACTAGACTAGCATGGCATATTTGAGTATCCAAGTCTTGCAATGAGATTATATTTCTTGGCGGACGATAAACAACTCCAAAAGCATATTTCACTTTGTTTAATGTAATGGATATTCAGAGTTGTTCCAGCCTAGCCTCTACTAAGTTGTTCATATTGATTACTTGGGCATTCAAGCTATGATGTATATACAGATGGCGCCATGTTAAATAGTAGCAGACATCGTTTTTCGAAATTTTGCTCAGCTTTGAAGAAACGTAGCACCCTTGCCAATGATCCTGAAAAAAACTTTTTATGCACAATTTGTAGCAGTTTATATTCTTTACAACTTTTATACAGAACTTTTATAATATGACGGAACTAGAAAAACTTCGAATTTTTAGGATTTTGCATGCTACAGCGCTTAGATTTTTTACTATGTACGCGGCCTATGAGAACATTTCAAAGAAGTACAACTATTGGACCTTTTTCAAGGTAGCCCCTTTTTGCATCTATTTCCTGGACTAAAGATCAAAAAAATTTTAAAGTACATTATAACGTAAATTAATCAATTACTAGTTGGGTTAACTAGTTAGGGGTTATTTTTATATCCCCAAATGTGACTAGTAACCTTTAAGGAAGGATTCCCTTAAAATGATGGAACGCAAATGTCTTCCGACTATGCTAGGGGTCTATTCCTTGGGCAGAGCTTATGAGGATTGGTCGTGGTTCTTTTTACAAAACATTATTTTATTACTAGGGCTAGATTCCCAACAAAACAGGGGTTTGAATAGGGCGCCACCAAGTCATTAACTTTAAACACAGGGTTTCCCTAAGGGGGACTTGGGCGTCCTTAGGAAGGAATACCGTATTAACTGCTAACGCAGGAGCTGTAAAGAAAATTTAATTAAATATACAAAAATGAGGACACAAGAGGTATTCTATTGCTACCTCATAAAAAAACAACAAAGATTAATCAGGCAACAATAATATGAACACAGATTTCATGCTTCAAATTCTGAAAAGGCTATTAAAGCTTCTTGTTAAATTGGGTTTACCACTTTACTCTATTTGATCTTATACTTTGTTACCCTACTTCTGAACGTACTTGTTCAGAATAAAACAATTAATTAAGAAAATTAAATGTTGTTTCTTTAATTAAAATTGTCCTTTCATAAAAACTGTAAATATAAAATTCATGTTTAAGAAAAGATAATACAGGTTTCATCTACTCATAAGGTAGGATTAATGTTCAAAGAAAAATATCAAAAACTTTAAATGTTGCTTTAGTTACAAAAGTTTAACTTGAATTTATACCAGAAATATCAGATCTGTTTTTTCTGTTTACATATTTATAAAACTTTAACTACTTTGTCTATTAATTCATTATTCAAAAATTGTAAGTGAAATCATGCATATATGAAACATCAATAAGAACTCTTTAGGTTTACCTAACCTCATAAAATTTAGTAACTGTAATTATACTGAACTAGTATTGACAATAAAAATTTACTAAGGTCCTTCTTAATTAGCTAAACGGATTTATGAGAATAGATAATTACAAAAATATTTTCTGAAGCAGCCTCGTATCAAAGATCACCAAAAGTATACTTGATGCAAGAATAATTCTAATCTCTTACCTTGGCTCTGCAGTTGTTGTTGACATTTTGTCTTTACAACATGTTTGGGCAGATGTTAATACATACATTTTTCAGAAAATAAGTGACGTAAAATCCACATGTTCCACAGAACACGAACAACTGCGTGACCCCTGGACCGGATTAGTTCCATAATGGTTCTCGACGAGAGCTCTAGCTAATGTGAGTGCAAATGTGCTATGCACGAAACAGGAAAGCTGCTTAGCCTTGATAATAATTGTATTAACATTCGACGCCTGATGTTAGCAACCAAACTAGCATTTCTGTATGGCGGTTAGCACATACAATACCAATACTGGTATTTATTTGTTTAAAAAAATGTTTTGTATGACATCAATGACTATACTAGAGTTATTAGGAC